>JAMWET010004383.1:385000-556985 GCA_024036415.1 Prochilodus magdalenae
CTTATGTTTATCTTAATACTTTATTTTAAAATTAAACTAGCACTCAATGAATTATACATATAGTCCACGTTAAATAACACCCTGTATGGAACTTTACAGGAGGACAAGACAGCCTTCTTAACCTGTGTATGTACAGGGGTTGGACAACGAAACTGAAACACCTGGTTTTAGACCACAGTCATTTATTAGTATGGTGTAGGGCCTCCTTTTGTGTTTGTCCAATACAGCATCAGTTGGTCTTGGGAATGACATATACTGCGTCCTGCACAGTGGTCAGAGGGAGTTTAAGCCATTCTTCTTGCAGGATAGTGGCCAGGTCACTACGTGATGCTGGTGGAGGTTCGTCCTTCTTGGTGGTATGCTGACATTACCCTGGATACCGTGGCTCTTGATACATCACAAAGACTTGCTGTCTTGGTCACAGATGCACCAGCAAGACGTGCACCAACATTCTGTCCTCTTTTGAACTCTGGTATGTCACCCATAATGCTGTGTGCATTGCAGTATTTTGAGCAGAACTGTGCTCTTACCTGCTACCTGAACCTTCACACTCTGCTCTTACTGGTATATATATATATATATAAACAAAATTTCTTTGTTGTGTTTATATATATATATATATATATATATATATATATAAAACACAACAAAAAAAAAATTTGGTGTGTGTATTGTGTCAGACTCTCATCAGTTGGAGCTGTTAAGTGAAGACTGTAGAATCACCAACTACATCCATTTAGTTTGGGGTGTCTAAACTTTTGACTGGCACTGTCAAATAGCTTAAACACAGTTTTACAATTTAGCTGTAGAATTTGCTAGAAACTTCTGCAAACACACATACCTCTACACAGTTCCGGGTTTTTTCTTCAGCCAGGCTAGCTCTCTACACCTTACGCTCTACAATGACATTTGTACTGGGTTTAAGGTCTGGACCAAGCTATTCCAAAATGTAACTATTCCTTGTAGACTAACCGGTGATTTTGGAATCACTGTCCTTCTGCAGGACCCCTCCTCTGATGAGGTCCACTTGTAAGGAGTGCCCTAACATTGTTCATACAATCCAGAATTTATAGCTCCATTCAATAATGCATGCTGTCCTGGTCCAACAGCAGCAAAACGGCCCCAACGGTGAAACTGTGGCCACTCATGGTGTGTTTGGTTTTTGCCAAGCATAAAAGCTCCAATTATCTGAGTTTTTGCATAAGCCTGGCAATAAAATACATATCATGATCATATCACAATACAGGGGTCAGAATTCAATATATTGCGATATACTGTCATATTCTAAGTAAGGTGGGATAGGGATGATGAATGAGTTGGCCTGGGACTGGCGACTTGTCCAGTATAAGCGGTTTAGATGATGAATGATGGTGTGGTCTTCTACCCGAGTGATTTGAAGGTCTTTGTTACACTCGGGCAAGCTGGTGCCCTTATGCCCTTACTTCTTTAGTATTCCATGAATGTATGCATTGCTTGTATTCTAAACAACATGTGTGTTGTCTCACCTCTTTGACTTGCTGTGCGTTCAGTATGAGGCTATGCTTAAGAATCTCGCTTAGTCCTTCTGGTTCTTTATCTATAGAGAGCGAGCCCCGCGTCCTGTTGTCCTCTACACACACCATCTGCACACAGACACAAGAGTGGGTTAAAAGAAGAATTCAGAAAGAGAAAGCTACACTAACAAATTGTGTCAGGCTAAATGACGTCTACTACCTTACATTCACTGTTAGCTCTGTTGATAAAATCGGCTGACCTATGACCATGTACACTCTTCATCAATAAAAAAATTGTCCTGTTGCTCATGCTTTCCATTCTGACTTGTGTTGTTGTGTTGGTAGCATCCCTTGCTAGCAAAGTATGCGTTATACTCAGAAGTGGTCGAAAGCAGTTGGGTAAGCAAACCATACTGAGAGACCGACTTCTGTATGTGTAGCTCAATAAATATTGATCATATCAGTCTAAATGTATCAACATTTATTGTTCCTGGTAACCTTTATCTTCCTTCCACAGCACTGCAATCCCACACCTCCTTCTGGGTGCGGCTATTCTTTTGATGATGAGTGTATATGCAGACACACTGTTCTCAGATACAGTGCACTAACCAGAAACCTTTGAATGTTCCAGCAGTCACAACTAGGCATACACACACACACACACACACACACACACCTTGTTACACTTTGCTGATCAGAAGCTCTTATGTTTCTTTTGAAAGCAAAGCCCCCCCACACAAACCAAACCAGCCTCAAAACCCTGTACACCAACACACTACTTACAGCACACTAACGCATTACACTTACTGAGTTACTGTACACCAACACACTACTTACAGTACACTAACACATTACACTTACCGAGTTACTGTACACCAACACACTACTTACAGCACACTAACACATTACACTTACCGAGTTACTGTACACCAACACACTACTTACAGTACACTAACATATTACACTTACTGAGTTACTGTACACCAACACACTACTTACAGCACACTAACACATTACACTTACTGAGTTACCGCACACCAACACACTACTTACAGCACACTAACGCATTACACTTACTGAGTTACTGTACACCAACACACTACTTACAGTACACTAACGCATTACACTTACTGAGTTACTGTACACCAACACACTACTCACAGTACACTAACGCATTACACTTACTGAGTTACTGTACACCAACACACTACTTACAGTACACTAACGCATTACACTTACTGAGTTACTGTACACCGACACACTACTTACAGTACACTAACACATTACACTTACTGAGTTACTGTACACCAACACACTACTTACAGTACACTAACACATTACACTTACTGAGTTACTGTACACCAACACACTACTTACAGTACACTAACACATTACACTTACTGAGTTACTGTACACCAACACACTACTTACAGTACACTAACGCATTACACTTACTGAGTTACTGTACACCAACACGCTACTTACAGTACACTAACGCATTACACTTGGCGAGTGACTGTACACAAACACACTACTTACAGTACACTAACACATTACACTTACTGAGTTACTGTACACCTACACACTACTTACAGCACACTAACACATTACACTTGGCGAGTGACTGTACACAAACACACTACTTACAGTACACTAACACATTACACTTACTGAGTTGCTGTACACCAACACACTACTTACAGTACACTAACGCATTACACTTACTGAGTTACTGTACACCAACACACTACTTACAGTACACTAACACATTACACTTACTGAGTTACTGTACACCAACACACTTCATTACAGTACACTAACACATTACACTTACTGAGTTACTGTACACCAACACACTACTTACAGCACACTAACACATTACACTTACTGAGTTACTGTACACCAACACACTACTTACAGTACACTAACACATTACACTTACTGAGTTACTGTACACCAACACACTTCATTACAGTACACTAACACATTACACTTACTGAGTTACTGTACACCAACACACTACTTACAGCACACTAACGCATTACACTTGGCGAGTGACTGTACACAAACACACTAACACATTGTGCAAATCATTCAGGCCAAATCATAGAGCGTTCAGAAACCACGCTTCTTTCTTTCTCACACTAACCTCCCACTCATCCCCAGCGCGTCCATCCCTTAGAGACTCCCCTTCTTCCTCATCTCCCTCCTCTCCTTCATCAAGCAGCACAAAGTCATCGTCGTCTCTCTCCGCCTCCTCATCTTCGCCTCCCTCCAGGATGCACAGGTCCGGCCTGTGCTGGGTTAGGTAGGCGTAGAGCTCGTCTGAACTGCAGGGGTCAGCAAGCACAGAGGGGGAAACCACAAGAGAGAACTTTAAAGCATTGTCAGCGTAGAGAGTCCAGCACTGGAATAACACAACTTAAACCTCATCCTGGGCTACTGAAAAATGACTCTTGCCAAGACATACGATGGAAATACGAGTAGATTCCGGTACCCAGCACAGTTTAATGCTCAAACACACCGACTAATCTGAGTAATGAATAGACTGACAGTGGAACCAGGCAATCTTTGTAACTTCAGGAGGACAAAATTTTTATTTCAATAATGTTCAAGGCAAATCAAATGGGAATTCCACCATTTTAAAAAAGTACTCTGATGAAAACAGTGCAGTTGGAGGGGGTTGGCATGAAATGTGCCATTCCGGAAAGTCTGATTGCCTCCGGTGGTGATGAGAACCAGAGGTCAGGATGTTACATATACACACATTTTATTTACCATCAGAAATGACCAGTGGTAAACTAATGGTAAACACAGAAACCTCTGTGGGAACTGTGTTGCCTTATAATGTCCTGCATGCACGCCATCATCTTCTCTAAGCTGCTGTGAAATAAGGTCTCAGGCATCAAGCTGCTTATTACGTGAAATCTATTTTAGGTAATAACCTTCTATGATGGAGCTTTTAGAGGCATTCAGCTACTCAGACGTCTGGTTCAACCACTGTGAATAATTCTGTCTCGGTAAGGGTCTCTAGAACAGACCATTTCACACAAAACCAGCCTGAATGACTTGTTAGCACCTTCAACCATTACTATTGGTTAATGAGTCATTTTGACACTCTCTTAAATTGCAGCTGGTGTTTTTAAAATATGGAATCAGAGCAGAACTGAACAAAAAAAAATAACATTGGATGGGAAATGGTTTGTTACCCATTTAGTTTGAGAAGGAAGGATGGATATTGTATAAAAGACAATATGGTGGTCCATCAAGAGTGCATGTGGTATATCAGGATATGTATTGTTTCAGGCATCGTATCAGTTGGAGCTGTTAAGTGTAGGTCTGTAGACCACCACCACCAACATCCATTTAGTTGGGTGTGTCTGAACTCTTGACTGGTACCACACAGATATCTCAAGTAATTTTATGACCCATTCAATGAATATTCTAATAAGACATACACAAAACATACATTATATATTATATATTATGCTTTACTTTTAAACATGTGTGGAACATGCGACCACAGACACTGTTGGGACATAAGCATAAGTTGACACAGAGGCCTTTTCCTTGTACATTGAAGCATGGCCCATGGTTTTGAACCTACAGTCTACTCCAGAGTCTGAGTTAGAATCCCCAGCCTGCTGTTCCACTGCCCCTCTTACCTTTCCTGATGCAGGGTGAACCAGGCGTCTCTGCAGGCTGTAGGTTTGGGTTTGCCCAGCTCCAGCGCTGCAAAGCCTTTCTTCCTTGCAGCCTGGGGCTTCTGACGCATCCTCACAAACATCAGCGAGTTGGGACGCCCCTGGCCTGGAGAACACAAAGAACACATGACACATACTTCATACTTGATCCTATTCCTATATAAGGCAGACATATTCTGCCCTTCATGTTTTCCCCTTTTGTTAGCTTCTCTTAGTTGCCACTTAAATTAGGCTCCAGTGTATTTTGGCCAAACTATTAAAGGAAAAAGGAACTATTTCTACATAAAAATGAATACTGAAGTACAGGGGTTGGACAATGAAACAGAAACACCTGTCATTGTAGTGTGGGAGGTCTCATGGCTAAATTGGACCAGCCTGGTGGACAATCTTCATTAATTGCACATTGCACCAGTAAGAGCAGAGTGTGAAGGTTCAGTTAGCAGGTAAGAGCACAGTTCTGCTCAAAATACTGCAATGCACACAACATTATGGGTGACATACCAGAGAGACGAACCTCCACCAGCATCACGTAGTGACCTGGCCACTATCCTGCAAGGAGAAAGGCTTACAATCCCTCTGACCACTGTGCAGGACTTGTATATGTCATTCCCAAGACGAACTGGCGCTGTATTGGCGGCAAAAGGAGGCCCTACACCATACTAATAAATGATTGTGGTCTAAAACCAGGTGTTTCAGTTTCATTGTCCAATCCCTGTATCTAATTGATAATGCTAATACTGTTGCTGTCCCAGAAAAACCTTTACCTTAATTTTTGATAATTTTTCCTTTTATACATCATTTGAACACAGCAGCTGCTGTTTACATTGTGTCAAGACTTCATGATGAATGGACCGACAGAAGGGGCCTATTGACTTGCACTGAAAGTATATTCGATTTTTGCCCTCTCCTGTAAAGTTGCTAGTTTGGAGATACTTGGTCTTTCATTGGACAGGGATGATGGACAACACATCGACCTAACAGATCTTTGGCTGTTTAATGCATATTTACCTGAAATCTGTTTCTTCAAACATGGTTGCTGCTCTGTTCTACAATCCTGCTCTAGTTCTGTGTTGGCTCCTCCACAGCAGAAGGTAGCAGCGCTGCTCAGTACGGCTGCTCCCAGCACCCCGGAGGACTCCAAAGCGAGCTGCTCCAGCTCCTGCTCCACCTCGGCCATGTCTTGGCTGTCCCCGCCCTCCTCCTCACTTGTGCTTGCCGCTGGACCAGTCCCAAGAGACGTTTGGATGTCCCAACTCACTGACCTCACCAGAGCGGGAATGCCCGCCACTTTGGACTCGGCATTGTGGGTTTCACTCTGAGACTCTTTGATTAGCTCTTTTGAGGTTTTGCTTTTTGAGGCCTTCTTACGACCTTTCCACCTGGATCAAGAGATGTTAGAGAGTACTCGTTATATTCCACCTCTGAGGGATAGAATTTTTTGTTCTGGGTTATTCCTGCCCTCTAATTCATGGACTATATCCCAGTAAAAGCAAAAGAAAGCTAGCTGTGCTAAGGTAAAATGTGTGTAGTTGGTCACTTGCTCTCCTCACACAGTATCCTAATTCATTAAACAAACAATAACGGCTCATTAAACAAATCTCTTCCACAAAAACACTTCACACAGCACTCCAATGATGATCCAAATAGCATGTAACAGAGCCCCAGAAGATTGATAAGTGAGGAGTCCGATTTTTTGCATAGTGGTTAAAATCTAAAAATCTGTGAACCTTGATGAAGCTACCCTATTCTCCACAAGAGGGCAGTATAGAGCCAGAATGCAGTACAAAACATAGCGTCACATAGCATGGAAGCAGACAGCTGATAGACATAAAGCTCAAGCTCATTTTACACTCTCCTCATATAGATTCAAATTATGCCTTACAAACTTGAAGATCAAATTCAACTAAAATGCACATTCCTGACATAACTGTAAAGGCAGGCAGCTCTATACTGTCTGTATGGACAGAACAGCCTCAGCTAACCCACAGTACAGACCTCTGTGTGGATTTGCTGAAGTGAACGCGGGAGATGTCGGAGAAGAAGCTGATGGACGCCAGGTTGTCCACGCTGCAGGAGAACAGATACTCCTCACAGCCGTTCTCCTGCACGAGTGGGAGGGACTTGTGAGGGTCAAAGAAGATCTTATTGGCTGTCACCAGTAGAATTCCAGAGACCACACCCTAGGGAAGCAGTAGAGAGGGAGTGAGAGAGAGAAAGAGTGAGATAGAATAAATAATAATTCTGTTCCATTCTTATTAAAGCACTTTTATCAACCTTACAGGATTACTATGTAGCCCTGGTCATACTCACTTTCCGGTCAGTGATGAAACGACAGAACAGCTTGAGGTAAGGCATGTCTGTTGACCCCTCCCCCTGTGTGCACTCAGGTGGGAGAGCCAATAGGCACAGCTGTCCATCAGGCATTGGCACTGCCTCCACATCCTGAAGGGGATATAAATATTGATATAAATATTGAAATAAATAAATATATAATATTAATAGATTGGAAATTACAGCAGTTGTTGAATCCAGCTCAAAGTTCCCAGCAATTCTTAATTAAGTCATGCATCTAATAATCTTTTCTCACACAGTTCAACCCAAGACCTGAATCTGCACCACTTAGTCAGACAGCAATGGCACCACTACAAGCCCCCTCCAACATTAAACTCTCTTCTGTTTTGCAGAATCACCAGAAAAATGCTCTCCTCCTATTTTTTCTGAATTTACACACACAGCATTCGCTGCAAGGCTCAATCATTCAATCAAAATCATTATTAGAAAAATAATACAAACTTCTTGTTATTTATATAAACTCTATGGTAGAGCAGTACCTGACTCTGAATTTTGTCAGTTGAATTGGTTTCGCCCGTCCTGACTGACGATTCGACTATTCATTCGTGTTTTTCTCCATGTACATTATCTAGTAATCAGTAAATCAATTTGCACACGTTTCAGATCTGATCCTCCTTATTTAGAAAGTCAGCAGCGATCTGAATTGGAGCCTGATTTAATTACAGCTTCTTCAGTAGAATGACCCTTCATCTCTCATAAATAATGAACACCTAAATAAAACCAAATTAGTCCATATTTAAATTATTTTTAGATGAAAAGAAGAACCTGAAGCCATTTAATTATTATATCACCCGCGCTGAAATAATTATCTCTCGTTTATCAGCGGGCAGATTAAGTGACTGTATTTATCCTTAAATAAAAATAACCTAGCTGTAGATGAACAAATAAACATATCTGTAATTTAGGTTCTAAAATAATGTAGTTATAATAAAACAAACGTATTCAGTCCATTTTTCCTTCACCGCAAACAGCCGTTACATCTAAACCAAAAGTCAGCTCCCTGTTTGGAGCAGTGTTGGATGTCTGACTGAATGACGAGCAGAATTCGGTTTAATTTGTTCGGATTCTCTTCTTCAAAACCTCCTCCAGACTTTCTCTGAGACATCATTCCCCCGGTGTTTCTCAGCTTCACAGCTTTAGCCTCCTTCAGCGGTGAACCGCCAGCGTACGTTTGTCATGTGGATTTAATTTATTAGCAAGCCTGCGTCACAGCCCAGCTAGACCTTACATATATATTTATTATCCCCCTTTTAATAATTATTAATTATTAAATTAAAACATTTAACTAAAATAAATATTAAAATGTTAAATTTATTAAAACTTAAAGTTCTTGTGCATTTTTGTAAGCTTTTGTCTGTTTTACGAAAAACAAAAAAAACTGGTCACTGTTGTCAGTCGACTTGAAGGTTTTCCAACAGCCTAGAGGGCAGCCCTACTCTATGGTTATTATTAGTTAGAATGCAACAGCTATGCTGCAGCAATGCTAGGTAAATACAGGCTTGCCTAAAGTATATTAAAATGAAAATAAAACAAACAGTGCCTGAAGTTTTTACTTTTCCCGTCTATCTGTCTCATTTTCCCAGCTCTGTGCTGCATACTTTCAATGTTTTGAACTGCATTAATAGAAGATTAATGTGGAATATGATCTCTGTGTTTAATGCGGTAATTTATAGTGAGAGTAGTTCATGTAGTATCTGCTTTAACAGGCTGAGATGCGACAATCAAGGATTCTGAAAGTTTTATTAATAGAAGAAGAATCATTTTATCACATTTCAAAGCCTAAAATGGACAGAAATCTAAGCCTGGGAAAGTGCATCATGAAACAACACTCACAAGCTGGGGAGAAAACAGGTACAATAGAAGGTAGTAGCCAAACACACCTGAGAACTTACTGTGACTCAGTAACCAACACAATACAGAATACAGTGCTAAATCACAATGACACAAAAGACATTGTGAAACTTTTCCTAAGAAATTCAAGTGTTTCAAAAAGCTCCCGCCACCAGTCACTGCTAGCTCTGATCTACTGAGCTTGAGTCACACTTTTCCACATGGTACCAAAGTCCACTTCCCGGCTTGTTCTCCAGCAAAAAGCAGCCAAGTAAGGTAAGCCAGGTCAGCGCCCACATTTTACACTGAGTTACAGAGACAGAAATGCAGTCACTCACCAGTAGCTTATCATATTCTGCGTCTGTCGAAGGAGAAACGGGGGTCGTGGGGGTCACAACATCCATTCTGGGCTCTGAACCTGGACAGGGGTCAGTAGTCGTCGCTGCGGGTGATGATCTTTGGGCAGTTGCCTTGCTTTGCGGGACACAGAGCTTCAGGGGAGGATCGAGGAGAGACATTGTGTCAGTCAGAGCAAAGCACAGCTGTCACATGCTGCTTTAAAACGCCAGTAATAACTCTCTCACTTCCCCTTTTCCCAGTTTCACAGTAGGAGACACGCCCCCTGTGACATCACCACACAGCTGATAAGGGAGGGGTAGATACCGGGGAGAAAGAGTGAGAGCAAATCAAAGGAAGGAGAGATGCATAAATTAGGTGTGATGTAAATAAAGCTCCACAGAAATGAAAAAGTAATGAAGGGAGTGAAAGTCACTTCATCTGTATATTATTTATGAATTAATAGATTATTTACACACGTTCAAAGCACATGCTAATTCTGTGCAGCTACACGGTTTCCAAATCACAGAAATGTTAATGAGTTCAGAATGATGAAGAGATCTGTAAACAGAAGGCTGAGGATACTGCACAATTATGAAGAACAGTTTATACTTTGAATGGGGTGATATATCTCAAGCCTCTCAGTACCACCAATAGATCATAAGAGTATAGTTATATATCTAGTACCAGTCAAGAGTTCAGACACACCCAACTAAATGGATGTTGTTGGTGATCTTAAAGACTCTACAGGATCTTACACTTAACAGCTCCAACTGATGAGAGTCTATACCATTACATAGACTGATATACCACATATATAGGCTTGATGGACCACAATATCATACACTCATAATCAAAAGAAGAGTTGCAGGTTTAGGTTGGACACCATGAGACATGCGAATGATTGAAGTTTCACGCTCGGCCACACGAGGCATAAGCGAGGAGGGACGTCAGCTCTGTACCTGACCGACCCAACAGCTGGGATAGTAGTAATGTGATACTCTCCATGAGTCATGCGGTTAGTGCCAGTACCATTGGTTGCACAACGCAGGTGTACATGCACACAGACGGATTCGACGACTGTCCTTAACACCACATCAATGTCACCAAAGATCGCGGAGATGCGTCGAGCCAGACCGTCATGAAGTGACTCAGAATGGCAGCAGATCATCTTTAGTGACGAGTCTGGGTGGAGACAACCAATGAAGCCGTGTGTGGAGACACTGTGGTCAGCACCAAGATGAATGGTTTGTTGTTATGCGCCACAAGGCCTGCTGTCACTCCACTCCCAACCCTTCCGCACAATCTGCCTCTACCACTCCGTGCCGAGACGTCTGGCATGGTAAACCTGGCAGTCTGACCCCATACTGAGAGACACCTCTGTATGTGTAGCTCAATGAACACTGTCCATATCAGTCCAAATGTATCATCATTATATTTATTGTTTGTTTATCTTCCTTCCTGATGAGTGTACATGGTACTACAGGATGAAGCCTTCTCGTGAACTAGTGGGAAAACAGCAGCATGATACTGACATATCATAATTATTATAATTACTAAAATATACAGGGGTTGGACAATGAAATTGAAACACCTGGTTTTAGACCACAATCATTTATTAGTATGGTGTAGGGCCTCCTTTTGCGGCCAATACAGCGTCAGTTCGTCTTGGGAATGACATATACGAGTCCTGCACAGTGGTCAGAGGGATTTTAAGCCATTCTTCTTGCAGGATAGTGGCCAGGTCACTACGTGATGCTGGTGGAGGTTCGTCCTTCTTGGTGGTATGCTGACATTACCCTGGATACCGTGGCTCTTGATACATCACAAAGACTTGCTGTCTTGGTCACAGATGCGCCAGCAAGACGTGCACCAACAATCTGTCCTCTTTTGAACTCTGGTATGTCACCCATAATGCTGTATGCATTGCAGTATTTTGAGCAGAACTGTGCTCTTACCTGCTAACTGAACCTTCACACTCTGCTCTTACTGGTGCAATGTGCAGTTAATGAAGATTGGCCACCAGGCTGGTCCAATTTAGCCATGAGACCTCCCACACTAAAATGACAGGTGTTTCAGTTTCATTGTCCAACCCCTGTAACTATACATTCTGTGCTGCAGGCTTTTGTACAGTCAAATCACAGACTAGAAAACTGACACTTTTAACACGATCTGCTTTATCATGCGAGCAACAGAATGGATAGCACGAGACTGACTGCGTGTCATGTCTAGCGTGATCTGTGAGAATTTGAGTCTGCTAAGCTGATCAGCACTGCAGACACTGTTAATGAACAGTAGTCGCTCATCACTCATGTCACACAGAGGCAGCCAGTATAGGAAAAAGTACTCTAGCTTGCAGGATGGAGCAATACTGAAGAAGTCACATGCATACATGTAGGCTTATTTTCCATCTTTGCATAACGTGGGCTTGTGGTCAGGGCAACTTTAACAGAACTCACCTGTGTTCATTTTAAAAGAGCTACATGTGAAAACTCTACATAGTACTCTTCATCCAGTTATGAACTTCATGTGTGTACCTGTGTGGTTGAAAGGGCAGAGCAGGTGGTTGTGGGTAGTGTAGGATCTGATGTTGGTCTGCCACTGAACTGCGAAGCCACACTGAACACAGTGTCCTCCTGATGAATCTGTTTAACAAGCAGAGAAATGGAAACAGAGGTTGATAGATATGTAATAGTAGATAGATTTCTTTGTTCTTAACCAGACAGTCCTGGCTACAATTTAAAGGGGAGCTCCACCAGTTCCTGTGCAGTTCTCACAGTGGACCAACTTCTAGACAAACTTACTAAGTCAGAACTGTGCACAGTGGAGGTAACGTTTAATGCCTTGAACAGCTTCCCCATAGAAAACTAATACATGAAATACAGCTCTAGAAATAAATAAGAGACCGCTCCAGTTTCTTCTTAAATCAGCATCTCCACATCAGCAGGTTCTTAGTGAGGAACAGAAGGTTGGGTTTTAGCTCTACTGGCAGATACAGTGAGTGTCTGGTTCATAAGAACAAGGTCAAGCAGCAAACACACAGGACAACACAGCTACAGACTGGCAGAGGGCCAAACCCACTCTCTACTGACCGTGATGAGCGCCACCTCATTCCAATGTCCCTTACCCACCGTAAGATGACCTCAAGTGACCTACAGAAAGACTGGGGAGCAGTGGTGTAGCTCAGCGGGTAACACCACTACCTGCCAAATATCCACCACCACACGTGGGAGACTGGGGATCGAATCCCGGGCTAAGTGACTATGTTGTGCTACACCAATATGAGTCCTTCTAAAAACAGCAGGTTCTAAAAACAGGCTTCTGGAGGTCATTAGTGATTTTCTAAATAAACAGATCTAATACAATATCTGATCAGGGATTTGGAAGACATGAGAAGCGTGTAACCACTGGTACATGTTTACATCACACTGAACCACTGATAACACATGTTAGTTAGTCAAATACGTAATGTATTAGTCTTACCAAAATGCTTTATACCCCACTTCCACTTTTATTCTTCCCTAGTTTCCCAGGTTACTATCACCACCGTAAAGGTTTCAGAGTCTGCCAGCTTCTCTACAATGAACCATTTCACATCAAGCCACTTCCACACAGCAGACACTGTGTATAATCAACATTTGACACAAATTCCAAAAACATGGCAAAATAAATTACAGTTGTTCGACTCTATAATAGCAGAAATGGTGGTGGCTGTCCATTTGAGTTAAGTCCATATACAGCAGACCAGAAAGCCTACCTTAGGTTCCTGAAATGGGTCACAGAAAACTGCCTGCTGACATTTTCCCACAGCACTCCAAAACATGCATGTGAGTGTGTGGACGTGTACTGGCGTGTTTGGGAGTGCTGATTTATGTTGTTTTCACCTGTGTCACTGAATAGGAGGTACAGCAGATATCTAGATTTTAAACAGACTACAGGATTGTGCATTGTAGTATGTAAACCTAAGATACATATATACACACACACACACATATATATATATATTGTTTATACTCCGCATGTTTTAATCTAACTGTGTATGATTTCACAATTTTATATACCTATTATATTTTTACTGTATATTTGGATAAACAGAGCTATTCTGGTGTTTAATACGGGTTAGGGTTATATATAGGTACAATGTGTGGGGTTTTTTGTATGCAAGTACTGCACCTAAGTTTGCTCACCTACACACCTGGGTAAAGGTGACATGATAATATACGAATTTGATTTGGATGGATGTGAAACGGCTAAAAAGGGCTCCACCTCCTCAACCAAACTACAGCAGTAAGATCCTGATTTTAATAACCACATACAGTGATATTGTTGGAGACAGTTCTCATACCAGGAAAATCTCTTACCTTTGCAACCCCACATTGTATTAGTTGTACTTTCAATAATGTCACTGATTAACCTCCACCACCAGCAACAAATGTACAGAAAACTGGTTGAGCCAGTATTCAAAGACTGAGACACAATGGTGGTCATCACTGCTGATGACCGCCTTTCCACAAAACAAAGTGTACAAGTAACCAGCCTGTAACTGGATAACTTCAGTACATGACAGACACTGAATAGAAAATCCAAAATGCAGATACAGTAACAGAGCTGGAACTCAGCTCATCCAGGTGCAGATTCTGCTCTGTAGCTAAAGGTGTTACATTTGATTGTTGGTTAAAGACTTTATCGCTGTAAAACACCACAGAAATACAGAAATCTACAGAATACAGGACAATAAACAAGGAAAAAAACAGAAAGCAGCTACAATAAACTGAATGTATCAAGCCGACATGCTGCCTACGCTGTTTCACTACCATGTCCTTCAGCAACTGTACAATGTCCAATGAAGAGGACTTAGACGAGCACGCCAATCCATTCTCATCATTAATGCTGAATCGGTAATTACCAGAGCCTTTTTAGACCACTCTCCTCCACTGCAAAGCTTCAGCCAAAATTTCTGGAAGTCCATTATTCCAAACGACTAATAATCAATAATGAATATGCTGCTTAAAGTGCTGCATGGACAGCTCACGCCGGTTCGGTGACCTTTGATCAATAGATTCAATGAGTTTCAATGTGATGTAACATAAAGGCCATAATATCTGTAGAGGTCAGTGTGTTTATCTGTGTAGCAGAAAGGTGTGACTGCCTGGGAACATGCATCAGGCAATCCAGGCTAACGTTCAGCGAACCGCCCTGGAGCAAGACGTCAGCCATTCCAAAGTGCAAACTAACCACCCAAAATATTACACTGCGTTCTCTCGCCCACATTTTCATACCTGTCATTTTACAAATACCCAGAAATCAACACTTACCTTTTCACAAGCCAGCTTTTATGCTTTTAAGTCTGAATTTAACTTTGAGTCCTTCTTGTGCCAGATTATTGGCAGTTTGCAAAAGCAGAACTTCTGTAGCTCCGGAGTTTTCACACTATTTGACTGACGAAGTGCATGTGAAAATCAGCTTATTAGGAGCATGTAAACACACTGAGCACACTGTTCTAAAATCCTGTTTACGTGCAGCCTGCTAATCCGATAATAATCCGACTAATAGCTAAATCAGAATAGAATATGTCTGTGTATAAGCCTTAGTCGGAATAGACTAGACTAGAGTGAGGCCATCCCCAATACAGCTTCTATTAGACGGAATGAGGTAGTCCTGTACATCATCCACTGCACAGAAGAATAACAGCAATGCAAACACCTGCATAAGTTTACATTCCCAATCAGAAAGTGTACTTGCATCATAACGGACGTTTACAACGATCAACATGGCGGGAGGCAAAATGGTCTGCAGAGATGACACGGTTTATGCTTCAAACTTGAAAACACTTGTAAACAGTTAGCAGAATGGATATGGATATAAGGCTTGCAATGATGACCCCTACAGTCTATACTTTGTGTACAATGCGCATGCACGTCATTCTGGATATGATTACTTGTAGTGTGCAGTAAACATGATATAAATAGAGTGATCAAAGAAAGACTTCAGGCATAATCATCACTGGTATGCCAAAAGTCATGAAATGGAAGTATGTAAATTGATTAGAAAGTGGTGTTACTTCAGGGGACGGCTTGGAAACGGCTTGGAAATGTGTTGGGGACGACTTGGGAATGGTCACACTTGTATGACTTATCGTAAGTGAGGTTGAACACTGGTCAGCATATGAATGGCAAATTCAAATGAGCCATGATAGTGGAATACCTTGATAGGACTCATGTCGGGTTAATGTGCAAGCCAGACCATTCACCTGAACCCTCAAGAATGCACCTCAAACACGTTCTAGACAACTCAGGCCCAAAGGCATGGTGCATTACCCTGCTGGCATACCCCAATGATTGTAGGGGTGCATGACGTTCATGAAGAGTACATGCGGGGGAACGTTAAATGCCTGCACAACTTCGGCAATGGATTGTCCTTTCCATCTGGCACCCATCATCATGGCCAGTTCAGGCCAGTGTTCAACCTCACCCATAGGATAACACCTTACACAGGTGTGGGCGTTCCTAAGACGATCCCTGAGGCAACAGCACTTCATAATCAACTGACATCCTGCTGTCCCATGACTTTTGGCATGTCAGTGTATAATCAGAACAAACTGTCAGACTGGCACACAGTAAACAGCCACTGTGGATTAAAATACGCGGGACGAGCTCTCTGAAGAGGCGCTTAGATGAGCTACAAAACATGGTCTTTGAGCCGGTGGTGCCAAAACCTTTGCATACGGCTGCGTGTACACTCACACATGCAAATCATACATACGCATCTGTGGTCCATAAATACATCAGAGAATAGAGCCTTTTACTCACCTCTTGCTCAGTTCTCCTGCTGGATTCACCCGATGAGTCCAGCGGCTTGGTTGTTTCAGGCAGGAAAGCAGCCTCTGTGAAAAAGGGGCAAACAATGCATCATCATCATCATCGGCTAAAAACATTCAGCTTTTAAATTTAGCTTCAGGTTTATTTTATACGTGTTCTGTTTTTTGCATGTCACCTTCCTGCTATTACAAAATCTAACTATTAACTCCAAACTGCTGGTATGAGTGGATCAGACACAGCGGTGCTGCTGGAGTGTTTTAACACTGTGTCCACTCACTGTCCACTCTATTAGGCACTCTGGTCCACCTTGCCGGTCCACCTTGTAGATGTACAGTCAGAGACCATGGCTCGTCTGCTGTGTCTGACCCACTCGCACCAGCACGCTAACACACCACCACCACCACGTCCGTGTCACTGCAGTGCTGAGAATGATTCACCACCCACATAATACCTGGTCTGTGGGGGTCCTGATCATTGAAGAACAGGTTAACAGAGTACACAGAGAAACAGATGGACTACAGTCTGTAAGTGTAGTACTACTCTCTCTCTCTCTCCCTCCACCTCTCCCTCCACCTCTCTCTCTCTCTCTCTGGACACACAGACGCTCATTCTCTTTAACAGCATTACCTATGCCGACTCGGCTGGTTTACAGAATTGATTACACACCACATTTCCAAGCCGAAGTCATGAGACTAACTGCCTACTTACAGCATGCTTTTAACTGCAAAGCTGCTTTATGTTTCATATATGCACACATGTATTAAATATCTATGGGTGCTCAAATCATATCTGATCATACTGCACCATCAGGTTCCCACACAAAACCAGCGAGAGCTCAATGTAAAACCTGGGGATTATGTGGTGTGCACATAACACATGGCTAAGGCTATAAGCTTATTAATACCGGACGACTTTCCCACCACATTTCTGATTCATTAAGGTTCTCTAGAAGGCAGACTTTCACATTAAACCACTGTGAAGGACTTTTATGGAGATTTTGTAGGGTGTGTTTATATATATGTGTGTAAAAGTGTAAGCATCAGTATCAGCATTATGCAAGTATGGGAATTCTGCTAAATGCTCAGATTCCAAGAACTAAATGTAAAATACATTTGTGTTCGTTAGCAGAAAGGAAAACATGTTATGATTTAAAACATCCATAAACATATCTTGCACATTTTTCTGAATGTTTTTTGGCATTTTCGAAGAGCCCATATCACAGGAAACAGCGCCTCTACCACTTTTCTGAAAGTGAAAGGCTTTGACGTAGTATGTAAACAATACTACCGAGACATTATATGGTTTAGCATCGTCACTGCAATGTGCAATGTCTAGTAAGATACAGAATAAAAACCTGCACTGTTCCTTCATTCTGATTTAGGGTATTTTACATACACAGAAGAGTGGTAACGGTGCTTACTTATTTTTGTGTTTGGTTCACTGAAGAATTATAGAGCACTGAAGTTACCAAAAAAAAACAAAAAAAAAAAAAACACAAATGATTTTGCACTAAATAATTATATATTTCAATTTAATATTAAAGTAATGTAAAGCAAATAATTCCTAAATATTTTTTATATCACAATATATCACAGGGGGAATAAATAACAATGTCAGTTTTTTCCAATATCATGCAGACACAAATGCTACCATTCACTCACAAGTCCATACAGTATGAACACTCAGCACAACAGTACAACAAAAGCCAATGTGTTTACACAAACCTATCAGCCCTCAGTAGCAGCAACACTAACCAATGAACATTCGGTAGCGGTAAGGCTAACCAAATCAGTACTCAGTAGCGGTAATGCCAACCAATCAGCACTTAGTAGCAGCAACACTAACCAATGAACATTCGGTAGCAGTAAGGCTAACCAAATCAGTACTCGGGAGCGGTAATGCCAACCAATCAGCGCTTAGTAGCAGCAACACTAACCAATGAACATTCGGTAGCAGTAGACTAACCAAATCAGTACTCAGTAGCAGTAATGCTAGCCAATTAGTACTCACTAGCACTAACCAATCAACACTCAGTAGCACAAACTAATCAATCAGCACTTAGTAGCAGTAATGCTAACCAATTAGTACTCAGCAACGCTAACCAATCAGTAGTCAGTAGCAGTAACCAAACAGTACTGTGTATCCACATATTTAGCCTAGAGCAGCACAGCAAAGTTATAAGCTGTGTTTCAACACAGGGTGCGTTTTGAATAAGCCACAATGAAGGATAGCCAATTAAAACAACGCTCATTTACATATACATATATCTAAAAAGGTAAAATGCAGAGGGAGTTTGTTTAACTCTGTGAGAAACGACATTTTGAAATGGTCAAGTAAAACCATATTGACTATATTTAATGTATAAAGCCTCAAAATCATCATAAGTAAATCCCAAATGCCCTTTTACAAAAGCCAACAGAGATGCAGACTGGAACCCGTCCGTACAGCATGTAGGTTAGTGTAGATTAAGTGCTAATATAATTCACACTGTAGTTATTTCTGCACCCATGTGTCCGTAACTGTGAGAATGACAGCTCTAGCTAATAACTCTAGACTTCTAAGGGTTGACTCTCACCTTTGAGGTAGTACTGCCTCAGTTTGGGGTTGCGGATATGATGTCGTCCGGCACTGCCCTCTGCTCCGTTGGTGCGGGAGGTGGCGTCCCACGGCCCCGTGAAAAAGCCTGGAGGCTGGTGGACGCCTGCAGGCAGCTTGGTGCCCAGTCTACGGGTCAACACAAGAGAGTGATATAACACAGCCACAGTTCTGCTCCATCAGCTCCAATTCACTAGTATAGACATTGGTCTACACTAAGTGAAATTAAATCCCACGTCCTCTACAGGAAGCAGATGTAAATATGGCATTTTCATGCTCACTTAAGGGCACAATTCACATTTATTTGCTGTGCTTAACATCAAATTTGCCATAACCTTTCACCCCAATATAATCAATAAACACTAAATTTACATTAAGCGTTCACTGGGTGCCAATTGGTTGGCGTTATACATAACTCTCATCGTCTTTAACTCAACACATGGTACTCTGTAGGGGAGGTTTCTCCCTTTGCTGCACTGGGTAAATCCCTTAACCTTGAAATGAGTCAGTATGATACGTTCTTACGTTAGATGGTCAGCTGATGTATGGATGAGACTGCTATGCTGAGCTAGCAAGTTAAATGGGAACTTGCAGGCACTGACTCAAACACTATGCTTCTAAGTATACATGTAGAACTGAATTCCACGTATGACTAGGTGCAGTCGATTTAAATCAAGCAATGCCCTCGGAAGAAGAGGGTAGCTGCTCCAGAGTCCAAACCTCAGCATCACTGTATGTGTTTGGTATGAGTTGGATGGTGAGAAGCAGAATATGCTAAACCAACTTCTAAGCTCAAACTTATATATCGTCGCTATCCAATGACAAACAAGTATCACCAAAACGGCGGATTTACAGGAGAGGGCATAAACCGTATGAGATCCTAATGAATGTCAATGGAACCAGCTGTCTTTCCAAGCAATTATGGGCGATTTCTGCGGGTCCATTAATCTTTACATTTTTACACAGTGTAAACAGCAGCTGCTGTGTTCAAATGATGCATAAAACCAAAAATCAACAAAAATGGAGATACATGGTTTTCATTTGACAGTGACGATATACAGCATGTATAATACATTAATAGCATAATGAGCCTACTTCCAAGATTTGACAATTGTATAATTGTATTGTTAACAGGCCATCTACAATTGGACAAAGCCTATTTTCAATGCAACGCTGGTTGTTACAGAAGTGCACACTCAGCTGAGACACACTGAAAATAACACATCATGATGCGATGACAATAGCACATCATTTTAAACCACCAACTTTAACACGGCCGTTCTGTAGTTGACACCCTCTTAAACATCAACTGCTGCACAGGAAAGAAAACACCAATGCTTAAGTTGCTGGTCCACCTTTCTTGTTTATCATGCAAGTGACTTCCGCTGGCACTCCAGCAAGGCCAACCATAAGAGCTGACTTTATCCACCCAGCAGTCTGACCTCTCATTGTCTTTAGCTCACCTATCACATTATCAGTAGCCGAACAGGTTTTACTGTACTTAGGGTAAACATGTGCAACATGGACTGTCATGTGTAAGAATGATGAAGGACTGGCCTGTTCTTGACGCTGCCAAAGTAGCTGGCTCTCGTCTTGTCTCTGTGCTGCCTGTAGTCCATTGTTCCTGGCTCTAGGTCTAGAAGCAGGCCGGTCCCTGGAGGTTTTCAGTGGACGAGATAAATGACACAGCATTTCTCTCCTGCTTGTGCATCTTTCGCCTCTTTTCCTTCATCATCCTCATTTGGCAAGAGCGCCTGCAGTGAAATAGAGAGGTTGATCATTGAGGTGACTGAAGGTTTCTATACATCTGCATATTAGCCAGGACCCACCACAAATCTGCCTACACTTTAAGCATAGATGCATGTACTTAGAGTGACATGAAACTAGAGCTTGATCTGTTATTGCAGCTTTCTGTCGCACTCCATCTCTTCGACCTCAGCCTCATCAATTTGACAAAATCCACAATTATATATCATTTTCATGTAGATTCACCATTGTTCTCTCACTAAAAGTCACAGCATGAATTAGCACAAACAGTACTCAGCACTCAGTAACAGTATCGCTAACCAGTCAGGACTCAGTAGCAGTAATGCCAACCAAACAGATCTCAGTAGAAGTAACACTAACCAATCAGCACTCAGTAGCAGTAACACTAACCAATCAGCCTCTAGTAGCTGTAATGCCAACAAATCAGCACTCAGTTACAGTAAACAGTTAAGCCCAGCAATCAGTGCTCAATTACAGTAAACAGTTATGCCAACCAATCAGCACTCAGTTACAGTAAACACATATGCCAACCAATCAGCACTCAGTTACAGTAAACACATATGCCAACCAATCGGCTCTCAGTTACAGTAAACAGTTATGCCAACCAATCAGCACTCTGTTACAGTAAACAGTTATGCCAACCAATCAGCACTCAGTTACAGTAAACAGTTATGCCAACCAATCAGCACTCAGTTACAGTAAACAGTTATGCCAACCAATCAGCACTCAATTACAGTAAACAGTTATGCCAACCAATCGGCTCTCAGTTACAGTAAACAGTTATGCCAACCAATCGGCTTTCAGTTACAGTAAACAGTTATGCCAACCAATCAGCACTCAGTTACAGTAAACAGTTATGCCAACCAATCAGCACTCAGTTACAGTAAACGGTTATACCAACCAATCAGCACTCAGTTACAGTAAACAGTTATACCAACCAATCAGCACTCAATTACAGTAAACAGTTATGCCAACCAATCAGCACTCAGTTACAGTAAACAGTTACACCAACCAATCAGCACTCAGTTACAGTAAACAGTTATGCCAACCAATCAGCACTCAGTTACAGTAAACAGTTATACCAACCAATCAGCACTCAATTACAGTTAACAGTTATGCCAACCAATCAGAACTCAGTTCATCCTTCTGCATTCCAAAACTAGGAATGCAGGAAGGTCCTGGAATTAGAAAGTAATTCCAGGCATTCGCAGTCATATGACGGGAGAAACAGAAAGTGGCCAGGCTCCCGTCTGAGGCTAGCTGTTTAAAAGTCCGTCCCACCTTCAAGATCGATCATCCAGAGGGGCTCTTTCCCCTTATAAACAGGGGGATCTCACTGTAGAGGGTACCGTGACACCATGAGTAATCCTATTTACATTGGCTGTAGTGGAGGGTAACTACTTTCACTCCGGCTGAAGTGTCACTTTAAATACTTTCTACAGCTGGTGTGTTTTCTGATGAGCCGGCCCTTACTAGCAGACTCGCTATGAGCTTGTTCGAATTGCCCCGTTCCACCTTTAATGGTGCAGCAGCTACATCCTGGCGCCCACCATTTAAGGTGGAACGGAAACATTCCAACAGAAAGCTGGCGAATATTAAAATGACCACTTCTGTCGAAACATTTTTTGCATAGCACAACATTACACGACTTTATAGCGCTCAAATGAACCACATATGAACGAATATAAAGCAGCGGGAAACCAGCGACGCATTTCAACAACTACCAAAACAATTCAGTTAGCTTAGCTTGGCTAGCTAACGCCATCGCAGCTAGGGTAACCAACTAGCTCCCTGTGCTAAAGTAAATCCGAAATAAGGGAAGCTGGCTGCTGTGTTATGCAAACCGCACTGTACCGAAGCACTAGCCTACCGCAGACCATTATGACATTTCACAGCAGTGTTGTTAAAACCAGTGTACAGGCACAGACACTAACCTCCCGGTAGAAGGTGTTACTGTTGTCCCTCTAAGCTCCAAGATGCTGCTGCAGGGTGAGCTGAAGCTGGATGGGATGAACTCTCTCTCTCTCGTTTGAGGCTGAGGCACTCTGCCTCCTACTGGACCAAGCACAGAGGATAACAGAGCAGAATAAAAGTGAGAACTGTGTACGAAATCACATCACCCAGAATAAAAGGGTTCATTTATACACAAGTATAAACCACAAAAGAGGGAGGGGAATAAAAGGGAATTCCACCAAATTTAAAATTCTGCAATATTCAGTTTCTTTGTGGTGGTAAAAAAAAGGACGCAGGGGTGGTAATGTCTACATGGCCATCTGCTTTGGCTGCTATATAATATATACTATTTAGTACTACAACGAATAATAGTTGTACATTCGTGTATAAATAATCAATTAATAACATTGAAAAAAGATAATTTTTATTATATTTTAATTAATATCGCAGGTAATTAATATTTTTAAAATATTATTACTCTTCTGATAATTATTATATGTAATAATTAGTCACAGGCACCAGAAAATTCCAAACAAGAGGTCATCTTCAGCCTCGTGCTTGAGTTGTCCTATCATTTATACTGATGAGTTAAATCAGGTCTTCTATAGGTCTTCAGTTTTCTATATGCATACTTTAATTTTTAAATATCGATTTAAATAAAACAATAATATTGTAATATTAAAATTTTAATAAATATTAATTATATATGTATATATGTGTTACTAATTATTCAGAATCAGAATCAAGTGTCTAAGACAGTCAGTACAGAGAATGGAGCACCAGTTTGAGACAGTCAGTACAGAGGATGAAGTACCAGTCTGAGACAGTCATCACAGAGGATGGAGCACCAGTCTGAGACAGTCATTATAGACATGACAAGATGATAACAGATTCTATGATAGAAAAGTGTAGAGCTGTACCATCAGTTCCTGGGACAAGTGGAATGTCCTCAGCTGACGCAGGAAGTATATCCTCTGTTGGGCTTTCTCGTTTCTCGTGATGTTGCAGTCCCACTTCAGGTAGTATTCATGTAATACTCCTATTAATCTAATGATTATTATTGTTGATTTTGTTACATGAATATTAAATTAATTATTTTTTACATGAAACATAAATAATTTATTATTTAATTCATTCGTTATTACTTATCGTTTTTATTTTTATATTCTTCTCTTTTTTCATCTTTTTATTACTAATATTGTTATTACATAACACGTTAAATTTACAAATATGCTATGCACATTCTAATTCTAAGCACTAAAACTCTGTTTCTCTAGAACATATACATTTCAAACCACCCTGTATAACTTTCTTTACAATTACATTTTTGGTGGGATTCCCCTTTGAGAGACCCTCGTTTATATGTGACTTTTATTTTGTCGGTCGTTTTCGCAGAGCGCCGCGTTGGATTGGATGCTGAGATTTACGTTGACCGAAATGAGCCAATCACAGCGCTGCATCTCTTGGCTAACAGGCTAACGCAGCATTGGAGTAGTATATTTGATTCTCTGCATCACATCTGAACCGGGGGATAGTAAGAAGCATTTGTGCAGGTTAAGAGAAAATTCGGTTGTTTTGATAACTTATATCTCGCCGCGAGTTTTGACCTGCATTTTCGAGCATATCGCGGTCGGTAACGGACTTGTTTATCCGCAAGTGGGTTGGTGTTTATTGCGTTAGCCGGCTAGCGTCACCACTGAGTTAAGGCTAAGCTAACTAACAAACGGGGGGGTCAGCTCATGAGACGCAAGGTTATCGGTCATTTAATAGGTAATTAATTTAAACAGGGCGTTGGTTTAAACCATTGAACCTTCTAAATAATAAAACTGAGCGTTTAAGTAGGTTTAGCCAGCACATTTGTGAAGCATGAAGTAAGCAGTGGTTAACTTTAGTAGGCTAGCTAGCTAGCGGTTTCTTAGGTACAACTGGTTAGCATAGTACAGTTTGTTTTGAATCCTTTTTCCTATTTGTTCCATGGAGTCTATTGCTTCTAATTTCTCAAGAGAGTATCTGTTAGTTACTGTATTAGCGGTTTTAATTATTTATTGGTTGTGGTTTCTTACTCGTCCAGCCTTTTGGTGGAATTTTCCCGTTCCACCTTAAAATAGTACAGCAGTTACAGGGGCCAGAATGCAACTGCTGCACCCTTTAAGGTGTCCCGGAAAAATTCCAAACGAGAAGCCAGCTTCAGCCTCGTGCTTGAGTTGTCCTAAGATTTGAACTGATGGGTTGAATTAGGTCTGTTGAAGCAGACACCCTACAATGTCCAGTGAGGAGGGAATCTAGGACCATGCCTAGTAAACTAATTAGGTCAGAGTTTTCCATATGCCAGTGGTTGGCAGGCACACATGCACCAGGGCACATCTCTGGTCATCCACTGCTCTTGTTGTGACATAGATCTCGCAAAGTAACGCTACGGCAACCCTCTGACTCCTGTTTCTTCTCTCTAGATGTTTGGTGATCTTATGGCTGTAGACTGAGAAACACCCCTTCCACCCTGCTTGCCCATCATGTCCTGTCTCGCCCAGTGACCAGCTCTTGGCAATACAGTGTGCGGTGTCATTTTTAACTGCTTCCAATAAGATGGAAACCGAAGCGGTAAGCTTTGTCTTCACTGTACCGCTTACTTCCTGTGTTTATCGGTGGTGACTTGCTTATCTGTAAGTTTCTTCTTATTGTCTTCTTTTACAGGATGTTATCCCCATATGGCAGAATAAACCCCATGGCGCGACCCGAAGTGTGGTGCGGCGCATCGGCTCCACGCTGCCCCTCAAACCGTGTGCTCGAGCATGCTTTCAGGTAGGCATGCAAAGAACTGTCCGTGGCTATCAGGGTTTGGGAGGGTTGCTTTTAAAAAGTATTGCATTGCGGATTAGTGATTACTAAATCCAAGGGATTATTATATTAAAGTCCTTAATCTGATTACTTTTAGCTTCCTTTTCTCTTTAAAGTCTTTTAAAAAAAAAAAACGAGTTCAACGAGAGTTTAAAACGACAAAGGCAAACAGGAAATCTGGCCTGTTCAATAAAATAATAGACTGTAGATGAATCAGTTGTCTGTGCTCTCTATATATGTGCTGTTGGTACTTCCTTTCGAAAATCAGCTGTTCAAACAACCAGTAGTCGCTGAGAGACAGCAGTGTTGAGAGAAATTTCATTTTTCTATTTATTTATTTATAACCTTGACTGGGCATCAATAATGCCTCCTAGATGTTGTACCAGCTCACTTACGAGGCTTCACGTTAGTGCTTTGTAATGCTCCATCATATCATTGCTTCATAAGCCATCATATTAGGGCTTCATAATAGTGCATCAAATTAGGCTGCCATAATGGGCTGCATATTAGTGAAACCAGTTGATTGCATGTGCGGTGTCATTTGGAGTCCCTGTGTTAGGTGGGACCTGATTGGTCATAAATGATTATAACGGTACCCCTCACAGGACCCTGTTCACATTTTAGAGCTATAGTTAGTATTGTCTCATTACAGCATGCAAACCTGGCAGGTTAACGTTCTCAATAATTGTATCTAGTCAACTGCAGAACTGTATGGAGCTGTAAGTGCTGAATAAAGGAGCTTATTGTCCGATCAGGCTGCTGCTGGGGATCAAGGCAATATGCAAAATCATGCAAACACATGATTCAAATATCTTTGGCAAAGTGCTGCAGATAAAATAAATAAAAGTACTAGTCATGCTGGTAAACAGGCCTGGTTTTGTATTGCATCTGTAATCTGATAAATCTTTTCAGAAGAAGCCTTTTCTTTTGTAACTAAACGAATACAGCCATCCTTGTGTATCCTGGTTATGTCATGCTTTTGCATGTCCTGTTACTTCCCAAACCCAACAACTACATACATGGCTGTTAGTCAAACCTGAAATACCCAAGGCCTTAACCATACAAGTTCTGCAAGCTTGTCAAATGTTTTAATTAAATGCTCAAACTGATCTGTATTCATTAACCAGGAGCTGCCAGGTCTTCCTTCACTGCGGCACATGGACGGTCCAATGGTGCCCACACTGGCTGACATTGCCTGGATCGCGGCTGACGAAGAAGAGACCTACGCGAGAGTGAGGTGCGTCTGTTACGTCTTCTCAGCTGGATTGTTTGGAAACTACAGTGATGCGTTTTTCTACAGGACTGTTCTAGAGTTTAGCTTAGGTCAAATAAGAATAAATTCTGACCTCCTCTTTGTGGTTGGCACTGTGAGGAATGTTCATGATTTTGGAACAGACCAAAAAGAGCCAGCTGTGCCAAGTGAAAACTATGAATATGAAGGCTTATGTGCTGCTCTCAATCCATAAAAAGGGTGTTTGTGCTCTCTAATAAAACATGCAATAGATATCTACAATATGCTCATTATATGCTGTCCTTATGATGTATGTGATGGTGGGTATGAGGGGGAAGAATAGCTACATCAATTTGTTGTCGTGGAATAAATGCCTTTATAATGTCTGTATGATACATTTGTAACATACTTGCACTTTTAAATTTGTAATCTAACCATTCCTTTACTCCCATCGTTCAGGAGCGACACCCGTCCCTTCAGGCAGGAGTGGAGGCCAACTCCCCTGCTGGTGCTCCACAGAAACTCATCAGTGCCCAACTTCAGGCGCGAGGGCAAACGGATGGAGGGTCTGAGGAAGCCGGGGGTGACCGCACTAAACCGCACAACTGCCCTACAAGACGAGCTCAGCCGACTGCGGGCCCAGATCGCCAAGATTGTGGCCGGCGAGTCAGGTAGGGGCAACTGGGTGTACAGGTTTAATGATGTGGTATCCACTTCAGTTAACTTGCTTATACATTTGACTATTCAATATACCCATTTTTACCTTCTCAGAAATATACAGGCACTGGACACTTAAATGTTCAGGAAATGGCAAGCAATAGAGAAGTGTGAACGTGACAGAAGCTTCTCAAGATTTCAACGTCTGTGTCTGTTGTTAGTATTGGTTGAGGAATAAAGACTTTGTTGGCCTTCAGATTAGCTGCCGTGTTAGCTAGCTGCCAAGTCAAACAACCGAAGAAAAGATCAGAGTGTTTCAGTTCATGTCTGACAGAGGTAGCCTGCACTTCTACTTTACCTTATCACACAAACTAAAGCCTTTACAGACATTCTCTAGTCAAACCTGCGGCGATGGCTATTTACAGCAGCTCCCTCTCTTGCTCTTTCTAAATGGAGTGCGTAAGTGCATTATGCAACAGTGGCCTTTGAATGGTACTGCATGGCAGGATACGTACCAGAGAAACAACTTCCTAAGGGAACAGATTTGAGTTGGCTGTGTAATGTCTGTAGTGCTCATGAAATTCTGCTTTGCTGTACATTCTGCTAAATTGCTTCATGGTTAGAAGCCACTCCTAAATTAAAATAATAGGGCTATGCTCGTGCTGTACTTGTAGTCCTTTGTGCTATTTCAAAAGGCTTGATGTCAGATTTGATTTGGTGTCCTTTACCACCAAATTAATCAAGGCTATAAGGTAAATAAAGGTCTGTTGTCAGTACTGGTTGTTAACTAGAGTCCTGGTTTGTGTTAACCTATGCTCCTTCCTTGTTCATATGCAGAACAGATTTAGTTTAGATGCGGTCATGGATTTTTGGCTCAGCTGTTTCTTAGACCAAGATTAAAATATGAAACCCAAACCCGCTCGTACAGACCGCCAGAGGTGGATTATTGCTAGCAATGAATTTGGCCTTGGCCTTGAATGGCCTTGGATTTGGTTGGCTCGGCTTGAGTTGATTTCGAGAAAATATCATGCTGAGAGAAATTGGTATTTTACACATCTATAATTCGCTGACAGTATTTATTAATGGTGCATTTTTGTGGACTTGATCATATCTGGCAGAGAACAGCATCTATCCTCCTCTTAACAGCTGTTAGCCCCACCGAGCTAAAGTTCTTCATGCTGCTGCTGCTGCTGTAGAAATGCAGAAACACTTCAAGCAGGCTTTACGAGAAAAAAAGAAGGATTGCATGAGCAATTACCCAGCCATCCATACGTTATTAGTTATTAAAACTTCAGAGTTATTAGAGTAAGCGAGAGCGTGAGTGAGTGCGCGAGAGACAAAGGATACTTTGCAGTAGAGTGAAACTAGGGCTGAAAGATGAATTGTTCATACATCGAAACCACAATTTGAGAGAGTGCAATTTCAGTAAAAAAAAAAAAAAAAAATTATTACATTTTAATATGAAAATTATCAAAAATGTCTTGCATTTTTTTTTTTTTTTTTTTTTTTTTTTTTTTTTTTTTTTTTTTTTTTCTTTTTTTTGCAGTTTTTTTTTTTTTTTTTTTTTTTTAATCTGCATTATCAAAATGTCTTAATTGTCTTTTAAACTGTGGAATTTATCCTAATAATACAGAGCTTCTGACGTGCCTGTCGAGGGGGTTGTCGCAATTACATATTTAACCAAATCTTTCAACTCCAGGTGAAATTTATGGAGTCAAATAAGAAACAAATATACCAAATAAACCACTCACTTCTTAGGAAACAATCCCGAGGCGGAGGAGGGCGGAGGGTGTTGGCAATTACATATTTAACCAAATCGTTTCAAACTCGCAGGTGAATATGAAGTCAATGGTGAAACAATAACAATCCCGAGGCGGAGGAGGGCGGAGGGTGTTGTATGTGAATAATTGCCCTTAACGTGGATGAAATCTTGGTATTTTTCCAGGTCTGAGTGGTAGATCTCATAGATACATAGGCTGTCCAGTCATGTCCCAAAGTTTATAGTTTCCTGTTGAAGTGACGTGCGTGTTGCTTTTGTAAATGAAAAGATAAAACCTCCTTTACGGGGCTTATATGGCTTATAGGACATTTTCTGCAAATCCTGGAGGACAAAATAAAATCCTAGACTTTAACATATTAGGCAAAAATAAAACATTAAATGTGCCATAATGTTTGCACAAGCATTTCTTTTGCTCCCAATAACTTAAATTGCAGTAATGTTAAAATAATTTTAATATGTATTCATTTAATTAGGTATAATTGTGTGTTCTCTGCAGAGGTGTGTTCACTTATTTACATATAGAAAAAAAACAATATGTAATATGTACAGGGGTGCACAAACTTGTGCATAGAATGAAAAAAATTCAGCCTTAACAGTGAGTTTTGGTACTGTTTCTAGCTGGACAACATACTTATATTTATATTTATATATATATATACATATATTTGTGTACATAAATTTTTTCCAACAAGCTGTTGCCTTAAGGTGACCGGTTCTTTTGGACACCTGGCTGCTGGGAATTATATTCACCAACTGACGTCAGTGACTTGGTCACATGATATGATGGTCTGTCGTGTTAGATCCCTAATCTGTGGTCTTTCTGAACTATGGTCTTTGCGAGCCCCTGTTAAATGAAGACTGAAGTCTCTCCTCCTGATGTCGGTTTTTATGTTTCAGACTCGAACCCCATCACCCCTGACCTCCTCTCCCCTGATGACACCAGCATGGGCTTCTCCTTGGCTCCTTTTGAGACCACCGTGTACCACCAGCCAGCCACTTCTGCCTCCTTTGTCATCAGTGACGTCACTGAGGAAGACGAGGGGGAGGAAGACGAAGAGGACGAAGCGGATGTGTCTGAGCTGGCACCGGACCCCATGCCGCCAGTCTCCATGACTGCGTCTGCAACCTTTGAGCTCGATCGCCCGACTATGGACTTTCAAGAGGCGGAGGAAGATACAGTCTCGCTGTCCAAGTCCACGAGCTTCGCCGATGTCAAGGACATTCTGAAGGACATGAACCGCATGAGGATGTGCAAGGACAGGTGAGTGGACGCATACGTGCTACCTCTAAACAAGAGCTTCTGGCTTGGACGGAAGGTCAGTGAGTCTGTCTGTCTGTCTGTGTGTGCAGGTATTCTCGAGGCTGCACGTCATTACGGGAGGAAGACTCGGCATCTCTGATCTCTGAAGCTCTGAGGAAGAAATTTACTCTGAGGGACGAAGATATCAATATGAAGAAGTAACCCGTGTCCTCTCTGTCACCCGCTCCTCGTTCAGCTCTCCACGTAAGAAATGAAGGGAAATGTTTGTTATATGCTTAATTTAGACTTAATGGTAAAATTAAAAGTGGAAGAGTTGAATCTAGTTGGAATTATGTACATAGACAGTAAGAAATAAATTTATTAATATTTTATTAAATTAAAAAAAGTTAATAAACACACTAATAATATGAATGTCATTAATATGGTTACTAATTTGATAGCAACAGATTAATAAACATGTGAATAATATTAATATATGTGTAATAAATTATTCTGACTATAAACTTATTTATATTTACATTTTAGGCTTGAATTTTATACAGCAGTGGATTTAATTAAAACATTACATTTAATTGAATTAATTATCACTCTTGTATAAACTGTTACAATCTCAATCTGAAGTCCATATTGTGGTGGTGTGATGGTACTTTTGGTGTGTTTGAGCTTTTTGTGCTGTAACATGACATTTGGATGTCTAAGCTTTTCAGGTTTAAGGGCTTGACCTGTATTGCAGTTGTGTGGTTAAATTGATAGGGCATTATACTGAGCTGCTTAGTGGCTGTCTAGGCTCTGTAAGGTTTTGTGTTACATTAGGAAGTTTGGGGTAAGAATCTCAGGGATGCCATGACCGAACATGTGCTAATGATTAGCTATGTTAAGGGGTGATACTGATAATAACATGGGCCACCAGTGTTGATTAACTGATCATTTGGGCCCTTGAATTATGTTGCATTAGATTAAAGGGGATTTAATGTTTTTCAGTCATAGCAGGTATAACGACGAGGATAATTACTTCAAGAACTTTTGTAACATAGTTTAAACACAGTAAAAGCAGTGGTTTGAATTTTTGGACGCAGTGCATCCGGTGTGGAGTGACCTTTACAGAGGGCAGTTTTGCATGCCCAAGTTGGCATCTGCTGTCGCTAAGTTTAGGACTGTCCTAAGTTCTGTTTGAATGGAAAGAGAATATTGGGGTTTTTTTTTTCTTTTTTCTTTTTTTTTCTTTTTTCCCCCACAGACTAGCAGTAGTGGCATTTCATACGTTCACACTGCAGAACCACGGTTCAGGTTATAAACACGGCCAGCCTTGCCACATCCTCCCTATTGACAGTATGCTTTTTCAAACTGTAGTTGTGGACTTCTAGTTCACCTAGCTAACTTGTTTGTCATTTGGATTATGTGCTTGTTTTAACTTTGTTTCAACTTTGCACAGATGGTCAGTTGCTTGTCGTCAGACAAACAGATAATTGACTTGATTGGGTAGTTCAGGATTTTGTAAATTAGGATTAGGCAGATAACACTTTATGGATCTCAGAAGTTAAGTGTTAACAGCAGCATCACGCTCAGCATGCCTTATACACCAACCAGCCATAACTGCTTATCAGTTCTTGATTCACACAGCCTCTGATGTTGGCTCATTTCTAAGACCTCCGCATGATTCTCTTGTTTGTCTTGCTTTTGTTGCTAGGCCTGTGCCTGTGGATTGTTGCTATGGAGAACCATAATGCCCCATCGGCAGCACAGTTTCAGAGTTTCCCCTGGCGATCTGCCCAGCCACCTCTTCCCGCCCCCACCCCCAAGTTGCTGTGCCGCAGTGATCACACCTGAAGGGGAAGGACAAGCTGTCTTGCGTAGTTCTGCTGATCGCCAAAACACTTCTGACACAGACTTCCCAACGACCCTTACAGAGCATATTTTCATGTTGCCATTCAAACTGTTTACCCATAATCCAGTGTGGTGTGGTGTTATTGGAGGCTAGTCACTTCAATTCTTGTTCATCTTGACAGGAGATAAAAGGGGAAATCCACCATATATATAAATATTTGCTCATGATTCAATCAGTTGAATCTGTTCAGCCCATAGATAATGCAGTCATGATGCATAGTTTGATGTAAGATGGGTGAATATACAGGATTTGATTTTTTTTACAGTGGTGGAATCCAGGGGTTATGATGTCTTCAACACAGATATACACTCACTGAGTACTTTAATATACCTTGTATGTACCATCATCACTCACTGTTAATTTTATAAACACCATGTACCATATATAAGCACACTGTAGTTCTACAATTACTGCTCCGTGGTGGTCCTGTGGGGGGTCCTGACCATTAATAACCGACATAACGGTCCGGATGACACAGGTGGACTGAAGTTGTTAATTGTAGAACTACAAAGACCTTACATCTTTACTGATTTAATTATTCACATTTTTTTTTATAAATACATATGTGAAATACCCCTTTAACACCTATGAGGATGTCCAGTCGTATCCACAAATGAATATGATTGGACAACCTGATCTGGAAGCACTCTTCTAGCAAGACTACACTTGTCTTGTCTCCTCATCCATCATGGTTCTCAACACTGGCTACCAGCCAACAAACCCATGCAGGACGCATGGGTGAACAAGCGGATTTTGCTAGCTGTTACGATACGTTTTGTTTTTAGCCTCTCCTGGCTCCTCCATTATCAACACCTGGCAATACATACTTGAAAGATCTTTTGATGACTGACTAGTTTGCAATATTTACTTGTGTTTTTGTTAGTTTTGTTTCACTAAAAACCAAAAAAACAGACATTTGAGCACATTAGTTTTAGTGCTATATGTTATTTTTTATTATATATAATTTTTTTTTTTTTTGCTGGAGTAGCCCAAGTTCTCTACTTAAGCGACTCCAGTTGAAGTATCTCATCTGAGCCACAAAATAACCAATAACCAAGTTAAGAAAACACCATTTATACTAGCTGCTAGGTTACATATTGTTTGCTGTGGGTTCTTGGTTTTAGAGAAATGTAGGGGGAAATGTTCTTTGTATATGCAATGCTGTGCAAAAGTTAGAGACCACCTTTCATTTCATTTCCAGTCAAAACAGACATTAAGAAGACTCACTTTCAGTTTCTTAAAGAGACACGCCTCTAAAGTTCAGTCTTAGAAGTTTTTTAGTTGGTTTTCTGCTTCTTCTCACCATCCAAATCACCCCAAACACATTCAGTGATGAAGTTGCGGTCTGGACTCTGGGGTGAACGGTCCGTTGTTCTGAGAACACCAGCAGGTTCTTTGTTTGATGTTTCTGGACTCTCCTTTTCTCAGTGAGGGTCTTCTTTAACAGCTACACCTCCTTTCAGACCTCCATGGCGTTGAGGTGTCTTCTCACAGTGGAAGAAGGAGAGACAGAAACACCTGAGGATGTTCTCAGATCTGAAGCAAGAGTGGAGCTTCAAATTCTCTCTCTCAAAGTTGAAAGCTTTCCGTGCTTTTATTCTGAAGGGGACAGTTGTCCAGGTGGTTGTTAGGAGCCCCTTTTTTCTTTTTACCTTTTAATCATATTTTGAAAAGTCTGGACTCTCCCCAGTGAAATTCTTGGCTGTTTTGACACGAAATGAACTACAGAACAGATGTTGTAACTTTTGTTGCCCAGACTGTATATTTGTTACAAGGTTTGGTTGCCGTGTTTATAGCCGCTGTTGCTGCCTCCTAAGTTAATAATGAGGGACGTTCTGTATGTGTTTTATATGGATGTTAATGGTGATAACTCCCCAAAAGGACGTATTTTGTGATCTGCATGTGTCTTGACGACTGAACTAAAGTTTGCAGCATTGGATGCTAACTGTTGTGTTGCTGTATGTGTTTCTTCTAGTCGCCTTACCCAGCCTCTTGCCTCTACCGGTGCCCCTGTTGTGGGATAAGTTGGGTTTATTTTATTGGTTTGGCCATAAGCGAATTGTGCCTGTCACCACCGAGTGATTCCAACCACTATGCCACGGTTTCCCAGGGATTAGCTCAGAGTTTACCAAGCGAGATGGAGAGCATGTGACATGTACATAATGTTTGGATTGATGTGTTTTGGAGTCCACTGTGTACTCAATGGGGCAGCAACAAGTCTTCTATCTCCATTATACAGTAAGGCAAGCTGGCCTTCACAGTGCATTTCCAGTGAACTAATCAGTAGCGGTGGTCCAGAATGACTTGGAAAGTAATCTTGTTCCGGTCCAAATTGAGAACATTTGTTTTCCCCTCCCCTGTACAGTCTCTAGTTTGGAGATGGAAGGCTTTGTTGTGATGCAGACAAAGTGATAATGTGGCTGTTCAGGGGAAAAAGTGTGTGTGTGTGGCCCTCATTCACTCATTCATTCAACATCAGCATTTTTTTTGGCTTTAATATTCTGACAGCGCTCTCAGTCATTCTCTTCACAGCCAAATTAGCCTTCAGTGTCTTCTCTAAGCCAGATTTCTATCCTTCTACCTGAAGCCCATCTGTCTAAAACGTGAACAGGCAAAGTTTCCACATTCCCTACGCTCAGCGTAAACTCTGTACGCCCTTTAACAAGGGCACGCATCTTCAATCTGTCTTGAAAGGTACCCAAAGCCGGACGTTTGACAGATAGCGGCACCCACTTTGTGGGGAACGTCAACCTGCTAAACACGAGTGAGTGAGTGAGTAAGTTACAAGCCCGTGCTTTGCAATACCAAATTGACTGTAACGGCAGGACGAGGTGGTTTCACATCATTACCAAAAGGTTTTTGCTTGACTTTTGTACTTTCATGCTTTATGCTTACAACAGGAATTCCAATGGGATTTTTTTCTTTCTCAACACTTCTGTATAATTTTTTGATTGAGATCCATAAACAAAGCCATTCAGAGTGAAGTAGTTTGGTATAGAGAAACTATAGGCTCATTACTTTACAGTGGTATGTCTATAACACGTTAATACATCATAATGACCATAGTTAATATCACACATTGATATGATGTGGCTGTATTAGCTCGATCTCGGCTTCCGTGCTCTTCTGTATAAGCTGTTCAGAACTGAATCTAATGGCAGATGAACAGGTGTTTGCTTTTGACCTTTCTTTGGGTTGATATTTATAACCTGCACTCGTTCTGTCCTTCTGATGTGTCTGCATTGTCACTGCTACACGTTAAACCTTTCCAAACAAAGGAACCGAACAAATAATATTAAGATTTAGGGCGGAGTTTAATGTATCTATTAGAAAACAAACCATCTGTAATAGGATCAGTAAATGAGTCTATGAACAATACAGTAATCTGCTCATATCAGCCAGCTATATGTCGAGAAACCTGTCGGACCGCGCTGAGGAAGGAATGTTAGGGACTCGTTTGTTAGAGGGTTTTTTTATTTTTTCCACAGATTGAACGTTCGGTTGCTAGTTTTCAGAGGATTGTGTGTGTGTATGTTTTTCCAATAGGAGAATGCTCTACCTGCCTGTATATGATGCATACTAAGGAGAAATAAAAAGGCTGATGTTTGAAGTACCTGTGGTTTATTTCTTTGGTTTGGTTTTACAGTTTTATGGACTCCTTTTAGAAATGAACCTGTAATGATGCCTTCTGACCACATGGGGGCAGCACACATCCTTTCCAGGTTACCCAGGTCTTTATTTATGGTGATATTACAAAACCTTATGTTAGAACTGTTAAGACAAAATGTTAATGAGGGCTTCAGCAGGACCGTCATGGTTCAACATCATGTTTGAAGAAACAAGTAGCCTATGATGAAAATGGTGTTTCATAGATGATTATAATTATTTATTAATTTCTCTTAAACAATTGTTAAGACATAAACAAAGTCATTTAGAAAGGCCCAATGTGAAATGGCTCTTTTTGGAGAAACACTGACTAGGATATCACCAGCTGTCACAGTGCAGATATAGACCATAATATATATACATTTGATTTACTTTATTATGTACCTTTTTACTACACCGTCTTATACATGTCATTTTGTTGATGGTAAAATGGTGGTAAACCTGAAAAACATTTCTTGGGGTATTACAGTCCTCTGTATATGTGCCGTTTCACCATGAATGTTTTTTTATTTATTTAGATGTTTTGTTTTTTTACTTTTGTGGAAGTTTTAGACACATTACTTACTAAGCCAAACCAGTATGTGGTGTGCTTTGGATGCTGGTATACTGGTTAGCAGTAAAACCAGTATGTGGTGTGCTTTGGATGCTGGTATGCTGGTCACCAGCAAAACCAGTATGTGGTGTGCTTTGGATGCTGGTATACTGGTTAGAAGTAAAACCAGTATGTGGTGTGCTTTGGATGCTGGTATACTGGTTAGCAGTAAAACCAGTATGTGGTGTGCTTTGGATGCTGGTATACTGCTCACCAGTAAAACCAGTATATGTTGTGTTTTGGATGCTGGTATGCTGGTCACCAGTAAAACCAGTATGTGGTGTGCTTTGGATGCTGGTATACTGGTTAGCAGTAAAACCAGTATGTGGTGTGCTTTGGATGCTGGTATACTGCTCACCAGTAAAACCAGTATATGTTGTGTTTTGGATGCTGGTATGCTGGTCACCAGCAAAACCAGTATGTGGTGTGCTTTGGATGCAGGTGTACTGGTTAGCAGTAAAACCAGTATGTGGTGTGCTTTGGATGCTGGTATACTGGTTAGCAGTAAAACCAGTATGTGGTGTGCTTTGGATGCTGGTATGCTGGTCACCAGTAAAACCAGTATATGATGTGTTTTGGATGCTGGTACGCTGGTCACCAGTAAAACCAGTATGTGGTGTGCTTTGGATGCTGGTATACTGGTTAGCAGTAAAACCAGTATGTGGTGTGCTTTGGATGCTGGTATACTGCTCACCAGTAAAACCAGTATATGTTGTGTTTTGGATGCTGGTATACTGCTCACCAGTAAAACCAGTATATGTTGTGTTTTGGATGCTGGTATGCTGGTCACCAGTAAAACCAGTATGTGGTGTGCTTTGGATGCTGGTATACTGGTTAGCAGTAAAACCAGTATATGTTGTGTTTTGGATGCTGGTATGCTGGTCACCAGTAAAACCAGTATGTGGTGTGCTTTGGATGCTGGTATGCTGGTCACCAGTAAAACCAGTATGTGGTGTGCTTTGGATGCTGGTATGCTGGTCACCAGTAAAACCAGTATGTGGTGTGCTTTGGATGCTGGTATGCTGGTCACCAGTAAAACCAGTATGTGGTGTGTTTTGGATGCTGGTACATTGGTCACCAGTAAAACCAACATGTGGTGTGTTTTGGATGCTGGTATGCTGGTCACCAGTAAAACCAGTATATGATGTGTTTTGGATGCTGGTACGCTGGTCACCAGTAAAACCAGTATATGATGTGTTTTGGATGCTGGTACGCTGGTCACCAGTAAAACCAGTATATGATGTGTTTTGGATGCTGGTACGCTGGTCACCAGTAAAACCAGTATGTGGTGTGTTTTGGATGCTGGTATGCTGGTCGACATAAAACCAGTATGTGGTGTGCTTTGGATGCTGGTATGCTGGTCACCAGTAAAACCAGTATGTGGTGTGCTTTGGATGCTGGTATGCTGGTCACCAGTAAAACCAGTATGTGGTGTGCTTTGGATGCTGGTGTACTGGTCAACCAGTATGATCGAGCTGTGTGACCAAATAAACCAGCTATTTGATATATTTCTCTAGAACAGCCCATTTCCCAATAAACCACCATGAATTACTTTATAACGTATTTACATTTTAACAATTGGATTTTATGGAAATATGGTCAATTCTGAGGAATCGTTATTTAAATCTGCAGATATCTTCATTTAAAATATGGCCTTGTTGTAAAAACTGGCTATTGACTATTTTCTGTGGCCTGTGCTAAGCTGCTTAGCCTTTAGCGGTCTCCTTCACTGGTTCTTTACAGTGTTTGTGACTCAGAGCACATAGTCCACAGCCCACATTCAAAGCCCCAGACTCTCCTCTCCAAGAGCTAATAAACTGGACTCAAGCTGGCATTGATTTGCTGCTTACGAGCCCAGTAGCAGTGTGGAACCCTGTGTGGCCTGAGTCAAGCCTCATGGTCCTGGAGAGCTCGGTCAGGTCGGTGTTTTGTGCGACTAAGAGCTTCTAGTTTCAGAATCCAATTTGCTGCTTCAGGTTTCAATCCTAATTCCTTTTAAAATGTTTTTATTGAGTTCTGTTGCTCACATCTGTCACTTTGTAGCTTTAGCTTCTTAATTGAGACCCAAAAAGAAAAACTAGCATAGACCAGCCTATCACTGCTGTAAGAACAAACCTTGTATCTCCATTCTGTATAAATTTCACAAGTGGTCCAAAAGAAATGGCCCAGAAACAGTCTGTTTCCACTGACTAACATCAAAAGTCTGACAGCAGCAATATGTTGTTTTATGTAATGTGTTAGTGTGCTGTAAGTAGTGTGTCGGTGTACAGTAGCTCAGTAAGTGTAATGTGTTAGTGTACTGTAAGTAGTGTGTTGGTGTGCAGTAACTCAGTAAGTGTAATGTGTTAGTGTACTATAAGTAGTGTGTTGGTGTACAGTAGCTCAGTAAGTGTAATGTGTTAGTGTACTGTAAGTAGTGTGTTGGTGTACAGTAGCTCAGTAAGTGTAATGTGTTAGTGTACTGTAAGTAGTGTGTTGGTGTACAGTAGCTCAGTAAGTGTAATGTGTTAGTGTGCTGTAAGTAGTGTGTCGGTGTACAGTAGCTCAGTAAGTGTAATGTGTTAGTGTGCTGCAAGTAGTGTGTTGGTGTAGAGTAGCTCAGTAAGTGTAATGTGTTAGTGTGCTGCAAGTAGTGTGTTGGTGTGCAGTAACTCAGTAAGTGTAATGCGTTAGTGTACTGGAAGTAGTGTGTTGGTGTACAGTAACTCAGTAAGTGTAATGTGTTAGTGTACTGTAAGTAGTGTGTTGGTGTACAGTAGCGCAGTAAGTGTAATGTGTTAGTGTACTGTAAGTAGTGTGTTGGTGTACAGTAACTCAGTAAGTGTAGTGTTAGTGTACTGTAAGTAGCGTGTCTGTGTATGGTAACTCAGTAAGTGTAATGTGTTAGTGTGTCGTAAATAGTGTGATGGTGTACAGTAGCTCAGTAAGTGTAATGTGTTAGTGTACTGTAAGTAGCGTGTCGGTGTACAGTAACTCAGTAAGTGTAATGTGTTAGTGTACTGTAAGTAGCGTGTCGGTGTACAGTAACTCAGTAAGTGTAATGTGTTTGTGTCGTAAATACTGTGTCGGTGTACAGTAACTCAGTAAGTGTAATGCGTTAGTGTGCTGTAAGTAGTGTGTTGGTGTACAGTAGATCAGTAAGGGTAATGCGTTAGTGTGCTGTAAGTAGTGTGTTGGTGTACAGTAGCTCAGTAAGGGTAATGTGTTAGTGTGCTGTAAGTAGCGTGTTGGTGTACAGTAACTCAGTAAGTATAATGCGTTAGTGTGCTGTAAGTAGTGTGTTGGTGTACAGTAACTCAGTAAGTGTGATGCGTTAGTGTGCTGTAAGTAGTGTGTCGTGTACAGTAGCTCAGTAAGTGTAATGTGTTAGTGTACTGTAAGTAGTGTGTTGGTGTACAGTAACTCAGTAAGTGTAATGCGTTAGTGTGCTGTAAGTAGTGTGTTGGTGTACAGTAACTCAGTAAGTGTAATGTGTTAGTGTGCTGTAAGTAGCGTGTTGGTGTACAGTAACTCAGTAAGTGTATGGCGTTAGTGTACTGTAAGTAGTGTGTTGGTGTACAGTAACTCAGTAAGTGTAATGTGTTAGTGTGCTGTAAGTAGTGTGTTGGTGTACAGTAACTCAGTAAGTGTAATGCGTTAGTGTGCTGTAAGTAGCGTGTTGGTGTACAGTAACTCAGTAAGTGTAATGCGTTAGTGTGCTGTAAGTAGTGTGTTGGTGTAGCGCTTTTACTCCAGTGGAGGTCTAAAGGTAGGAATATCCACTTTTACTGGAGGGCTACTTTACACTGACTCTCTCTATTTTAACTCAAGTGCTTGGTTTGTGTACTTCATCCACCAGTGCTTCTTCTTTTACCCAGATAAGCGAACATATATCAGTCCACTGGCTGATAAGTCCGGCACCCCACTGACTGGTCCACCCTTAGACCACCCAGACTGTTATCCTATGTACAAGATCTAACAGGTTTTTAATCTCCTCCCAACAGATTTTATATGCATATCTGGGATAAACATTATAAACTTCTGAGTTCTGATCTTAAACCATTTTTTTGTGGTAGATGAAAATGATCAGATCAGATCTGTTGAAAACAACAGATAACATAAATGAATGGAACCGGTAGGCCACCCAGACAGCACTGAGCAAAATACTAGTGCAGCGCTGGCTTTGCCTTCAAGAGACCCACAGTGGGCCTATCAGGGAACATTGCATGGGAGAAGCAACTCTAAAACCAGGATGGTTAAGGCCGCTCTACTCCCCTCTCCCTCTTGACAGTTGCTGTGCTGCTGTTGCCCACTACCTCAAACTTCCCTGTTCGTCCCAGCATGCCCCTGACTTCGAAGGTTCTAGTTAACCCGCTTTCTTTGAGATCTCCTCTTCCTGCTCTTCTCTCTCACTCTCTCTCTCTCTCTCTCTCTCTCTCTCTCTCTCTCTCTCTCTCTCTCTCTCTCTCTCTCTTTCTTTCTCTCTCTCTCTCTCTCTCTCTCTCTCTCAGGCCCATTTTGATCCAGGCCAGTTTCAACTGGTGGTCTATTTTCTGAACGAGTCCTTGGCCTAGTTCACTCCTCACCTCGCCGAAGTGGATCCTGTCTATTTTAGATGCCAGGAGATGTCTGCCGAGACTGGGATTAATAGAGTCCAGTGTCACAATGTCGTCGGCGAAGACTATTAATATCGACCCCGCGGTGACATTGAAACGTTTTTGCTAATCTGGCGTGCCATCATTACACTGCTAACTATGCTAATGCAGTAGCGTAGTAGCATAACAGGTTTCTCCACCAACCTGTTGCTCAGCGTTTCAGTCATCTCTTGTCTACCTGATCCGACTGGCTACAATCCGACAGGCTCTCTAGCATGACAGCTAACATGCTGTTGCTGATCTGGCTGAACTCTCTACAGATTTGTCGTAACACTTCGGGGAATCTCTGCTATAAAAATACCATGTTTTAATTGACTCTCAAAGTAGGCTAATGCTAACTTAAAGGGAAGCTGCTGAAGAGAGCGGTTCTGATCATTAGTGGTGATGAAGAAGATATTCATTCTCTCACTCTCCTGTAGGGACTGAGTTATAGGTTGAGGTGAAAGGTCCCGAGTAGCTTCACTGTAATTAACTGTTTTCTTCTGTGCCACTTCCCAGATAGTGAGCTCATATCGCTCTGATGGCTCGATAAGGTCGGCACCCCACTGACAGTTTGTCGCTGCTGGTCCAACCCAGGTCACTGCCCTGTAAGGTCTATTAGCTCTACAAAAACCTAACTAAGCTCACAACCTCGTCACCTTGCGTGTTTAGTGGTAGTAACTTCAGATTCCTGCAGATGGCGCTGCATGAGGAATATGGGGCTGTAAATACCTGTGGGGTGTGAGTGATGGGATCCATAGATTGGAAAGAGGTGCTACAGTGCAGGGAATGCCTCGTTCCATGTGTGATAAACGGCTCCAGAGCAGATGTTAATGATTGGCTAAAAGGAGTGAATGTATTCGGGCGTGCCCAAAAACCATAGAGTGAAGGAAGTAGCTGAATCTGCAGGTGTATGGAAGAGTACGGTCATACTGGTCTACCAGCAGTGGCTAAAACCCCAGTCTACAGGGAATTCTCCTCGGGAATTGTGCCAGGGAAGGCATCCACCAAATCTGGACCAACTGTGCAGTTCCTTAATGCAAGAGTGTCTGAACATTGATGTGGCCTACATCCAGTAACTTGTCCAGGACATGCCAAGTCTAAGCACAGCTGTTATTGGTACTGGTGGAGGTATTAAACAATATTAGGTAGGGTTGGTTACAGTTGAGCCATGTTTTGGTCCGGTAGGCTTCATTTTCAGAGTGTAACGAAGGTAAGATATGTAGGAAGAATATTTAGATTTGGTTTTGACCTGGAATCATCTTGATTTGGTCTCATTCTGATTTGGACATGACTTTCACTTTGTCTCATCTTTAGTCTTAACCTTGTCTTGACTCTTGTCTTTTAACTTTGGACATGGCCATAACTAGGTCTTACTCTTATTTGGACTCACCCTTGACTTGGTCTCAGTCTGATTTAGATTCTGATTTAGATATTTGGACTTGAATTGGTTTCACTTTGATTTGGACTAAGCCTTGACCTGGTCTCATTCTGACTTGGACTCGGTTTTGACAGATCTCATCCTCATTTAGACTCAGTCTTGACTTTGTCTTGTTCTCATTTGACTCAACCTTGGCTTTGTTCTGCCTTCAGGTAAACTTGGTTTTGACCTAGTCTTGCTCTCTTTGGTCTTGGTCATTTCAAATGGGCTGGACTAGGTCTCACACTGATCCAGCCCCTTTAATTGACCATCCTTTGGACTTGGCCATGAATTAGTCCTGTTGTCATTTGAACTTAGCAGTTAGCATAAGGCTAACTAATGTATGTAAGCCTCCATTAGATATAGTTTATCCCTGCAGCCAGCCCAAATACAAAACCAAACTTCAGATACCAAGCACCTATTGACTGATTGACTACACCTGTGGTGAGGGAAACAGTTTTTTTGACCAAACTACTGATTTAAAACACTGGGTAACACACTCTCCGTCTACCAGCAGAAAAAGCGCTAAGCTAATGAACTTGCGTTGTCATAGCCACAATCTGGGGTCGTTTGTTCCGAAAGCCATTAATTCCCTAAACTCAGAAATCCGATTTGTCTCAACTTGATTAAAGTTCTACCTGCAAAATGATTATTTAATCAGGTTTAGTCCGTCCAAATGACTGATGAGACTTCCAGGGCCCCGGCGGAGTTCCGCTTGCCATAGAAGCTGTTTTTTTGCGGCTAATGAGTTGAACGTTTGGCACGAAACTTTGAAGGCTCCTCGATTAAAACCTAGCAGAGGCTCTGCGTCTGTCTGGCGGCCATCGCGCCTCGGTGCCAGGAACTGACTTTGAAACCATTTCCTTAGCAACAGACATTGGTCGTTGGTGGTGAGGGTTGGGGGTGGGGGGTACAAAAGAAGGCCTACTGTTCTATATTCTGATCTTCTGCTGCTTGAGTCCTGGAGATAACATAGAACATGTTTTAGCAGGACCAAGTATTAAAGTTGGCTTGAGTTCTGGGTTCATAAGCCCCCTGACTTCCTTTACTCGTTTTTAATTGGGTCATTAAAGTCATTTATCTCCTTTAAAATATCCCAACTGCTCACGCGTACAGTGTAAACCAGCCTGTCCTTTTCCAAGACCCTCCTGCATGTATGTTTACCGAGGTGTTTGAATGTCTGATCCCACCGCATCTTATTCGGATGTCTTTGTTAAGCTGTTACCAATTGCTTCCTGTTGCTATGATACCTTCTCCACACGAGGGATGCTAGGAGACAAACCCTCAGTGGAGTGGTGTTAAGAAGGAAAAGCACTCTCCGAACAGAGCTGATCATTTTCCTTCCCGCCAGATGACCCAGCAGTTATGCAGCTAGCACTTCTCTCAGTTCAGGGCATCTTAAGTGTACTAGGTGTGAAGTGGACCCGTGTAGGTTGGGGGTGTGCTGTGGAATACTTAGAGGGGAATTCCACTGACGTCGTAAAATGTCTGCATGAATAAACCATTAAGATGTGAACCTATTTATGAATTTACTCTGAGTGGTTTACTCTGAGATTGACAGTATTCACAGTGGAGGTAAAGGGAACCAGACTTCTAACATATTCAGTGCCCTTTAAAACTCACTTTCTGTTAATGATAGTGTATGTGGCATTGCTTCATAATTAACTGATGATGAATTTAGAATATTTTGAGATATTAATAGCTTTACAGACATGCAGTGTAGTGATTACTTCACAATGAAGTCTGGTTCTGCCACTCTGTAATTAATAATTAACGTGCTAGCCATTTAACCGGTATTAGCTTAGGAAGTAAGAGTCCACATATGTTTACTTTTTTTATTATTTCAAAATTAATTAATGATGGACAAATACATATAGAGAAAATGATAACAACTGTATAGCTGACAGACAAAAGGAATTTCCCGAGAAATAGTAACCAACAGCTGTGATTCTTATGGCCTATAACACTGAAATGACATTAGCCCATGAACAACTTCAATAGCTCCTAAACACTAGTATAGTCTAGAGATATCAGTCTATAACACTTTTTCAAGGATATGAGATATTAGTCCACACATCCTCAATAAAAGTTCCTATGCACTGGCATAGGAGGTCTTATCCTTTAAGCAACCCTAATAAACACTCCTGTACAATAAAATAGATTTTAGTTTATGAACAACCGTAATAATCCACTTATATATTACAGTTGGAAATTCTTTTATCTGTGTTGTGGTTGTATGTATTCATGTGTAATCATTAGGTTTTTTTTGTGTACAGCACTTTGGTCAACGCAGGTTGTTTAAAGAGTGCTCTATAAGTAAAGTTTACTTACTTACAGGCTTATAATAGGAGATATGAATCTGTAAACAAGCAAACAGTTCCTTACATTAGAATATAAAGGCAATATTAGTTCATAAACAACTTCGTTAATCCTCTTATACACTAGAACAAGCGATATTAGTCCTTGAACACCCCCAAAACCCTCTTATACATTAGAATATGAGCTATTAGTTTATAAACAACCTCATTAATCCTCTTATATCCCACAGCAAGTGACATTAGTCCACCAACAACCTCATTAATCCTCTTATAAATTAGAATAAGTTATATTAGTCCATCAACAACCTCATTAATCCTCTTATAAATTAGAATAAGTGACATTAGTCCATCAACAACCTCATTAATCCTCTTATAAATTAGAATAAGTGACATTAGTCTATCAACAACCTCATTAATCCTCTTATCAATTAGAATAAGTGACATTAGTCCATCAACAACCTCATTACATTTCTGGCATTTAGCTGACGCTCTTATCCAGAGTGACTTACAAGGTTAATCACATTACAGGTGGGCCAATGTAGTGTTAAGAGTCTAGCCCAAGGACTCTTATTGGTGTAGTACAGCATCACCCAGACCGGGATTCAAACCCCAGTCTCCCACGTGTGGTGGTGGCAGCTAGTGGTGTTATCCGCTGAGCTACACCAACCACTCATTAATCCTCTTATAAATTAGAATAAGTTATATTAGTCCATAAACAACTTCATTAATATTCTTATACATTAGAATAAGTGATAATAAGAGATATTAGTAATTAAACACACCATAACCCCAGAATAGGAGATATTATTTTGTAACCAGCCTTATTAAACACTCTTCTACACTAGGAGAAGAAAGGTTAGGCCACTGTAGATCAAGGGCTGTAAAAATACCATTTCTAAACTATAATCTGGTAATGGCTGTGTCTTCCAACGTTATGTTAATATAAGCTCCCCAGACCAAAAAAAGCCCCCTGTGACTGAAACATACTTAATAGCATGTAACACCTCCACCAGCGCCAATAACAGATGTGACTGGATTTAACATGTACAGGACAAGTTTCTGGATGTAGCCAAATCAGTGTTCAGACACTCAAAGCATTGTGCAGTTGGATCAGATTTGGTGGATGCCTTCCCTGGCACAATTCCGAGGAGAATTCCCTGTAGACTGGGGTTTTAGCCACTGCTGGTAGACCTGTATAACCGTACGCTTCCATACACCTGCAGATTCAGCTACTTCCTTCACACTATAGTCTTTGGCACGCCCAAATGCAGTCACTGCTTTTAGCCAATCATTAACATCTGCTGTGGAGCCATTTTCCACACATGGACCGAGACATTCCCTGCACTGGGGCACCTCTTCCCAATCTATGGATCCCATCACTCACACCCTGCAGGTATTCATAGCCCTATCAGCCTTGTCTAAGGTACTATCACCTTAAACACGCAAAATCTCAAGTGGTCCAAATCAAGTTTTGTGCTCTTGAAAGCAAGCTCAGGCTGACTACTACTACAGATGGCCATGAGTCATACAAGGTGGCCTGCTCTGGGTCTCTACTCCATCTAAAAGGGCCCTTACCTGCATGCAGAGCCCACGTGTGGTGACTTTATGCAGCCCTATAGGGAAAACTCAAGGGGGAAACAGGCTCATGCAAACTGCAGGCTATGTATGTAATGCACCCGGTGTATCAGTTATCCTCTTTGTATTAAGTGAGCTGATTTACTTATCAGCAGTACATGAAAATAAGATTGCACACATAATGGCACACCAATTCAGCTCCCATCTGAATATCGTCTTCTACGCCACATCGCTTAGACAGCAGTAAGCAAACCCATCCACTCTGAATCACGCTGGGCTGTAATGCTGGAGCCCGTATTCATGTAGTCATCAATAAAGGCACATAGAGGGCGCTCCTGAGCAAGCCTTAGAGCACCACAATGAAAAGATGGAACACCCTTCAGCCTCATGGCCCTTGCAGTTGTGAACCACAGGACCGTGGAACCAGAGGAACCACAGGAGTGTGCCGCCTGGGACTTGCCTTAAGTCCTTTCAGGAAGTCTTAAGGAGTTTTATAGAGCTTTGGCATCCAAAACTGTTGCCATCAAAACTCTCCAAGCTTAGAAATACTGCCCCCTATAGGACACACCTTACATTACAGCTATTGCTTCCTTGTCTTCCACTACACTGAGATGTTGAGGTGGAGCTTATTCACATGTTTGATGGCTCTAAATGGCCTGTAGGCCCAAATGAAAGGCTAGCTTAGCTAAACAATGCTAATCAGAACCACAGATCCTTCTTACTTCACTGTCTTTGCTACAAAGCAGGTTTCATTACACAGCCAACATTATCAGGCCCTCCGGGTCGCTGTTTGGGCTTACAGCTTCTTATCAGAGGGTGGCTGAAATGAAAATATTGTCTCAGAGGCTCCTGGCTCCTGAAGCACAGGCCTCAGTAAGGGCGTACAGAGGGCTCTCCTGAGCAAGTCTTAGACAACCACAATGAAAAAATGGGACACCCTTCAGAGCTGTGTCCCTTGCAGTTGTGAACCTCAGGACCTTGAGTGTGCCATCTGGGACTTGCCCTTCCAGGAAGCATAGTCTACAAGAGCTTTGGCCCCCAACCCAATAGGACACACCTTACATTAAAGCTGTTGCTTCCTCTTCTTCCACTATACACATGAGATCCACGAAAATCCATGGATCCCTCTATTTCATTACATAGCCAGCCTTATCAGGCCCCAAGCTGCTGTTTGCCTTGGGCTTACAGCTCGTTATCAGCGTCTACCTGAAATGAAAGCATTGTCTCAGAGCCTCCTGGCTCCTGAAGCACGGGCCACATTGATCGCAAAGCATGACAATAACATCAAGCACATCTATGTATAGCTTGCCCATATGAAGAAAATCCGACCGGAGTGAGTGTGTAATTTTTTTTCCCCCTCTCACTCTTTCCCAGGAGTCACCGGCAGACTCGACGGCAAAGTATGGGATGTCTTTCTATAAATAACCCACAAAGCTGGTGTGTTTCGACGCCTTCCGCAGGCTGCTTCCGAAAGCGAATGTGCCATTTGCTGAATGGGGAAACGGAGTGGGCGTCAGGCAGATCGGTCTGACGCTGAACGAGGGATGAGTGCTGTCAGTCTGCCACTCTGTGCGTTGCATGAAGAGATGGGGGCTGGTTAGTAGGAGTGTAAATCTCTGACCTCATAAGCACTCGATTTGATTACCAGCCGTTAGGAAATGAGTCAGCGCATCATCATCATCATATCTCAAATTATACCACCAGTTGATTAAATATTTCTTGTTCCATTTAAGAAGCTGAAATCTTGAACTGGACATACGGCATATACAGCCCTTCACAAAAGCCAGAGATGGCCATTAGTCCAGTAGGTATGAGTTAATCATTTTTCAGAGTTAGCTGAAACACTTTTAAAAACTTCAAATTCTGACAGAAAGGGTGGGTCTAATACACAGGAAGTGCTTGTTGCAGACCCTTGTCAGTCAAACTGTTTGGCGGTGGTAGAGTGAGTGTAAGTAAATTTAGAACAGGCGACTTCTAAACCCCTTAGGAGTTGGAAATGTTAAGGAAAGTAGTTGGGCTGTAATGCTAGCTAGAGTGGCTAACCAGCTAGCTAGCTTAAAATGGCTAATAGCTTTTGCAAAACAGCCCACTTTTTACCTCCACCTGGTTTAGACGCCGCCTGCTCATCCCTTTCTTCCATCTGCTCTAAATACCTTCCACAGGAAAAACCAAAGCGTGCCAGCTGGTCAGCTGTGCCACAAAATGGACAATCCTGCTTTAGCGTCGTCACCATCCCAAACTCCCCTCACTCTACCACCACAAACAGTTTGACTGACAAGCACTTCCACAGCAAGCACTTCCTGTGTGTTAAGCCCACCCTTTCCCTCAGAATTCGGTCTGTAAAGTGTTTCGGTTCTGGTAAATGTGTTTCACTTTTTGTAAATTTGTTTTTACTTTTGTAAGTTTGTGTTTTGTGGTTGGTGTAGCTCAGCGGATAACACCACTACCTGCCAAGTAGCCACCACCACACGTGGGAGACTGGGGTTCGAATCCCGGGCTGAGTGACTATGCTGTGCTACACCAATAAGAGTCCGTGGGCAAGACTCCTAACACTACATCGGCCTACCTGTAATATGATTAACCTTGAAGGTCGCTCTGGATAAGAGCGTCAGCTAAATACTGTAAATGTTTTCCACTTCTAGGCCACCGTAGTTTTTGCTCCTGGGCTCCCCCTACAGTTAGGTGTAAAAAATTTCACTTTTACACCTTAAATAACCATAAATATACTAATTGACTAAGCAAAATAACGCACCATCCAGGAGTTGTTGGAATGCACTTATCGTCAAAGAAATAATTGCAGCCAGAGGGAGGTGTGGGACTGCAGTGCTATTGGGAAGGAAGATAAAGGTTACCAGGAACAATAAATGATGATACATTGAGACTGATATGGACAATATTTATTGAGCTACACATTCAGAAGTCTGTCTCTCAGTCTGGCACTGGACTAACACAACATGCCAGACGTCTCAAGTTTCTAATGGTGACCTGTGATAATCCATCCCATACCATTTCATTCTCATACAGTTCCTGCAGGTAGTGCGGTAGGGGTGGAGGTGGAGTGACACCAGGCCCTCTGGACGTGTGGTGCCTGACATCAAACTGTTCATCTTGGTGCTGACCACGGTGCCCCCACACATTCGTTGGTCGTCTCCATTAAGACAAAAGCGGGACTCGTCACTGAAGGTGACCCGCTGCCATTCTGAGTTGCTCCATGACAGTCTGATACGACACCATTGCAGTCTTTTGTGACGTTGATGAGGTGTTAGGGTTAGGGTCCGCGTACATGTAGTCCTGCATGGTGCAACCGTCTGCCAAAGGTGCTGGCACAAACTGGAAGATTTATGGAGGCATCACTGCTCACTGAATGTCTGGAGTTGTGGCTGTTAGGTCAGTCAGGTACAGCGATAAGACTGTCAAGACCCTCCCTTGCTTACATCACATGTGCAGCCGAGTGTGAAGCTTGAATCATTCGTATGTCTCTCACTGTCAAACCTACCCACCGAGTTTCATTCCAGTCGGCTGATTCCCTCTGGGTGCAGCTATTTGTGCAACTATGTTTTGCTGATGAGTGTTTATTGGGGAAAGCTCTAGTACCCTGATGGGATACCTCTAACCTGGATAGGAAACCAGGTGGAGAAGCGTGATTCGTCTCTCCATAGAACGCATCTCCAAGTTCAAGTTCAAGTTCAAGTGGTTTTATTTGTCATTTCAACTATATACAGTGGTGTACAGTACACAGTGAAACGAAATAACGTTCCTCCAGGACCAAGGTGCTACATCTAACAATAGACTACACAAAACAATACAACATAAAGTGCACGTGTGCAAGTGCGCAAGACAATATACTATAAATACACACGACCATTTACAAGACAAACAATAAATACAGGGGAGGGGAAACAGTGCAGTCGGCCCCTTAGTAGTGGGAGCAGTAAGGTGCATTTGGTGTAGATGTAAACATTAGACACTGTAAACACTGTATTTGAATTTAGCAGCAGTACTAAGGTTATCCAGTTGGTGGAACAATAGCAGTAGACAGGTTTTTTTTTTTTTTATGAAAAAGGAAAAAGGTGGTGTGTGTGTGTGTGAGAGAGAGAGAGTGTGATTTCAGTTCAGACACTGAATGTGTTCAGTTATTCAGACCAGACTCTGGGTGTTAAGGAGTCTGATGGCTTGGGGAAAGAAGCTGTTGCACAGTCTGGATGTGAGGGCCCGGATGCTTCTGTACCTTTTTCCAGACGGGAGGAGGGTGAAGAGTGTGTGTGAGGGGTGTGTGTGGTGAAGAGTGTGTGTGAGGGGTGTGTGTGGTCATCCACGATGCTGGTTGCTTTGCGGATGCAGCATGTGGTGTAAATGTCCGTGATGGTGGAAAGAGAGACACCGATGATCTTTTCAGCTGTCCTCACTACAGTCCCGCTGCAGGGACTTGCAATCCGATGCGGTGCAGTTCCCAAACCAGGCAGTGATGCAGCTGCTCAGTGCTCTAGAGTCCAGTGGCGGCACTTTACACCACTGCATTCGATGCTCTGCATGGTGCTTGGTGATGTAAGGCTTGGATGCAGCTGCTTGGCCATGGAGACCCTTTCCATGAAGCTCTGTACACACTGTTCCTGAGCTAATCTGAGGACCACATTAAGTTTGGAGGTCTGTAGTGAGTGACTCTGAGCACTATGAGCCTCAGCATCTGCTGACCCTGTTCAGTCTTTTTACGAGTGTTGTCATTCCCAATCACTTCCACTGTGATATAATCCCACTATAGACTATAGAATCCTGACTGTGGAATATTTAGTAGGGAGGAAATTTCACTACTGGACTTATTGCACAGTCGGCATTCCATCATGGTACCACACTAGAAGTCACTGAAATCCTGAGAGCGACCCATTCTTTCACTAATGTCTGTAGGAGCTTTCTGCATGTCTAGGTGCTTGGTTTTATATACCTGTGGTCATGGAAGTGATTGGAACACCTGAATTCAGTTATTGGATGGATGGGTGAATACATTTGGGCAATATAATGCATAAGCAGTGTCATTCTAGGTGTGAAATGCTTCGATCTTGAGAAATCTAGAGTCTGAACTAGAGTCTGAACTGGTCATAGTGGTGGTGATAGGAACCAGACTTCCTCAGAGTTTCATGCTTTTAAAAGCCCCCATCACAGGACTGTTTACACGAAGCAGTTCTGCATGCCCTGTCCGAAAAGCCAGTACATTTCTCTGCAATGGTGAACCATTTCGCACCAAACCACTCAAAACAACTCTGTTACGTCTCACTGAACTTGGAAAACTTTGTACATTATACAGCGATACCTTATTAAGTACATTCAAAGTCAGGGCAGTGAAATTTCCATGTGTGGGCCAATGCAGGTATTGGTTAGGGTTCATCCGAGAAGATCTCTCATCCGACCCGGAGATGTGGTGGACAGTGAAGAGGACGTAACGTCTCACAGCTTTGTTTGTGTGTAAGGAAAACGAATGTTGATCAGTCACCTCAGTTCAAATGATGATTTCTGATCTTCTCGGTCTCTCTGTCGGTCTCTCTCTCTCCCACACAGGGACACAGAGCTCTTATAGAGACCCCTGTGTTGTGTAGGGTGTGATTGGAGACCGCTTCTTTCATCCTGAGGTGGCCCGGCACTCCAACGCTGCCAGCTGCCTTCCTTCACACATCAAAGACAGAGAGGAGAGAGAGAGAGAGAGGGAGAGAGAGGATGGTAGTAACAGAAGAATGGAAACAGCCAAACAGAGTGAAAACAGTGAAAACCCACTGAAATCCCCGTTTTAAGGGCCCATATGATGGAAAGCCTTGTCTTTTGATATATACAGTCATCATCAAAAGCATAGTTGCACTCAGAAGAAGTGGAGGAAGACAAAAGTTACCAGGAACAATAACTGATGATAAATGTATATATTTATAAATTTAGCAATATTTATTGAGCGACACATACAGAAGTAGTATCTCTGGCATTAACATCAGCACAAAAACTGCACTGGAAGCCTCAAACCATCACACAGGTGACTCACCTGTTGTCCAGGGAGCTTATGAAAACATAATAAGTGGACCTCTGTGGTCACCAACCCTGATCCTGAAGACTTACTTACCTGGAGAGTCTAGTTTCAACCACAATCCTTCACACCAGTAAATGAACTGAACCAGCTAAGTAGCGGGGTAGTATAGCGAGGTACTTAACTACCCCATAGTGAGGGCACCTTTAATTGCCCACAGTGCTGGGTAATCCTCTTACTGGCCATTTGTAAAACAGCTAAAACCTCAAAGAGGACAGAGAAAGTGATATGTACCCTCACCAGTAGAGGTTACACATAGCTGAGGTAGCTGAAGCTGCAGTGTGTAACCTCTGGTACCACATAGAGAAGTAGAGAGGCTGCCTCATAGTTGTGTAGTTAAAGGTACATTGTGTAACCTCCAGTGGTGAGGCTTTAATATGCAACCTCACCACTAATGGTTACACACTGCATCTTTAAGTGCTCCAGAGTTGGGGTGGTTAAAGGTGCAGTGTGTAACCTCCAGTACCACATAGAGGGGTTGTTAAAGGTGCAATATGTAACTTCAACCTTAGAAGTTATACCCTGCACCTTTAAGTACTCTATAGTGGGTAGTAACACAATAATTACGCCATAGCGGTGTAGTTAAAGGTGCAGTGTGTGATCTCTTGTACCCCATATTGAGGTATTTAACTATCCCACTATCACCACTAGAGGTTACATGCTTTACCTTTAATTACCCACAGTGCTGGGTAATGCTTTTACTGGCCATTTGTGAAACAGCTGGAATCTCATTGACAGAGGAAGCGATATGCAACCTCACCACTAGAGGGTACACATAGTGGGGTAGCTAAAGGTGCAGTGTGTAACCTCTGGTACCACATAGAGAAGTAGTTAACTGCCTTATAGTTGGGTAGTTAAAGGTACATTGTGTAACCTCCAGTGGTGAGGCTTTATTATGCAACCTCACAACAAATGGCTACACACTGCACCTTTAAGTGCTCCGTAGTGGGGTGGTTAAAGGTGCAGTGTGTAACTTCCGGTACCACATAGAGGGGTTGTTAACTGCCCTATAAAGAGGTAGTTAAAGGTGCAGTGTGTAACCTCACCCTAAGAGGTTACACCCTGCACCTTTAAGTACTCTATAGTGGGTAGTAACACAATAATTACACCATAGCAGGATAATTAAAGGTGCAGTGTGTGATCTCTTGTACCCCATATTGAAGTAGTTAACTATCCCACTATCACCACTAGAGGTTACATGCTTTACCTTTAATTACCCACAGTGCTGGGTAATGCTTTTACTGGCCATTTGTGAAACAGCTGGAATCTCATTGACAGAGGAAGCGATATGCAACCTCACCACTAGAGGGTACACATAGTGGGGTAGCTAAAGGTGCAGTGTGTAACCTCTGGTACCACATAGAGAAGTAGTTAACTGCCTTATAGTTGGGTAGTTAAAGGTACATTGTGTAACCTCCAGTGGTGAGGCTTTATACCCCATATTCACAATTATGCAACTCACAACAAATGGTGTACCACAGGGGTGGGCACCTTTCAAGTGCTCAGTGTGTAAACTCCCCCTCAAAGGTAGTGGGGGGTGGTTAAAGGTGCAGTGTGTAACTGAGGTATGATTAACTATACCACTATCACCACTAGAGAGTTACCTTTTATTACCCACAGTGCTGGGTAATGATGCTTTTTACTGGCCATTTGATGAAACAGCTGGAATCTCACATAGAGGGGTTGTTGGGTAGTTAAAGTAACTGCCCTAGTGGGGGTGGGTAAAGGTGCAGTGTGTAACTTCCGGTACCACATAGAGGGTTGTTAAGGTGCAGTAGAGAAGTAGTGCCTTATAGTTATCCTCACCCTAAGAGGTTACACCCTGCACCTTTAATTACTTTATAGTGGATAGTAACACAATAATTAAGCTATAGTAGGGTGGTTAAAGGTGCAGTGTGTAATTTGCATACTGCACCTTTAATGCTGAGCTGTTCTTTTATTTTTGCCATGTTTTTTTTTTCTGCAGACCTTAAACTGACCTGGGTCCCAAAGTCCCAACATGTTGAAGCTGGCCATTTGTGGAACAGCTGAAACCTCATTGAGAGAAGAAGTGACGGATCCGATCGGATTAAACAGCACCCTGTGGAACGTTAAAACAAAGCATCACAAGTCAGATAGAGTTCTATTAAAATTGTGTTATGGAGCCCAGAATCAGAAGACAAATGGCCCCCGACAAACTACTCAGGCTTTTTCTGTCACTGCTAATAGTAGCGTTTGAGTTGGAAACGTGACGGACGCAACAAGCTGTAATTATTGTGTTGGGTTAAATTCCACCCCGCACCCCCCTCCCACCCCAACACCACCAAGCACACATTAATTTGCTGCCAAGTGTGTCATTTCCACTTCAGTCTAACACACTCCAGCAATTAATTCTAATACAACACGAAGGCCGGGAGCTTTACCGTAGAACAACGGCTAGCGCCAGTATAGGGGTAAATTGTCTCCTGGGGTGGGGGGGGGTGATGAATCATGCTACGGTGGTGTGTCTGTGTGTGTGTGTGTGTACTTGCTGGTCTTGTGGGAAGGCAGGGTTAAAATGCAGTGCTGTTTTTAGACACAGCTATGTCTGGTCTGGCCTGTATGCCTCTACATGGGAGGAGATTTTCAGATACAGTCAGGATACCGAAATATGATTACAATATCCCTGTTTAGATTGAGATGATTTACTGCTTAGTGGAGATTTAACATACATCTCTGCACAGACAAACAGAGTTTTCCCAAGTCATAGAGGCTGGGAGCTCATATACGGGGTCTGCAGGTTTAAAAATAGACCTGTTTTCTTTTCTCATGTAGGAAACGGCGTGCTTTGAAGCATCCTCGGGCCAACGTTCATGAACCGCACTCAATCATAGGCTGGGTTATAATGCACAACAGTTGCACATAGCAGAACGAAACTTGGTGGTTAGGTTTGACATTGTGAGACATGCTAATGATCCAAGTGACATAAGCAAGTACCAGTGAGCAGTCATGCCCTCCATGAGTCATCCTGCTAGTGCCGGCACCGTTGGCAGATGATTGCACCATGCAAGACTAAATGCGCGCAGACCTTTACGACGACAGTCCTTAACACCACGTCACCGTCACCAAAGACTGTGGTGGTGTGGTGCCAGACTGTCATGGAGTGACGCCGAATGGTAGCCGGTCATCTTCAGTGAGAAGTCCCGCTTTTGTCTTGGTGAAGATGACCAATGAATCCGTGTGTGGAGGCACCGTGGTCAGCACCAAGATGAATGGTTCGTTGTCACGTCACACGTCCAGAAGGCCTGGTGTCCCTCCACCTCTACCCCCTCATCCACCTCATCTGCAGGAACAGTGTGAGGATATACAAGCTGCATGGGATGGATTATCACAGGACACCATTAGGAACTTCTAGAGCTCCATACCGAGACGTCTGGTATGTTGGGCTAGTAAACATGGCTGCCGGATGCCATACTGAGAGACAGACTTCTGTATGTGTAGCTCAATAAATATTGATCATATCAGTCTAAATTCATCATCATTTATTGTTCCTGGTCACCTTTATCTTCCTTCCTAATAGCACTGCCATCCCACACTTCCTCCTGTGTGCAGCTATTCTTCGTGTGTAGATATGATAGCATGTTCCCCTTCTTTTAAGCACCAAAATACCAACAACACATCAGACCTGCTTCTCTTAGACAGCTGAAAAATCTCCGGAGCAGCATCGCTGCTGTCTGCCATGTTTTCCCCTGACACGAAACCATGTTACATGCTGCACCTGCACACCTGCACGGAGGAGGCTGTTGCTAACTTGGTTAACGCTGGACAGTATATATCACAAGTTCTTCACAGTTCTCTAATCGAGCATTAATAATAATATTTAGATGATAATTCAGAATTTGAGCTGGTTAAATGTAGCCTTTGGACATGCTAAATTTCCCTCTAAATGTGAGTGTGTGTGAACTTGTCTGTGGGCCTGGCCTACCCTGCGGTGGACTGGAGGCCGGTCCAGGGTGTCTCCTGCCTTCTGCCCAAGGAGTGCTGGGATAGCCCAGCACCCTGCCCCACGACCCAGTAGGATAAAGTGGTTTAGAAGGTGAATGGATAAATGAATAAATGTAGCCTAAATGCTATAGCTAGCATGCAATGCTAATGGTAGGTGTCTTTATGGTGAAAATCTGAGTATATAATATCGGTGGGTCATTATGCTAAAAGGGGGATGCCTTATTTCTGAAAGTGACCTTTAAGGTAACATTACAAAAACAAACAAACAAACAAATAAATAAATATTTTTCTTAGATCCCACAATCATATATTCTTGACTACTTTTATTGTGTAAGTTTATCTAAATAATAAAAAATATAAATGTCACCCAAATATATATATATATATATATACATTTGGGTGATATTTAAATTTTTTATTAAATGTTTTTATTTAATAAAATTTTATTTATTTAATTTATTTTTTAATAAATTTTTTTTTATAAATGTAACCTTAGCATTTAGGTTACATTTATTCATTATATATATATATATACATAAAAGTGAAAAACAACTTTGATATTTAAATGTTTTATTATTTAGATAAACTTACATTTTATATAGGACTATTTTTATTTGTCTAATGCAACATTGGTATTATGGCACTGGAATATTATTATTATTATTATTATAATTATTATTATTATTATTATTATTATTGATAATGTAAAATATTATACATATATTATATAATTTTTATAATAATAATCATTTTTATTATTTTAATGCCTGGCTTCAGATGCTTTATTGAACTCATTCTTCACAGCAAATAACTCAGATGCTACAAAAATACTGTTCCATAAAACACACTTGAAAAAGTCAAGTCCTTGACATTGCACAAGTGTAAGTATGTATGTATGTAAGTATTTATGTATGTATTTATTTATTTATATATTAATTTATTATAAAATAGCTCCTTGGGAAAGATAAGCGAGGTTGTATTATTACCAGCACTGTTACAGAATGCTCAATGCTGTAAACGCAGAGTACTAAATGCAGGGTCGCCAATAATTACGGCACACGATTTCTTGAAAAAAAAAAAAAGATTTCACTTCATTCTTTCAGTCATTTTCTCTCACTGCAAGCTTTGATTATTATAATGAACAGGCTGTGTCAGAACAGGCTCCTATAATACAATGCAGTACTATATAATGTGTTTTGAGTTTGTTTAAAGCTAAGAGGCTAATGTAGCTAACTAGTAATGGAAGCATATGTACACCAATTAGCATCATGCACATGTTGTTTGCTTATATGATTTTTGACAATGGATCTGAAGCAGGTACAGAACTGTGAGAAAGTATTAGGCTAGGATAGGCTAGCGTACAGCAGTTTGGCTCCGCCCACTCAGACTGATTTGAATTTGCCTGTTAGCGCAATGCTTCCTGCATCTTCTTCTGACACCAATGTAGCAACCTTGCAGCATTGACCATGGCCCTCCAGCAACACCAATAGGTGCCGGTGGAGGGACTGACAGGGCTGCTGCTTCCTAAAAAGCAGAGGCTCAAGAAAGAGGATGGATGTGCTGTTGGGAGAGTAGCTTGTCATACTGGTCAGCCTTGAGAGGGCAAAACTCATTTTCGGCATGGAAGATCCATGTCCGTAATCCATCCCATGCAGCTTGAATATTCTCACACAGTTCCTGCAGATGGTGCGGTAGGTGTGGAGGGGTAGTGACACCAGGCCTTCTGGACGTGTGACAACAAACACGGTGCCTCCACACACGGATTCGTTGGTCGGCTCCACCAAGATGAAAGCGGGACTCGTCACTGAAGATGCCCTGCTGCCATTCTGAGTCACTCCATGACAATCTGGCACTACACCACTGCAGTCTTTGGTGATGGTGAAGTGGTGTTACGGACAGTCATCGCAACGGTCTGTGTGCATGTAGTCCTGCGTGGTGCAGCCGTCTGCCTATAGTGCTGCACTAAGAGGATGACTTATGGAGGACATTGCTGCTCACTGAATGTCCACAATCGTGGCTGTCGTGTCGGTCAGGTACAGCGACAAGGTCTGTCCTTGCTTACGTCACATGCGCGTCCGAGTGTGAATCTTGAATCATTTGCATGTCCAACAACATCAAACCTACCCTGCAAGTTTCAGGACATGGGTACTACTGGACTGTTCCAGACTCTAGAAGTCCCAGTTCCTGACAGTACTAAAAGCTTCTCCAGTGGTCTCACTGTTCCAGAAGCTCCTGGAAGTCTACTTAGCGCTGAACGTAGCGCAAATGTTCTGGAAAACAGATCTTTTAGAAACATCATTGTCCTCACCACAATAGCAAAGCTTATGGGGACCAATAAGCCAATAGCACCCGGAACATGGAAAATGAAATATTTCAAATATGTAGTGTTGTAGATCCTAAGGAACAGGTATTCAGCTGTGTTCAAGGCCTCTGTGTTTGCAGACTTCCGTTCTGACCCTGCAGGACACCTCCCGTGTTCACTAATTAGCCTCCTGTCTTCGGTAAGGACATGTGCTCATTAGCAATGGAGTCATGCAGGGTTGAACCAGCACCTGTAGGAGGAGCGTGTCTGCACGAGCCCGGCTGAATAACCCTGTCCCATAACCCGGCAATCCAACCCAGCGTTTAATTTACATATTGCCTAACAGGACCGAAAATTGTCTAGTAATTCGTCTCTTCTGGGTGCTGAGTCAGGCAGTACAGCACAATTGAGCAGGAAGCAGAATCTCATTCCGGCCCAGGCGGCATGCGCCATAACAGCAGCAAGTTAGACGATGGCCTTTTTAAACACCCATCTATTCTAATAAGAGTTTGATGCAGAAGCGCACCACCGTTCTCCAGGGGGGAATGAAACGGTGATATGGAGCGATCCGCTGTCTGTTTTACCAGCCTCCTAAAGGTCCTGGGGAACCTTATTATATAAGTACTCATCTCATCAGTACAAAGTAAAGGCTCCGTGATGAGCAGACATTAGTTCATACGCTGAGGAATGAACAGTGCAAGCTCATTTCAGACCAATGAGTTTCTGGTTCTGGATGTACTAAGTAGCTTGGGGCAGTTCCGTAAGTTATTCTGCCTTTTATATATTTTTTTTAAGGACTTTGTCATTATTTCACATGAATAAGGACAATGCTATTACTTGCATTGGGTTTGGGCTACTTTACAGCAGAACTAGCCCTAACCCAGTCCAAGTTTAGTTGTCAGTACTGGACAGGAGGCCACCCAGCTGCTTGTCCAGTCTCTGGTCATTTCTCTGGTCATTACAGGGGATGGAGCACCAGTCTGAGACAGTCAGTACAGAGGATGGAGCACCAGTCTGAGACAGTCAGTCAGTACAGAGGATGGAGCTCCAGTCTGAGACGGTCAGTACACAGGATGGGGCACCAGTCTGAGACGGTCAGTACAGAGGACGGAGCACCAGTCTGAGACACTCAGTACACAGGATTGAGGACCAGTCTGAGACAGTCAGTACAGAGGATAGGGCACCAGTCTGAGACGGTCAGTACAGAGGATGGAGCACCAGTCTGAGACACTCAGTACAGAGGATGGAGCACCAGTCTGAGAAGGTCAGTACAGAGGATGGAGCACCAGTCTGAGACAGTCAGTACAGAGGATTGAGGACCAGTCTGAGACACTCAGTACAAAGGATGGAGCACCAGTCTGAGACAGTCAGTACAAAGGATGGAGCACCAGTATTTTCCTTGCACGGCCCCTTATTTTCGGATTCAAATAGGACTCTTCACTACTGCTGGTGGAAATGGTGGAATCGCCATCTCCAGTCCACTTGGCCAAGCTGATGAGAATGGGATCCAGGTAATCAATATAAAAGGAGAGAGAGCATCAGTAAAGAAAACATAAGTAATGTAAGATACAAAATTCCTAATAAATTATCTAATGTAAGATACAAAAATTTACTGTACTGTAGTTGGAACCTAAAATCCAGTTTCAGTCTGTTGAAATCTTGATCCCACTGTAATCTTGTTCCACGTTTTGAGAGTCTAAAGTCTCATCACCTTCTTTTCCAGTCTACCTTAAGTGATAGTACCAGAATGCAACTGCAGTGGTGTTTAAGGTGTAATGGAAATTTGAAGGAGAAGATCTCGCCTTCATCCTCTATTTTACAACATCCTGTGTACAAAACAGTGTCTTTGGTTTTTGTTCCTTGTGCTGTTTATCACAACTGTTTACTGGGAACCAAATTACGAGGAGAATGAAGATATGAGATGCATGACGTAAAGAAAGCTGACTCGCACCTGCTTTACATTCTTCTCTGTTAGAAAGTCCCTCCAACCGATTCCAATAAAAAAACCTCTGAAGCCATTGAATTACATTTAGCTGACGCTCTTATCCAGAGCGACTTACAAGGTTAATGATTACGGGGAGGCCAATGTAGTGTCAGGAGTCTTGCCCAAGGATTCTTATTGGTGTATCTCAGCATAGTCACCCAGACCGGGATTCGAACCCCAGTTTCACCACACATAGAGGTGGTACCCTGAGTAGTGGTGTTATCCACTGAGCTACCCCAACCACTACATGCTGGGAGTTGACTCCCAGCATTTAGATTCTTGGAGTCATTGGCCAGGAGTCAACCCTGACTTCCACAATCGACTCAACCCCCTCTCATCTTTCAGATTACCTTGTACAGCTATAATAGTATAAATGGGATACAGAAAAAAGAGAACATCAGAAAAAAATCAAGTTACAAAATCATTTGAGAACCATTTTGAAATCTGTGGTCTCCCTCCTCTTTTTGAGAGGCTGAAGTCTTGCTGATATCGCTGTTGACTTTTCCAGTTCACCTTAAGTGATGCAGCAGTTAGCATGCGGCGGCGCCAGAACGCAACTGTGGCTCTATTTAAGGTGAACCAGAGAATTTGAGGAAGAAGATGGAAAAGTATTGGTTTTTGTTCCTTGTGCTGTTTCTAATAATCGTTTATTGTGATCCAGATAATGAAGAGAATGAAGCTCTGAGCAGCAGGACGTATAGAAACTGTTTTTTCATGAGCAGAGTTTGGGCTACAGTGGCTTGTGAGGAGCTCTGGTGTTGTCTAAAGCTAGTATTTATACTCCTGCTAAAGTCCTTCCAACCTATTCTGATAAAAACATGGAATCAATAGAGTCAAAGAGGCATTCCCCAGCATGGAGTCATTGGCCAGGAGTCAAACCTGACTTGTAGAATCCACTCTTTCGGTATCCATCACAAACTATAGCATGTGCCCCCACTTATCTTTCAGATGACCTTGTACCTCCAGCTATACATGAAGGACAGCGGCTGTAAGTTACGCAGCCATTTGATTCTACGCTCCTTGGAAGTTCCTTGCCTCACGCCAAGCTTCACCACAGTACCTCTATGTCTCTTGATGATGCAGACCTCTGGAAATGAGGGCTAAGGCATGGCCTGGTCTGGTTTCACTGCAGAGAACAGACTGTGTCTAGCCCACACTGGAACATCAGTGCTAGCCTGAGACTGTGAGTGAAGGCATTTTGTGTGGGTCTCTATGAGAGCTCATGTGTGTGTGTGTTCCGTGCGTCTGCATGCGTATCTCTGTGTGTTGGCTGCTGGTCAGGCTCGCTGCCGTTTTTAGCTCTAGTCTGCAGCCTCATTAACGATGGCGGGTGGAACCGGAGCCTGGTCCGCACCGAGGGGAGCGCCGATACAGTCTTAGGGGGTCAGTGTGCGTCAGACTGGGTCTCTTCTCTTCCACACCAGAGATAAGAAAACTGGAGCTGTGCTGTAGAAAACGGAACACTGAGAGAGACGTTATGTAAGAGGTTCCTTCCGAGACGAGCCGTTATACATTCAGATGATATACATTCAGATAAAAGAGGGGGGGGGGGTGTAGGGTCTCATTTTCAAAAGGAAGAGTAGTTGCACCAAGAAAAATCAACCGACAGGAAGGAAACTTGGTGGGTAGACACGACTGTAAGACATGCAAGTCACACATGTGGTGCAAACTAGGACGGGCCTTATCGCTGTACCGGACTGACCCCAACAGCCACGGTTGCAGACGTTTAGTGAGCAGTGATGCCCTGCGTGAGTCATCCTGTGATCTGGTCACACAGAACGCCCTTAACACCACATCAACGCAGCCAAAGACTGCAATGGTGTCATGCCAGACTGTCATGGAGTGACTCAGAATGGGAGCAGGTCATCTTCAATAACGAGTCCCGCTTTTGTCTTGGTGGAGATGCCCAACAGATCCATGTGTGGAGGCATTGTGGTCAGCACCTTCAATAGACCTAACTTATATGTGTGGGATACTATTGGACGTGCCATTAACACTCTACCCCTACCCCTAAATCTGCAGGAACTGTGTGAGGATATAGATAGATAGATAGATAGATAGATAGATAGATAGATAGATAGATAGATAGATAGATTGATAGATAGATAGATATACAGTATATACAGTAAAGTGTAATTAGTGCAGAATAAATAAGCCTTTGATTGAAAAGAGAGTTTAGTCCTCAGCAGTCCTCGTCCCTCTTCCGGCCCTGCTGGGAAGAGTTGAAGAGCCTGATGGCTCTCGGGACAAAGGATCTCCTGAGTCTGTCCGTGGAGCAGCTCTGTGACAGCAGCCTGCCACTGACCTTGCTCCTTCTGTCCATGATGATGGTGTGCAGTGGGTGCCCATCATCATCCATAATAGACAGCAGTTTGTGCAGTGTCCTCCTCTCCGCCACCTTCACCACCGAGTCCAGCTCCACACCAACAACTGACCCTGTTCAAGCTGCATGGGATGGATTATCACGGAACACCATTAGGAACCTCTACAGCTCCATGCCGAGACGTCTGGCACGTTGCAATCCCATCTCCATTCTGAGAGACACTACTTCGGTATGTGTAACTCAGTAAATATTGATGTATTGTTCCTGGTAACCTTTATCTTTCTATCCAACAGCACTGCAATCCCACACTTCCTCCTGGGTGCAGCTATTCCTTTGACGATGAGTATAATCGAATTTCAAATATATAATCATATTTACGTTTTTAAGGGAGACTTGTTTCCCCGTTTTGTGGAAGCATTTGGCCACATCAAGTTCAGTCACAGAAGTTGGTTGGACCTGTGGGTATATTTATATCTTAGGGAAGAATGGACCCGTCCCCTCTCTTCTTCAAATGAAAGCTTTAAGTGCTGTTTATCTGATGGGCACAGGGTTGGTGGTCTACCAGGTCTTCCAGGTGGTTGGTAGTAGTCTCGGTGTCTCTTTCTTTTATCCTCTATTTGGAAACACCTGCTTCTTCACATATTTTCCATTGACTGTATGAATGTGCCCCCTCCTGCTCCCCACCGTACACCTGCTGAGACGCAGGGTTATATCCCTCATTAGCAGATACTGTAATGAGTAATGAAGCGGTGGAGATATTCTGAGGAACATCATACAGCTCACTGCTGTGTTCCCCTGCTGCTTTAAGGATTCAGTATAGGCCAGCCGGCTGGGTGGGTGGCACACACACACACACACACACACACACACACTTCACATCAGCCTCAGTACGGCTAGGATTCACAGCACTTAACTGAACTGGTAAAATGTCACCAGCGGTCACAAGATTGAATCACATCTGAGGTAATCAAGACATGCCTGCTGTTTGAGGTTTGCTTCTTTAGTATTGCACCAGAGCTAGCAGGCGCTGATGTAGCTAGCAGGTAATGGAAGCTAAGGCCTCAGAAAGTGTAAGGCCTGCACAGATAACACTGTAGTAGCAGATTCATTGACAGCTTTCTGGCCAACATTGCTAGCTTGCTCCACCCTCATACAGAACTAACATCAGCATTCGGATTTAATGTGATGCTAACTGCACCACGAAGTCATGGATGAACAGACGTGGAGATTGACAAACAAACAAATGGTTGAAGCAGTGTGCAAAGGTACGAACGAACAGAAGTGAAGACAGATGGATGAATGAATGGATGAAGGAACAATGCTGATGTATATATAAAGGAATGAATAGATGAAGGAACAATGTTGGTGTATGAATAAAGGAAAGGATGAAGGAACAATGTTGGTGTATGGATAAAGGAATGAAGGGATAAAGGAACAATGTTGGTGTATGGATAAAGGAATGAATAGATGAAGGAACAATGTTGGTGTATGAATAAAGGAAAGGATGAAGGAACAATGTTGGTGTATGGATAAAGGAATGAACGGATAAAGGAACAATGTTGGTGTATGAATAAAAGAATGAAAACAATGATGATGACAAAGGAAAATGTTGGTGTATGGATAAAGGAATGATGGATGAAGGAGAACAAAAAAAGGAAATGAATGGATGAAGGAAAAGTGTATGGAATGAAGGGATGAAGGGAACAATGTTGGTGTGTGGATAAAGGATGCTGAATAAAAGGAATGAAATGGATGGAGGAACAAGGTTGGTATATGGATAAAGGAACCAATGGATGAAGGAAAATGTTGGTGTATGGACAATGAATGGTGTGAAGTATAATGTTGGTGTATGGAATGAAAGGATGAATGGGATGAAAGGAAACAATGTTGGTGTATGGATAAAAGAATGAATGGATGAAGGAACAATGTTGTGTATGTAGAAAGTATGAAAAAGAATGAATGGATCAAAGGAATGAAGGAAACAATGTTGGTGTATGGATAAAAAGAATGAACGGATGAAGGAACAATGTTGATGTATGGATGAAGGGATGAATGGATGAAGGAACTATGTTGGTGTTGATGTATGGATGAAGGAAATGTTGAGGGATGAATGGATGAAGGAACAATGTTGGTGTATGGATAAAGGAATGAATGGATGAAGGAACAATGCTGGTGTATGGATAAAAGAATGAATGGATGAAGGAACAATGTTGGTGTACGGATAAAGGAATGAATTAAGGGATGAAGGAACAACAATGTATTGAATGCTGGTGTAATGGATGAGGACAATGTTGGTGTTGATAATGAATGAAAATGAAGGAACAATGTTGATGTATGGTATAAAAGGAATGAAGGGATGAAGGAACAATGTTGATGGTGTGAATTGGATGGAAAAGGATGGATGAATGAATGGATGATGGGACAATGCTGGTGTATGGATAAAAAAATGTCTGAATGAATGGATGATGGGAACAATGTGGTGTATGGATAAAAAGGAATGAATGAAGGGATGAAGGAACAATGCTGGAACAATGTATGGATAAAGGAATGAATGGATGAAGGAAACAATGTTGGTGTATGGATAAAAGGAATGAATGGATGAAGGAACAATGTTGGTGGTGTATGGATAAAGGAATGAAACGGATGAAGGAACAATGAACAAGTGTTGGTGTATAAAGGAATGATATGAAGGAATGTTGATGTATGGACAAATGGAATGAAGGAACAATGATTGAATGTGCTGGTGTATGGATAAATGAATAAATGGATGAAGGAACAATGTTTGGTGTATGGATAAAGGAATGAAATGATTATGGGACAAGAACAATGGTGTATGTATAAAGAATGAATGGAATGGATGAAGGGACAATGCGTATGTGATACAAAGATTAAAAATGAATGGATGATGGGACAATGCTGGTGTATGGATAAAAGAATGAATGGATGAAGGAACAATGTTGATGTATCGATAAAGGAATTAATGGATGAAGGAACAATGTTGGTGTATGGATAAAAAATGAAAGGATAAAGGAACAATGCTGATGTACGGATAAAGGAATGAATGGATGAAGGAACAATGTTGGTGTATGGATAAAGGAATGAATGGATGAAGGAACAATGTTGATGTATGGATAAAGGAATGAATGGATGAAGGAACAATGTTGGTGTATGGATAAAGGAATGAATGGATGAAGAAACAATGTTGATGTATGGACAAAAGAATGAATGGATGAAGGAACAATGCTGGTGTATGTATAAAGGAATGAAGGGATGAAGGAACAATGTTGGTGTATGGATAAAAGAATGAAAGGATGGCATAAACTGCCATTACTGGTTAGCTGTATGTGCCTCATAGCTCCAGTGCAGCCATGTTTGGGCTGATCAGCCACTATGTAGACTGTTCCTTTAATGTTGCACTAAAGTTTGAAAAGTCTTACACCCACCAGACCATGACCATGTTTATGTCCAGCTTAAAAGCCCCACAAAGCTGGACTTCTATGTCCTGTGCCCTTTTGCTCGACAGACGCGCCAAAGGATCTGTGTCTCTGTTACTTAGCGTCTTTTTTGTTATGATGGATTTCTGTCCATGGAGAACAAACAAAGCCATCGCTTCTGTTTACACGAGCGCAGTTCTGGGCAGCAAACTGATGAAATCCATCTGACACTGAGCAGCCAGAGTCACGGCAGAGAGGTCTGGTAATCACCAAGAGGATTTTACTGCTGCATTGCCATGTACGACTCTTCATTAGCAGATGTACCAGCAGTATTCATCATCAATAACATGTAAACAAAGCTGTCATACGTCATACAGCATGTCTTTATTAGAGACACTGACCTTCTGCTTCCACTCAGCGGCCACTTTATTAGAAACACTGACCTTGTGCTTCAACTCACTGGCCACTTTATTAGAAACACTGACCTTGTGCTGTCACTCACTGGCCACTTTATTAGAAACACTGACCTTGTGCTGTCACTCACTGGCCACTTTATTAGAAACACTGACCTTCTGCTTCCACTCACTGGCCACTTTATTAGAAACACTGACCTTGTGCTTCCACTCACTGGCCACTTTATTAGAAACACTGACCTTCAGCTTCCACTCACTGGCCACTTTATTAGAAACACTGACCTTGTGCTTCCACCTGCCGGCCACTTTATTAGAAACACTGACCTTGTGCTGTCAATTACTGGCCACTTTCTAGAAACAGTGACCTTGTGCTGTCACTCACTGGCCACTTTATTAGAAACACTGACCTTGTGCTTCAACTCACTGGCCACTTTATTAGAAACACTGACCTTGTGCTTCAACTCACTGGCCACTTTATTAGAAACACTGACCTTCTGCTTCCACTCACTGGCCACTTTATTAGAAACACTGACCTTGTGCTTCCCCTTACTGGCCACTTTATTGGAAACACCTACCTTCTGCTTCCACTCAGCGGCCACTTTATTAGAAACACTGACCTTCTGCTTCCACTCAGCGGCCACTTTATTAGAAACACTGACCTTGTGCTTCCCCTTACTGGCCACTTTATTAGAAACACTGACCTTGTGCTGTCACTCACTGGCCACTTTATTAGAAACACTGACCTTCTGCTTCCACTCAGCGGCCACTTTATTAGAAACACTTACCTTGTGCTTCCACTCACTGGCCACTTTATTAGAAACACTGACCTTCTGCTTTCACTCACTGGCCACTTTATTAGAAACACCTACCTTCTGCTTCCACTCAGCGGCCACTTTATTAGAAACACTGACCTTGTGCTTCCCCTTACTGGCCACTTTATTAGAAACACCTACCTTCTGCTTCCACTCAGCGGCCACTTTATTAGAAACACTGACCTTCTGCTTTCACTCACTGGCCACTTTATTAGAAACACTGACCTTGTGCTTCCACTCAGCGGCCACTTTATTAGAAACACTGACCTTCTGCTTCCACTCAGCGGCCACTTTACTGGAAACACTGACCTTGTGCTTCAACTCACTGGCCACTTTATTAGAAACACTGACCTTCTGCTTCCACTCAGCGGCCACTTTATTAGAAACACCTACCTTGTGCCTCCACTCACTGGCCACTTTATTGGAAACACTGACCTTGTGCTGTCACTCACTGGCCACTTTATTAGAAACACTGACCTTCTGCTTCCACTCAGCGGCCACTTTACTGGAAACACTGACCTTGTGCTTCCACTCAGCGGCCACTTTATTAGAAACACTGACCTTCTGCTTCCACTTACTGGCCACTTTATTAGAAACACTGACCTTCTGCTTCCACTTAGCGGCCACTTTATTAGAAACACTGACCTTCTGCTTCCACTCACTGGCCACTTTTTTAGAAACACTGACCTTGTGCTGTCACTCACTGGCCACTTTATTAGAAACACTGACCTTGTGCTTCCACCTGCCGGCCACTTTACTGGAAACACTGACCTTGTGCTTCAACTCACTGGCCACTTTATTAGAAACACTGACCTTCTGCTTCCACTCACTGACCACTTTATTAGAAACACTGACCTTCTGCTTCCACTCACTGGCCACTTTATTAGAAACACTGACCTTCTTCTTCCACTCACTGGCCACTTTATTAGAAACACTGACCTTCTGCTTCCACTCACTGGCCATCTTATAACTCCACTATAAAGGTGCACATTACTGTCGTCCATCTCCTTATTAGCTGTTCTGTATTCCATTCATCATGGTTTCAGCCGTCCAGGTATTTTACCATATTGGATCATTCTTAAAACAGCAGGGCATGCAAGAATGATAGCTCTGCATATCTCTCATAAGGGATGCTCACTTTGATCCATTTAGGCAGAACATATTTCAGATTCTAGAGACTAATTTTCATCCTCAGTTTCTATATATACACAGGTACAGACGTTGTGTTGGGTTGTGGCTTAGTGCAGGAGAAGGGCAACCTGAATGTGAATGAAATTGTAGTAATCTACAGCACTTGTCTGACAGCCTTATGGACAGAGACAGTCTAATCACGTCTGCAGAGCTAAAAGTTGAGCCCTGCCCAAGGAATACTGATACAGTTCATCTTTGTTTAACGGTTCTCTGGGCTGCCAGCTCAGTTCCAGTACATTAAAAAAAAAAAAATAGATTTGCATTCAAATAAGTAATAGAAGCTTCCTGTCTAGTTTGCCAATTTTGGATGAGCTGCAAGTGATTTGCCATGTGGTTGCCAGATCAGGCTAAATCAAGGAAAAGGACTGTTACTTTGCAGCTTTGGTGTCTTTACCCGATCATGGAATTGCATTGCACTTGTTATAATCTTGGCAACAACTGATATGAACAAGTAAACAACCAAACTGTCTAGGGTCTAATTAAACCCCTCTGGCCCCGACTGTAACAGAGACACACTGCCACTTAAGTGTTGGAGTTTGAAGTGAGGCATTAGCCTAAATAAAGTTGTGTGCCCAAATCTAGCTCAAGCAGTGTTCAGGATAGCATTTAGGTTTAACAGCTTGATGGAATGGACGCCCGCCCTTGTCCCAGCCACTCTCATTTCTGGTTGAGCCCATGGTTAATAAAGACCAGTGAGGTGATAACCAGCACAGGTTTACTGCCAATGTGTCAGGACATGCACAAACACATCTGTCATGAAAGTCATGCTAGACAGATGTTCAAGAGCTCCTTCATTCCTCAGCCATGTACAAAATACAACAGTGAATTTAGAACCATTGGTCAGTTATGTTTGGACACAAAGGCACAGAGTCCCCCCACGTTTAACACATGTGACAGTGAAACACGCACATACACACACAAACACACACGAGTGAACACATGGCAAACACACTTGCCTGGAGCGGTGGGCAGCCCTTTCCAAGGCACCCAGGGAGCAGCAGGGGCAGTGGTGGACTAACTACCCAAACCATATAGTCCCCAAGGTAAAATATCCCTCTAGTCAAAGTAGAGGTTCCTCCCTTTACACCTCCACTCGAGTAGAAGTACTAAAGTATTTAAATGTACTTAAGTATGGAGAGTAACAGTACTAAAGTATTTACCTTCAAATGTACTTAAGTATGGAGAGTAACAGTACTAAAGTATTTAAATGTACTTAAGTAGGGAGAGTAACAGTACTAAAGTATTTACCTTCAAATGTACTTAAGTATAGAGAGTAACAGTACTAAAGTATTTACCTTCAGATGTACTTAAGTACGGAGAGTATCAGTACTAAAGTATTTACCTTCAAATGTACTTAAGTATGGAGAGTAACAGTACTAAAGTATTTACCTTCAAATGTACTTAAGTATGGAGAGTAACAGTACTAAAGTATTTACCTTCAGATGTACTTAAGTACGGAGAGTAACAGTACTAAAGTATTTACCTTCAGATGTACTTAAGTATAGAGAGTAACAGTACTAAAGTATTTACCTTCAAATGTACTTAAGTATGGAGAGTAACAGTACTAAAGTATTTACCTTCAAATGTACTTAAGTATAGAGAGTAACAGTACTAAAGTATTTACCTTCAGATGTACTTAAGTATAGAGAGTAACAGTACTAAAGTATTTACCTTTAGACGTACTTAAGTACGGAGAGTAACAGTACTAAAGTATTTACCTTCAAATGTACTTAAGTATGGAGAGTAACAGCACTAAAGTATTTACTTTCAAATGTACTTAAGTATGGAGAGTAACAGTACTAAAGTATTTACCTTCAAATGTACTTAAGTATGGAGAGTAACAGTACTAAAGTATGTACCTTCAGATGTACTGAAGTATGGAGAGTAACAGGAGCATGATTTATTTTGGCTCTAATGTCCTATTATCATTTCTGGAACAGGACTCTTACTCAGCTCAGTGCAGGTGAAGAGACTCTAGTGTCTCTCAGTCCACCAATCTTTAACAGAAGCTCATTCGTTAGTCTGACAGGGATGTCTATTGAAATGATCATAAGCCCAGAACACAAGGAGAACAGGTTCAATTAGCTAGAACCAAGCTCTGTCCAACAGGTCAAAACAAGCTCCAAACAAAGTGACCGCTGTCCCCTGATTGGTGGGCTCACTTCACACCTCTTTATATGCACACATAAACCAAAAGGAAGGACAGGAACCAATTACATCTACTGGGTTACTGTCCAGCACTGGTTTGGGGTTAGGTACCTTGCTTAGGAGCACTTCAGTCTTGTCCTGTTGGTTCCTGGGGATCAAACCAGTAACCTTCTGGTCATAAGGCTGGTTCCCTAACCTCCATCCCAGTAATAGGATGTGTCAACTTATTTTCATAACCCAGAAAATCAACAAAAGATGAAGGCTACGTTTGGCTGGGGCTGTTCAAACGTTTGCACCTGACTGTATGTATAAACTCGTATATCAGTAGAAGGCCCTGCTGGCAGTATTAAATTATTTGCCTCACGTTTGTGCCGTGCCCTCTGTTTGGAAGTGATGTAGGCCATTAGCACCCAAGGACGTCCACTTCACTTCCAAATAGCAGAGTGACATTGTTTAGTCTTTCGGTTGTGTTGAAAGCCAGTAGTGTAAAATGACATCACCGGTGTGTGTGTGTGTGTGCATGTGAATGCGTGTTATTAACTTCTGGAAAGATTTCAGCACATCAGCAGCTTTTATCGTTTGTATCTAAATGACTAATTTGTGCAGTTATGGACTTCAGTAATGGAAAACTGAAAGCACTTGCATCAGCTTCGTAAGTGCTGCTCTTCATGGTAGGAGCTGAAAGCGCGGCACATAAGACCAGTAATAAGTTCTGATTTATTTGACCTAATGCAGGCTAATGCTCAGTGTTTATGCAGTTTTACTGTTAATCACGTTTGAGACAACAACAAAAAAAATACTTACCAAGGAATTCTAGACGAGTGATACATTTGTTTCCATCTTAACAGACTTTTAATAAGCAATTATTAAACAAAATATAAACACACTACTACTACCAGACCTACGACTGTGTCCCTCCTTAAGGTGCATTAGTTTTATTAGTGGAGGTCCGGTAAAGTAACATGTGATTGGGCAGGCTGATTAATACGGGACTACAAACAATAATAGCACTGCTGCCCAACACTTTGTTTCGCAAGACATGCATTTAAGACAATAGTGGTACTAGTAGTGTTACTACTATTACTAGAACTACTACAACTACTATGACCAGTACTGCTACTACCAGTGTTACTACTATTACTAGAACTACTACAGCTACTATGACCAGTACTGCTACTACCAGTGTTACTACTATTACTAGAACTACTACAGCTACTATGACCAGTACTGCTACTACCAGTGTTGCTACTATTACTAGAACTGCTACAGCTTCTATGTCCAGTACTGCTACTACCAGTGTTGCTACTATTACTAGAACTACGTACTACAACTACTATGACCAGTACTGCTACTACTAGTGTTACTACATTTACTAGAACTACTACAGCTAATATTATGAGTACTACAGGTAGTAGTGTTAATACTTTTACCTGGACTACTACAACTACTATGACCAGCAATGCTACTACTTCTAGCGTTACTAGGACTACTACAGCTACTATGACCAGTACTGCTACTACTAGTGTTATTACTATTACTTGAACTACTACAGCTACTATGACCAGTACTGCTACTACTAGTGTTATTACTATTACTAGAACTACTACAGCTACTATGACCAGTACTGCTACTACTAGTGTTCCTACTATTACTAGAACTACTACAGCTACTATGTCCAGTACTGCTACTACCAGTGTTGCTACTATTACTAGAACTACATACTACAGCTACTATGACCAGTTCTGCTACTACCAGTGTGCTACTATTACTAGAACTACTACAGCTACTATGACCAGTATTACTACTAGTAGTGTTATTACTATTACTAGTACTACTACAGCTACTATGACCAGTACTGCTACTACTAGTGTTCCTACTATTACTAGAACTATGTACTACAGCTACTATGATGAGTACTACTAGTAGTAGTGTTATTATTATTACCTGGACTACTACAGCTACTATGACCAAGACTGCTACTACTAGTGTAACTACTGTTACTAGGACTACTACAGACACTATAGCCTGTACTGATACTGATACTAGTATTACTACTATTATTAGGACTACTACAGCTACTATGACCAGCACTGCTACTACCAGTGTTGCTACTATTACTAGAACTACTACAGCTACTATGACCAGTATTACTACTAGTAGTGTTATTACTATTACTAGGACTACTACAGCTACTATGACCAGTACTGCTACTACCAGTGTTGCTACTTTTACTAGAACTACTACAACTACTATGTCCAGTACTACTACTACCAATGTTGCTACTATTACTAGGACTACTACAGCTAATATTATGAGTACTACACCTAGTAGTGTTAATACTATTACCTGGACTACTACAACTACTATGACCAGCACTGCTACTACTTCTACTATTACTAGAACTACTACAGCTACTATGACCAGTACTGCTACTACTAGTGTTCCTACTATTACTAGAACTACGTACTACAGCTACTATGATGAGTACTACTAGTAGTAGTGTTATTATTATTACCTGGACTACTACAGCTACTATGACCAAGACTGCTACTACTAGTGTAACTACTGTTACTAGGACTACTACAGACACTATAGCCTGTACTGATACTGATACTAGTATTACTACTATTATTAGGACTACTACAGCTACTATGACCAGCACTGCTACTACCAGTGTTTCTACTATTACTAGGACTACTACAGCTACAATGATGAGTACTACTACTGCGACTACTGCTACATTTACTATGACGACTACTAGTAGTGTGACTACTGTTAATATTACTACTACAGGTACTACTACTCTTACTACTACAGCTACAATGATGAGTACTACAACTACTACTAGGCACCTACAACACGGTGGTGAACAAAGAAAGTGGAGAGCAGCCTCCAGAAATACAAGGAGTTCCACTGCACTTTGGGGGAGGACAGAGCATTTGGTCTCACTATGGAGGCACACTATGGAGGGGAAGCAGCCCCTGAAAGAAATATGCATGTATGTGTGTGGTGTGGAATTCTGTTTTGGGCTGTGAGTTAGTGAGGGTCTAGGGTCTACCTACTAAATCTCTGGTTACTTTCCTTTTCTAGGTTGAAATTCAATAAAAATTCAAATAAAACTGTTGCTTAATGGAAAAATGAATGTTGTTGAATTAACGTTAACCATTAGAATTAGTCACATAATTGAAATGTTCATATATCCCTTAGAGGTTAATCGGTTCATCATTTACATCCCTATTTCAAATAAATAGATAAATATAGTAAGCAATTTAGGCAAATAAATAAGCAATACATTCATAAATAAACCCATCTAAATAATATAAAGATAAAAGGAAGCACACAAGAACAAATCCAGTTTACCCAGGAATCTAGATTTGATGAAAGCAGGATACAAGAAAGAACAGAACAGCTCATGAATAGAGAGAAAGCCCTCAATCACACCTTTGTGTGGTAGCATGAAATATTCAGTGTGGAACCGGACATGCTTGTGAGGGTAGAGCGAACCGACAGTGAGACACAATTGCTTCCACACATTTTTCACAGATGCTCAATATAGCAATACCCGGAAATGACGCACTCAAGTTAAAGGACAGTAATCAAATAAAAAAAAAAATGTCAAGCTGCTTTGGTTCATTGGGTTGCTCTGTGGTTAAGCACTATGTTGATGCCAAGATGAGCACAATCTTTTAGCATCCAGCTGAATTACAGTCACCTGCTCTCCTGCTGTACCGCTCAGTAGAACAGGACGCAGTGGAAACCATGTGGCTTTTGGCTGAGCCCTGCCATATGCTGGCCAATCCTGGATCATTTTGTTTGGGGGTTGAAGTCAGATTAGGGAAAAGCTTTATCTGGTGTTATCCGGTATTAACCAGGCATGGAAGCTCCTAATGGGGATGGAGCTGAGGATGACCCATAATGGGGCTTCACAATGGTATTTTGCTATGCGAAATGTTACTGGCTGATATTAATAGGTCAGACAACTCAAAACAAGTAAAGCATGTCTATGAAGAAGTGAAATGATCTTATAACAAGCTTACATCAACCACTAAATGAGACATATTAGTTATAACTTCAATATCATTTCAATTGTCAAGATATCATTTTTGCAGCGTTCCAGGCCTCAACATCACTTCAAGCCTACATGGTCATCTAACATACCATCAATTCATTTATTTATTTATTCATCTTCTAAGCCATTTCCCCTTCTGGGTCACGCAAGCTACTGGAGCCTATCCCAACTCTCATTGGGCGGATGGCAGGAAATTCCCTGGACAGACTGCTATTCCATGACAGGGCACACACACATACCATTCCAATCAATCAATATTTATTTGTATAGCGCTTTTTACAACCAACGTTTTCGCAAACAGCTTCACAGAAAATCAGTTTGTTATAACGGAAAAAAAAAAAACATGGAGTTAATGTACAGACATAGGAGGGGTTGGGGAGGGACTTGGTCTATGCCCCCTTTCAGCAAGCCAGAGGCAACAGTGGCGAGTAAAAACTCCCTTGAGTAAGGAAGAAACCCCAAGAGAAACCAGGCTCAGGGGCGGAACCCAACCTCCTCAGGTCATTCCATGAATTGCTTCTTATTATTTATTTAATGGTTTATTTTTTTAAGTTAATTTCAGATATTTCAGTGAATATTTGTGCATTTGGGTCTTTTAGCTGACGAATCTACCCATAATTTCAAACACTGGTTTGTTTTACAGTTAATTCAACATGTAATAAAAATGTTTATAATCTTCAGAGAATGCAAAATCCTTTCCAACCAGACCAAACCAAGTCTTCATTAAGGTGACACGGGCATTTCGGTGTGGTTTAGGACACAGGACGACTCACTGCAAGCTATAAAAATGAATAGAACTTCACCAGGTCGCCGAAAGCTCAGAATAGCCACTTTGGACAGCTGTTGTGCTGAATCCTGACTCCCCAATCAGTCCCTGAGTTCAATCCCCCTTTGAATGCATGCAATCCATATTTTGATAGTTATGGAAGTTAGAAAATTGAAGGGAAATACTGAAAGTGAAAACTGGGGAGAGTTCCAGTTTCCTGCTAGCTAACACGATTGTCTGCTAACTGATATAACATTAGCAGCTAACATTGTGTTATGTCAGGCTGAAAAGACGTTGGAGGAGGCTCATTCTAGCCCACACCGCAAGATTAAAAGTGGACATGAAACACTCTAAATGCTGTAACTTCTATTTAAGATGTTTAGTGCTTACCAGTGCTCTGTTGTTCAGGCTATCTCTTCTAGCTACGTCTTCTTTGTAAGCAGCTAACAGGATGAAAACAATGCGATTGGTCAACCAAGAAAACCCTTAGCCACATACAGACAAGTCTCCCTTCTGTCTCGTTCAAATCCCTTCTGTTCCCATCCAATCCGGTACAGTTTTGTGACCTGTGTGACGGCGTAAGACCTTCTAGCTGCCGCACAAAAGAGATGGTTAATGCAAAGCCAGGTTGTTTGGTCTCTGTGAATGCTTTGTCCTGTAAATCAAGGCCACAAATCACAGTGAAAAACCGTGCGTCCTGTGTGGGAGGACAAATTGCAAAGTCTTTTCCTGTATGCTAGTGCCGCTAACGTGCGGCCTTGCTCCCAGGTCTGTGGAGGTGTAAACACTAAAACATTAATGCAGTGAGTCGATGCACAGCACTAAATGTAAAAAGGCCACGAGCAGGTGACATATTACAGCTGATAAAGCTTCTCTGAGTAAAAAGCACAGTGTTTGGCTAACACTGATTAGCATATTTGGAAAGCTAGCATGCCTTCTGCAGCAAGTTCATCTCAGATTTCAAATCATTTAAATTCAGGCCAATCATTCTCTGAGTAGCGAGTTTAGAGACATTTTTTGCCAACTGTGTTTGCAAACAGAGGAATTTGTCTTTCGCATTTAACCCATTCATGAACTGAAACACACACACAGAATAGTGGAGAGTGAGCTCACTTGCCTGGAGCAGTGTCCAGTCCTATCAACAGTGCCCCAGGGGAGCACTGTTGTCAGGTGCCTTACTCAAGGGCACTTCAGCCCCTACTGTTGTTTCAGGGAATTGACCTGGCAACCACCATTTGACTATGGATCTGAAGGAGGCGTAGCCATGCACACAGCCTGACTGAACCTTGTGGACTTCCAGCACGAAAGAGTGCTGTTAGCCCATGCACATTTAATTTGTGTCATTCTTTGCTGGGCTTGTGGGATGGTAGTGTGGGTTTGCTGTCTACTGTCAAGCAGGGCTGTGTAGTTGGTGGAAGCTTGACTGCTTTCCTGGTTGTTCATCGGTTCTCCCCTGCTGCTGTGTTCAGTAAAAGAGCATTTGCTTAAAGCAATGTGTTTCCCAGGTCCTAATCTCTTATGATGCCACACTGGTGTCAGGGGTGGGATATCGCCCCCTATTGGACTGGAGAGGAACACCAATACCATGAACTCAAAGGTAGTACGACGGAAGTGGGTCCATGAACTGTAAAGACTGGTGGCAATGACTGCAGATGAAGCAGTGTGATAAGGCTATTATTGCAGCCCACCAGCAGCACTTCAGGCTGGTGTCAGTGCTGTGGCTCCTCAAAAGCCCTGACTCCAGCATACATGTGCAGCCCCCTTGCTGGCAAAAGGAAATTACAGTTTATTATGTATCAGTTAATTCATTTTTGTTGTTTATAAAAAGCTTAACAATATAGAACATTTATTTGAAAAAATTATTTTAAACTATTTAAGTATAAACAGTGTAAGTTGTTACTGAATAAAATAACAACTACGGAAATGCCAAGCAGTTCCAATCTTTTGAACAGTACTGTAGGTATGCCAGCCTCTAAGAGTGATTTAGAGGCCACATTTCTGCACTTCTTAAGTGGGTTCAAGCAAATGTGCACTACACCTACACATTCCCGCTCACGTTTTTGTCCACAGCACTGAATCCCTCAAGCATCCAAACGTGACACCATGCACAGTCATGCTTTCCAAGCCACACAGAAACAGCATTTTCAAGATTTCTTGGCCACGCTGCCTGAATTCAGGGTCTCCTATCATAGCAATGCACTGAGACCTTGTGGTCAGAGGGTTTGGAGAAAATAATAAGGAGGCAGATTTCACTAACAGAAATAGGTGTCTAAGGCGTCCTTATAAGATGAGGCTGTAATGTGCAAATTAGATTCGCTTTTGTTTCTCAGCCGATCGGATTTGTGTGTGCAGGCAAGATAGAGGCCTGAGCTTGCCTTCAGTTATTACATGAAACAAAATGACATTAGCATTTCAGCAAGCAATAATGTGGGGAAAAGGCGCTAGGAGGTCGGATTAACCCTTTAAAGTCCTTACCAGAAAAAAAAGAAAACAATTTTTTTTGTCTGTTTGTTTGTTTTTGGGGCAATTATAATAAAGCACACTGTCATTTTTATTATATTAGCTTAGCATAGACAGCTTTTAGCATAAAGAATCAGTTAGACTGTTCGGTAATGCATGTGTTTTAAAAAATGATTTTACCCTTATTAGACTTCTTTTTGCTTTTTGTTGTATGAAGTACCATAATTCTGTTCATCAAAACCTCTGAAACTATAATATGCTCATACAATAAGCCCACCTTAGAACAAATTTACTTGTTTTTTTGCTTCTCTGTGGAAGTAAGGCATATCTATTAAGCTAGTTCGCCTACTGTACCTCTGCCGATTGGTAGAGATGGCACAATCAGGTTGATTTCAACATCTTCCTCTCTAGGTACTGATGACAAACAGGAAAAACATTAAGTAGAATGTTAAAGGGTTAAAAGCAGTATTTAGAATTTAGAATAATTAAATGCTTAAGATATAAACAAAGTAATTTTGAGTGGTTTGATACGAAATGCTATGTTTTAGAAAACCATAGCAGGATTGTTAAGACACATGGTCAGTATTGTTAAGAGCAGAGGTGGGAACAAGACATCAGATGTTTCCAGTGCTTCTAAACCAGCTACATCACAGAAATATTACATCATGTCACATATAATTAAAGGGTTAAGAATGTGTTGCCTGATACCAGAGACATGTTTTTCTATTAGTCTGAGATTTTGCCAAAAAACACATTTTATAAATCCATTCATGGCTGGGTGGATGCTGGGTGTTACAAGTCAAAATTAATGTTACATATCCTACATCGGTGGCGGGTGTGGGGGGCATTAGATTAGAACCACCTGCATCTGAATAGCTCTGGAGGGTGAGGGTGAAGAGAGATTGTGATCATTCATGTGTGTGTGACAGACGTGTATATCGGGCATTTTTGGACATTTACAGAAATACGGAAAAAATCGTGACATTTAATTGCCAAATAAAGGACGATTCTGTATTATACGGGATGGGTGGCAACCCAACACAAATACCAACAGCTGAGGTAATATATTAACAACGATGGAGTGTTCTGCAAATGTCTTGGTGTTTAGCATTAGCTAATGCTAACAGCTGTAGTAATTTACTTTATTAAGTGAAATGTAACGTTCTAGATAGTTCCTGGCATTACTCGCTGCAGGATCCACAATAATAATCGCTTTTAGTTTGTTAACTGAATAAACCTTATCTGATCAACAGGTAAATAAGGTGAGATTGAAATCAGAGAATGTGACTGTGTCCGAAATGGCATACATCCATATCATACAGTACGTGAAAGCAGCACGCGAGAATAGCTAGTACGTCCGAATACGTAGTGTTCATAAAACAGTGCGCAAAACGGCCCCGGATCACATACTACACCGGGAGAGATTTTGAAATATGCGACCACAGCACACGGTCCTATCCCATGATTCCATGGGAGCTACAGAAAGGTTTAAAGCAGTGAAAACAAAATGGTGGAACGCGAGCCCGCTGTTTACATAAATGTAAATTCCTCAGTATGCATTTTCGTTGACCTCCTGCTCGACGGCGCCTCCATGTGGAAGTGTTCATCGAGAATACTAACCCCAGCGAACGCTACTTTCGTCAACAGATGGTAAGATTTGCCGACTTTTGGCTTTTAAAGAATGGAGTTTGCCACCGTTACATGACATCAGCGGAGATCCGGGTCAAAGGACACAGGTAAGATGGCGGATGTAGTGCGTCCAAGGACGTGTGCATACTGCGCACTCGCATACCAACAGTATGTAGTTTTTAAACGGCTGAGCCGTATGTACAGGATCTAGTTCAGTACATATGGCTTAAGTATGCCATTTCAGACGCAGCCTGTGTAACAGTCCCAGGACACACCCCCTACTATTTTGTGGTTAGTGGTCTTCAGCAGTTTAGTACAGAGGAGACTGGAATATTCCTTTAATTGCGAACGTCCTTCACCACAGGGGTCTATTTAAATTTTAGGAAGAGTGAAAAAAGTGAAGTAATCTCTGTTGAGTTTTCATTATGAAAGATGTCATCTCAATGGGGCATTAATTGAAGAGGCCTGACCTCTGGGTGATTACCCTTTGGAGAGCCCTCACCTTGTTCATGTGCGAAAGGAATAAATATATAAATAAAATCATGGACTGTCTCACTGGTGGCATAATTAAAGACCAGGTCTTGAACATGTGACAGTGACAGTGACCTTCTGCAAATGAGCATCTCCATGAGAGCCTATAGATAAAATAAAAAGCTTGTTTTATTTTTGGCCTGCCTTTCAGAAGCATGTGTCATAATTTCTCTATATTCACCTTATAATAAAATGTACCTGTTACTAATTTTGGTCATTCGCATTTAACAAATATAGCCTCCAGGCATTCATTCCAACATGAATGTGTCAAAGCCTTCCACTGTTTGGTTATTAAAGGAACCATATGTAATATTTTTACTGTACTTATTTATGAAATGACCATTATATGTCCTCAGAGATAAGGAAAATACGCTAAGTTGAAGTACTGGCTTCTTCGAACAGCAGTGCTGCAGCCAGTATGTTCCCTGTTCTGAAGCATAAAGTCTGTTCTTGTTTTGGACTATGTGCCAAGTTTAACACTTGAGTTGCCAGATATGAAACAAATTAAGGAAACAGATGAACAGATTTTTTAAACAGTCTGGTTTATCATAGCAGGAGTGTTTGAGGTACAGCCGATGAAGTGATCCTGACTAGCGCATAGTAATGTCATCATGCTAGCACACACTAATAATAATTACTATCAGTCACATATCCATAGTCTGTATTTGATGCTTTTGTTTTTTTGGAATAACGGTCTTAGCATAGCCACCGTACATAGCTAGCCATGCATCTAGCTTTCATTAACATAGTTATAAAACACAAGCTGGTTTATACTTTGCAAATAATAAAAATAATAAATGTATAAATAAGATGATCAATTTACAGTATAGGACTTGTCATTGCTTCATAATGTTCATGTATGTTCATAATGTTCATGTATGTTCTTATACATACATATATATGCATATATGTGCTTATATTATGTGTATATATTTATTACTACGGCACTTTATGTAAATACTACTGTACTTGCACTTCTGGTTAGATGCTAACTGCATTTCATTGCTTTGAACTCTGCACAATGACAATGAATAAAATAAAAAATTAATCTAATCTAATCTAATCTAATCTAATCTAATAATGTAAAAAATTTAATGTTGCCGTCATCTTGCACTTGTTCGAGTAGGTTCAGTGCCCTCAGCCTATCATTGCTGTATTATAATATTATAACATTGTGTTAGTATTACATATGGTTCCTTTAAATTAATAAATCTTAGAGGGGATTTTTTTCTGATTTATAAAAACATTCAATTCACCATCATAGTGAAACATACTGAGTCAGAATGCCATGCAAGGGCAGCAATGGAACCCTTGCAAGGTGTTTATGAAGCACCTGATGCCATAGAGGCTGTTTTATGATTATACTTCACCTACTGCATATTTTTGTATGCATGAGAATCTGCAGAGAACAAACTTAAATATGGCATTTTCTGTAAATCCACTTAATTATTCATCTTCTGAGCTGGGGCCTATCCCAACACTCACTGGGCGGATTTCAGGAAACACCCTGGACATGCTGCCAATCTATCTCAGGGCATTTTCTGCAAATGTTAGTGTACAATTTCTGTTTGTTTGGAGTTTAATACACTGTAAAATAAACAAACAAACAAACAAACAAACCAATAAATAAATAAATAAACATTGGGAAATAACTTTTGCACAGATCACATTTTATGTTTTTTTGTTACCCAATTTGTTTAATTCATTAGACAGACAGTATTTATGCATTAAATTTGTTTCATGAGGATCAACACAACATGTCATTTGACTACAGGCTCCCAAACCTTTGCATATACAGTTGTGATCAAATTTATTCAACCCCCACTGAAATAAAGTGTTTTGGCCAGTTTGACATTGATTTTGATAATTTCAGTCATCTTATTTACAATTACATCAAAGAGGCACTTATAAATTAGACAAATATAACATAATATTTATGATGGAATAACCACAAATGTCTTTACTGTGCTCACATCATTATCAGTTTTATTCAACCCCCTAGTGACATTATTTTTTAGTACTTAGTACAACATCCTTTTCCAGTTATGACAGCTTTCAAGCGTGAAGCATAGCTTGACACAAGTGTCTTGCAGCGACCTATGGGTATCTTAGCCCATTCTTCATGGGCAAAAGCCTCCAGTTCAGTCACATTCTTAGGCTTGCGCACTGTAACTGCCTTCTTTAGGTCCCACCAGAGGTTCTCAATTGGATTTAAGTCTGGTGATTGCGATGGCCACTCTAGAATGTTCCAGCCTTTCATGTTCAACCATGCTCTAGTGGACTTGGGGTGTGTGCTTCGGATCATTGTCCTGTTGGAAAGTCCAACGTCTCCCAAGCCGCAGGTTTGTGACTGACTCCATCACATTCTCCTCCAAGATCTCCTGGTACTGAAGGGAATTCATGGTACCCTGCACACGTTGAAGCTTTCCTGTACCATTAGAAGCAAAACAGCCCCAAAGCATAATTGACCCCCCGCCATGCTTCACAGTAGGCAAGGTGTTCTTTTGTGTTTATAAGCCTGGTTCTTCCTCCTCCAAACATAGCGCTGGTCCATTGTCCCAAACAGTTCTAATTTAGTTTCATCTGACCACAGTACACTGTCCCAAAACCTTTGTGGCTTGTCCACATGACTTTTGGCATACTGCAGTCGACTTTTCTTGTTCTTTGGAGTCAGCAAGGGGGTGCGCCTGGGAGTTCTGGCATGGAGGTCTTCGTTATGCAGTGCGCGCCTTATTGTCTGAGCTGAAACTTCAGTGCCCACATCTGACAGGTCTTTTTTCAGTTCCTTAGCAGTCACGCGGGGATTTTTCTCCACATTACGCTTCAGGTAGCGCACAGCAGTCGCGGTCAGGATCTTCTTTCTGCCACGACCAGGTAACGTTTCCACTGTGCCCTTTAACTTGAACTTGCGAATGATACTTCCGATAGTGTCTCTTGGAATATTTAACAACTTCGTAATCTTTTTATATCCATTGCCATTCTTGTGAAGAGCAATAACCTCTTCTCTTGTCTTCTGGGACCATTCTCTTGCTTCACCATGCTTGTAAACACACCAGTAGATGTCTAGAAGGAGCTGAGTATCACAGTCCTTTTAAATCTGCCTAATTGGTGCTTATCATGCTTGATTGCTGCTCGTTGACATCCACAGGTGTTTTCAATACCTGATTGAAAACACTGGAATGAACCTCTGTTCTTAGGAGTGGTAGTCGTAAAGGGGTTGAATAATTGTGTCAATGAAGAAATCACAAAAAGGCCATTTAATACTTTATGACAAAAACAATTGATGCTATCTTAGTTGCATTTAGTTCTTTAACAAGTCCTTGTAAGATTTCATTATGAACACAATTACAAATGTGCACTGTATTCCATAAAACCCTTCGCAGCATTGGGGGTTGAATAAATTTGATCACAACTGTAACTGCAGTTATACTGTATATGAAAGATAGATGAAGTTAGATACTGCAGATAAAAGATCTTTTTATTTTTTATTAAAGTATATGACGGTCGCAGTTTAATTCAGCTTCAGATCTGAAGTTTTTATTGTTTGTTGGAAAGCAGTGACTAAACTCCATTTAATATATCTATCCATCCATCCATCTTCATATATACCTCTCAATCCAGGCTAGGGTCACAGTTGCAGTAGGGAGGTCAGAGAAGCCCAGACACCCCTCTTCGTCCAGCTCGTTCTGATGGATCCCAAGCCATTCCCAGGCCAGCTTGGAGATATTTTCCCTCCTGCAGGTCCTGGGATGACTTCTGGGTCTCGTCCCAGTTGGCCTTGCCTGTGAAACCTCCAGCGGGAGGCGCACAGGGGGCGTTTTCAAATCTGATTGCTGAACCACCTAAACTGTCCACAGCTGTACTTTGAGCTCCTCCTCAATGACTGTGCTCCTTGCCCTGTTGAGTAGAATGTGACCCTGTAAAGAAAGTTCATTGCTACCGCGTGTAGCTGCTTATAATGTAATTATTTAATAAACTGAAAGTAAAATATTAAGAGAATTCACACTTTATGTGTAATTTACATTAATATTAACTTTAAACTGTTAATTACTTTTTTTAAATCTCTTGTTCTGGGAAAACCTCTTTACAGTGATGGAGATGGGAACCAGGGATCACCATGTCTACAACACAAATATAGGTATTAAATTTTCTATCAGAAACTCTATGTTGTCTGAGGAGGTCCTGCATGTGCGTCTGGCATGAATGCGTTTTATAAACTAAGCCCACCAGTAACAAAAAATAGACCCCTGTAACAAAAATGTCCCTAATAACATGTAATACTTCCATGAGCACCCATAACAGCTTTGATTGAATTGGGCATGTACTGGACAGGTTTCTGGATGTAGGCCACATCAGTGTTCAGATTCTCTTACATCAAAGAATTGGTCAGTTGGACCAGATTTGGTGGATGCCTTCCCTGGCACAATTCCGAGGAGAATTCCCTGTAGACTGGGATTTTAGCCACTGCTGGTAGACCCATGTGACCATACGCTTCCATACACCTGCAGATTCAGCTACTTCCTTTACACTATGGTCTTTGGCCACGCCCACATGCAGTCCCTCCTTTTAGCCAATCATTAACATCTGCTCTGGAGCCATTTTCCACACATGGACCGAGACATTCCCCAGCACTCGTACCACTCACTCACTCACATCCCACAGGTATTTATAGCCCCATCATCCTCATACAGCGCCATCTGCAGGGGCCTGAAGTTACTACCACCTTGAACATGCAAGTTAACTAGTTGTTTGTCCGGTGAGCTAATGTTTTAGGCTGAAACCTTCTCAGACCTGTAGGAAATTGATGTCAGTCTATTGATATAATCATTTAATGTAGTAACTTACTGTGATGGAACTTTTTAGAGACATCAAACTTTTCAGACGTCTGGTTCCCATTATCACCACTGTGAGCAATATTGTCTTGGCAAGTGTCTCTGCACCGGAGTATTTAGTATTATGATACTTTAATTGAATTGATTTACATCCTAGTCATTTAATGATGGTGTATTTTGAGAAACTGATGGAGTTCCTCTTTAAGGTATATCCTACTCTATAGCCCTTCTTTGCTTAGACCTGGGGAATAGTCAATCCAGAATGTGATACTGAGAGCTCCTGGCAGAGTGCATGTGTGATCATGGCCCCACAGGCCAAGGGGAGACCTTTTATTCTCTATAATTAAGTCCCCTTCTCTCCTGCCCATTACATCTCCCTCAAACGCTGCAGCTCAGGGCATAAATTACAGTCTTTTTTCCCCCCTTTTCTCTCCTCCATTTTTCCTTCCCCTTTTTTATGCTGTCCTTTGCGCCTGGGATTCGGCATGTGTGACTTAACAACGCTTGTCCGAGACTGATCAGCAGATTTCACCAGAAATAGAGCAGGAGTGTTCCGGAACGAGAGAACACCAAGCGTGGATGATGTGTGGCAGCTCTGAATCACACAGACTGAAACGATGGTGATGATGTCACATCGGAATAATAAGGATTACATGAAGGCCCAGTCACAACTGGCAATTTACAAGCCATTTTTTGAGGGATATTACATTAATTTCACGGCTTTTCCCACAAATAAATTTTGCATGTGAACTTTAACATTGGTGGATTTTAATTCTTTTCCAGTAGTGCTACTCCTATGGCTGCACAGACCTCTGAAAGGGTGGCCCCCCATAGCCCTGAACCTGTGAAATGGAGGAAGCACTAGTGTAAGCAGTGTTTAACTGCCGATCCCATCAAACCATGCTTCCCCCTGGGTCATGGGGGTGCTGTAGTCTGGGTGAAAGGCAGGAAATGCCCTGGACAGGCTGCCAATCCATTGCAGACATACACATTCACGCACACAAATATGTATGTCTCACCCCTAGGGGGCAGTTTAGCTTCATTTGGACTGTGGGAGGAAACCCACACAGACACAGGATACACAGAGTTTAAATTCACGACACTAGCACTGACGCTAGCACTACAGAGCTACATACTGCACCACCCTGCTGCCTAGAAAGGAACCCAGACACTGCAGTCAGCAATCAAACCCAGGCGCTTCTTGCTGTAAAGCTAGCATAACAGCATAACCTGTTGCGCTATCATGCTATCCAGAAAGCATCCCAGACGGCCCAGTTGGGAATCGAACCCAAGCCCTTCTTGCTGTTAGGCTAGCACTACAGAGTGACCCACTGTGCCACAATGCTCCCCAGAAGAGACCCCGGACGCCTCAGCTGAGAGTCAAACCCAGGCCCTTCTTGCCGTGAAGTTAGCGCTACAGTGCTACCTACTGCACCACCATGCTGCCTAGAAAGGACTCTGGACACCCCAAGCGAGAGTTGAACTCAGGCCCTTCTTGCTGTAAGGCTAGTGCTACAGCACTACTCTTTGCACCATCACACCATCCAGAAAGCACCCCAAAGAAAGCGCTCATTCACATGAAAGAATTTTTCATTTGGACTTTTTTGAATGAGGCACAGTACAGGGCAGCTGGTTTTCTAGATAACCCCATACAAATGTCATAAAGTTGCCCTTTTCATAGGGGAAAAGCAAGAGAAATACATATGGGCCCTTTAAAGGCACAGCGTGTAAGATGTAGTGGCATCTAGTGGCCTTTGGTGGCATCTACTTTTCTTTGATGATTAAGATTCACAAAAAAATGCTGAATAATAATTATGATCCGCAAGTTGTGAAAAAATAGTGTTTCTAAAACTTTCCAGAACACAAAATGGTTAGTCAACAATTACTGGTCTTCCCTCTAGAGCTACAGTGCCAGCAAATATCAACCCCCTGCTTCAATAAACACACCAAAATGTATAGTTACAGGTAGTTATAGACTAGTGAAAACATAGTTTTGTATATTGTTTTCTGGATTTGCTAATTGACCGCCCTAGTAGTTTGAAAGGGTTAATCAGATGTGTTAGACCGACGCTGTGTTTCCCTGATCAAGGCGAGTAAGCAGTAGTCAAAAACTGAAGGAAATCTCTGTTCATTCTGCTGGAGTCTCTGTTGTTTACGATTCAAGTCACAAAATGACTGCAGTCTCCCACTTTCAAGGGCAACGCCAGGAGACAGGTGTGTGTGTGGGAAGGTTGTGTGTGACGGTGTGTGTGTGTTTGTGTGAGTGTTTGCGTGTGTGGTTCACATCAGACCCTTGAGACATTAATCACTGTGGTATTCCTGTCCGGAAGACAAACATGTTGCACATGCAGAACAAATAATTCCGTCTGCGTACATGATGCATCCCATCCCAAATCATTTGTGTTTTATAAATAGAACAACATATAATACAATAATGTCATATAAAATATATAATGTATCATAAAAAATCAGATCTCTACACGGCAAAAGTCAAATCCTGTTATTAATACAGGACTAAAAGTGCTTACTGTGGAAACGCCACGATCAGGGATCAGTCACACGCAGATCCCGCCCCCTTCTGTGAGCTGGTTGGCTGACCTGCTTGGTGACAGACAGTTGCCTCATGTCGAGCGGACTTGCAGTGGTGCCCCGCCCCTCTCGATCTGGGATTGGCTAATACTCTCAGTGACAGACAGCCGCGTGCGGCAGATCAGCCGGAGAGAGTACTGAGAGTACAGCAGTCGAGCGAGAGAGGCAAAAGTAGCGCAAAGTCGGGAGTTCTTTCGGTGAGAGCGTTTAGCAGAGGCTGTGTCGGCGGCTCGGCTGGTGTTCGGCTTCGCTCTCCTCGGTAAACCGCCGGTTCCCAGTGTATGTAGTGCTGTTATGGTTTTGTTTTGCCTGTTATTCGACTCGTCAGTCAAGGAATTACGAATGTAAGTTAAGCGCTCGCGCGTGAACTCAGCGGCGCGCGGACGAACTCTCTTTCCCACAACGAGACTGGAATGAAAGTAAGCATGTAAACATCTGCCGAAGTCCAGCGAAGCAACAGACTGTCTCTTTGACCGACTTTCAGAAATGATTCCGCCGGCCAACATGACCGGGAGCGACGACTGTGTCGGCTGTAAGGAGAACGAAGGGGACGCGACTGACCTGCCTCAGTCTCCGTCCTCAGTCAGCCAGCAGGAGTCCAAGGTAAACGGCTCTGTAACGGTTTTAACGGTCACTGCTAGCTTCAGCTCTCAGGTCCTAATTCTGAATTTCAGAGGTTTTTATAACTCGTCTTTGGTCAGTTCCGGTCGTATTTCCACACAGGAATAACTTACAGGAACTTGTTTGGAATATGTCTGGAAGGGAACGTCTGTGTAATTCAGCGGTTGAGATGTAAACAGTCATTCACAGCGGTTTGACTACTGCTGCTGTACAGTGGTGGATCCCAGCCCTGGTTCTGGAGGATCTGGTGTTTGCTCTGCTCCCAACACACATGATCCAGCGGATAGGCTAATTAACGAGCCCTTTCCGGATTACACTGGATGTGTTTTGACAGGAAAACACTAACATGTGCAGGACAGGAGGTCCTCCAGGACCAGGGTCGGGGACCACTGCTTTACAGTGGTGGTGATGGGAACCAGGGGTCCCAACACTAATACAGCTGCTTTATTTACTATTTAAAACCAGCAGTGAACCTACACTCTGTATGTAATGCTGATGATGGTAATCATAGATCTAAAAATAATACTTTGTCTATTGACGTTCATGTATATCTAAATGGGTTTTTGCCAACATTAGATCACAAAACTACCATAAACAATCAGTGTGTTTATGTGCGCTTAATAATCTGATCACTGCAGAAAATCAGATTTTGTCAGTAATCCTATTAACACGTTTACTTGCGCTTGAGTAATCAGATAACGAGGATACTCCGGGTCTATATGACTCAGACAGTAATCAGATTTCTGCTATGCCAACGGCTAAGTTACTGACAGAATAACACATAACGTAAAGCTCAAACTTCTAGCTGCAGCTTTTTTTTTTATTGTACCAGAAAATATCAACATGCATAACATAATCTGTAAAAGAAGTAATATTTAAAGATAGAAAGATTAATATAAAATTAGTATAAGACAATGTAATATAATAATGTAATATTAAAATATATAAAAAAAAGTACTTAATAAAAGACCATATTAAAAATATTATAGTGTGATACTTCAAAAAATATTCGTGATGCACGATTTGTTATTTATTTATTGGTTGAAACATAAAAAAAGAACCAGTAGTGTAAAAATAACGGGGCGTAAAAACAAGTAATTATATAGATAGATAGATATATAGATAAATAGATAGATAGATTTGTATATAGTAAGTAGAACACATATTTCTGTTTATAATGTTTATTGTAATAATGATATTTAATAATGATATAAACAGTATGTAGTGATATTGCCCAGCATTAATTTAAATTTTTCCTTTCGTCAAGCATGTATTTGGTTTCGGTGTTGCTCCAAAAGTGTTTTGTTGCCATCTTTCAGTTGTTAAACTGTGTAAAACGCTGCTTGTTTGTATCAGTGTGTGTTTCCACATGTGCACAGACTAAAACATTTCAAAGAACATACAGGCACTGAGAAATCTGAGTGCTGAACATTCAGCCTTAATACTATCTAAAAAAATTAGACTTTGAACATTGTTGAGTGCCTGTAAATGCACTGAAGGTATCAAACGTAAAGTGCTGCACTCACGCTAACTATTTAATGTAGTAGCTTTCTGTGAGGGAGCTTTTAGAGATGGACGTCTGGTTCCTATCACCACCACTGTGAACAGTTCTGATTTGGTTAGTTTTTCTAGAACAAAGCTTTTCACACCAAACCACTCTGAATGGCTTAGTTAATATGTCAAGCTTTTAGTTTTGCAGACTTTTTGGCAATCTGGTGGAGGACAAGAAAACATACAGGGGAGCTTAAACAATAACAGGATATTAATATGAACTAATGTAATAATCTTAATTATCAGTGAGATTATTTAATTCTGAGGCATTGAAATGTACATAACACAACATAACACATACACAACCTATAACAAAACTATATCTCATAAACATAAAGTATAACCCCATCTATTAAGACACTCTGCTTACTTTTCTTTTGTTAAAAGGTGAATTCCACCGTTTTTTTCCAGTTCAAATATTTCAGTCTTTTGAGTGGTTTGATGTAAAATAGATCATTGCAGAGACACAGATTCACAGACAGATTTCTTTACTGTCCTGGTGATGGGAACCAAATTTTTTTTTTTACAGCGGTGGTGATGGGAACCACCATTTTTTTTACAGTGGTGGTGATAGGAACCACCCTTTCTTTACAGTGGTGGTGATGAGAATCACCATTTCTTTACAGTGGTGGTGATGGGAACCACCATTCATTTCTTTTTAGTGGTAGTGATGGGAACCACCATTTCTTTACAGTGGTGGTGATGGGAACCACCCTTTCTTTACAGTGGTGGTGATGGGAACCACCATTTCTTTACAGTGGTGGTGATGGGAACCACCATTTCTTTACAGTGGTGGTGATGGGAACCACCCTTTCTTTACAGTGGTGGTGATGGGAACCACAGTTTCTTTACAGTGGTGGTGATGGGAACCACAGTTTCTTTACAGTGGTGGTGATGGGAACCACCCTTTCTTTACAGTGGTGGTGATGGGAACCACAAGGTCTTTACAGCGGTGGCGATGGGAACCACAATTTCTTTACAGCGGTGGTGATGGGAACCACAATTTCTTTACAGCGGTGGTAATGGGAACCACCAGGTCTTTACAGTGGTGTTGATGGGAACCACCCTTTCTTTACAGCGGTGGTGATGGGAACCAGGGCTCTCCATGTTTACAACACTAATATAGACATATTATTTGCTATTCAAACCCACCAGTGAACCTACATGCCTTGCGAGTTTTTGTAATGGCAGTGCTGTTAAAACATGCATGCATCTATAGCATTACTGTTTCTTTGGGCACTATTTTGCCTCACAAGGCCCTGTATGTACACCTCTGGCATGAATGGATAAAAATAAATGGATAACTATCATAAAACAGTGTGTCAGAAATCAGGTGTCAGCTATTTAATGCAATAACTGACTGTGAGAGAGATTTCAGAGGCATTAAGCCCTTCAGATTGGCCCATCACCACTGCTCTATTCTGACAGTTTTCTAGAACTGAGTGTTTCACACCAAACAACTGTGAATGACGGTGTTCACATATCAACTTATTTATCAATAATGTTTACTTGCTAATGTCTTGATGCTGATCAGTGAAGGCAAATGGCATGAAAAGCTAATTACCTTTCCTTTGATGTTGAATTATAGTGTGACAAATTAATCTGGTGTTGTGTCTAACATTGAGCAGCTCCTTTGAGAGTCCTGGAGGAGTCATATAAATCACCTGTAGGTTGTATTCAGAACCATTCTCAGGTTAAAGTATTCCTAATTCAGTTATGTCAGCCACCAGCATCTAACAGAATAGGAACTAAAGTTTGTTATGAGCTATTCTTCTCTCTCTGGGTTTCAATCTGTGAGAGCTGTATGCAGCAGAAATCAGTCTAGAACAGAATGAAATCAGATAATTTAAAAATAGACTTAAATGTGAATGGAAATCTTAATTAGTTACACCTTCCCTGTATCTACGCTTATTGTCCATTCATCTGCTCCACTCACCGTATAGGAGCACTTGCAGTTACAGACTGTAGTCCATCTGTTTCTCTTTATACTTTTTTACCCTGTTCAGTAATGGTCCGGTATTATGTGGTTGGTGGATCATCATCAGTGACACTGAGGTGGTGGTGTTGTGCTGGTGTGAGTGGTCAGGCAGAGAGCAGTGCTGCTGGACACCTCAGTGTCACTGCTGGACTCAGAATCATCCACCAACCAGAACTATCCAGCCAACAGAGCCCTGTGGGCGGCATCCTGTGGCTATACATCTACAGACTGACTGTCCAACTACAAGGTAGACCAGTAAGGTAGGAGTGTCTAATAGAGTGGACACTGAGTGGACACAGTGTCCAAACACTCCAGCAGCCTTGTGTGTCTGATCCACTTACACCAGCACAACACACACTAACACACCACCACCATGTCAGTGTCACTACAGTGCTGAGAGTGATCCACCTCTCCATAATACCTGCTTTGTGGTGGTCCTGGGGGGTCCTGACCTGAACAGGGTGAAAGGAGCATCACAAACTATGCAGAGAAACAGATGGACAACAAAGTGTACTGTATGGTAATAGGAGTTGGTAAAATGGAAAATAAATGTTCGTACAAGATAGTTATACCTGCTTTGTGGGGGTCCTGTGGAGGCCATGACCGTTAAAATGTGGTCAAAGGGGGCTAACAAATCTATAGGATAGGAGGAGCTGATGAAATGAACAACAAAAGAATACACAAGTGAACTGGACCTAATAAAGTGCTCACTGAGTGTAGGCCCACCTGAGCAGGAGTCAAAATACTGTCATATAAATATATTACACTTCATGCTGAAGTAAATTATTCTGACTTGTAACTGAGTAAAATCATTGCCGATCTCTGGTCACAGTTATGTCTGCTCCACTGTTTGGCTCAAACGAAGGGTGTGAAGTTCTCCCATCTGTCAAAGTTTCATCTATTACATTAAACTGAAGGATCCTGCAGAAGATGTCTATGCTACATATTTGAGTTTACCGAACCACTTGACTGTGATGTGGTTCATAATTTGTCATGGACAGGGATTTTTTTTCTTCCTTTTTTTACGATGTGTAAATGAAGAAGACGGGTTGGACAGATTTGTGGTGCAGTGGGTGAGTCGTGGGATGTGTTTAGTCACTGGTACTGGCATTTGTCTGCTTTTTTTTTTCCAGCCCTCCATCGACTATCTGGGTCATCTCTAGCCCTGAGTTACTACAATTAGGCCTAAAATATCGGACAGGTCACTGAAGTTGTAGAATCCTCTGCCGATTGCATTTTTTCCCCTTGCATTAAATGTCCGCTGACACATATTCGCTGCTCTGCTTTGCAATAACCTTTCACATTAACTCCAGGCACCCAAGACTGTTGCTCACCAGCCTCATGTTGTGTCATACCGCTGCACATGTGGTCAGATTGGACACTGCTTATTCTGTTCATATTGGTATTTTTCCAGTGTGTGTGGCATCAATAAGGGTGTCCTTTAAAAGTCTATTTTGACTTGAAAGGATCTGTCATTGTCTGTATTTCTGACAGTGAGTGCCCTCAGGCATGGCAGTGGAAATCCTCTTCAGGGTCATAACTAACTGTCTGGTTAAACTCTAAAGAGCTTGGCACAGAATCCACACACAGATTTATACACATGAAGGCATCTAGAGAGCTTCTCTGGCTTGCAACCCCTGGAAGTTTCACTCTAAACTATTGAAACAGGCTCCATCTGAACTTGAGTTTAACCCTCTCAAACTGTTGTACACTTTTATAGTGAAAATCAACCACTGCAAAGATTATATTGATAATATATATATCGAGGCCTCCAAAAAGACTTATAACAAGACCTAAAATTAGAGATGTCTAACTTGAAATCAGGACATATTGATAGTATAATCTACAGATTTTACAGGTTCTCATTTTATAATGATTTTCTAATGGTAGCAGTAGTTCTCTTGCTGAGGCTCCTTGACTTATCATTTATGCAAGAGCCTCATAAGATCACAATGGAAATTGAGATTTGTGCAGGCATATTTATATTACTGTGACTATATGATATTCTATTCTGCATGGTTCATTACAAAATGAGTATAATTGTCTTGATTAACTGGACATAGAATAAAAAGAATATAAGCATCATATGTGCATCAATATAGTGTGAAATGAAATGTCTATCATTTAAATGAATAGCTGTTAAATTGTAAGATCTGTCTTTTTTATCATGCCACGTGTCTTGATTTTATTTATGTATCCTAAGGGGAACATGGAGACTCATGTTTTAAAGAGTTCATTTGGTACTTGTCCAGTAGCTGTGTACAATCAATAATATCAAAAAGGAGCAAAATCTCATATTCAAAACCGATGAGTTTTTCAGGGATTTCCATTTGGACTAATTGTGACAAGTATCCATATGGTTAATGAATGGATAAACTGTCATCCATAGGGAAGGAAACAAACAATAGAACAATGTACTTCCACCAAAATAAATGTAGGTGACAGCACAACGGTCAAATCTGTTTATGTTTACAAAACATTTAAGTTTGCAACGTTTAGTAGCAAAGTTTTACAGTCCTTTTAAAACTGCCATTTCTCTCAGTTTAGTTTCTCGGCCTCCAGCATTTGAATACTGGGACCTTGAAAGGCTAAGTGAATACTTTGCACATCCATTATTATCCAGTACATCCAATAGCCATTACATGATGCAATAATAAGACTCCATAATGGCTTGTACAGCTCTAGAAATAAATAATAGACCGCTCCAGTTTCTTCTTAAATCTTCATCTCCACATTTACAGCAGGTTCTTAGTGAGGAACAGAAGGTTGGGTTCTAGCTTTACTGGCAGATACAGTGAGCGTCTTACCACCGTAAGATGACCTCAAGTGACCTACAGAGAGACTGGCGAGCGGTGGCTGGGGTGAAACGCACAGCGAGCATGGTTCTAAAAACAGGCTTATGGAGGTCATTAGTGATTTTCTAAATAAACAGATCTAATACAATATCTGATCTGGAATCTGGGAGACATGTTTCCAGTAGTGTAGAGAATCAAACAGAACTGAGGAATTTTGGTCAAACACAAACCCAGAAACTGTAGAGAGCTAGAGAAACTGATCATTTTAAGGTGGTCTCTTTGATTTTTCCAGAGCTGTATGTGTTTCAGTTTTCAGCAGTTACCTGACTGTATTTTGGCCTTTCATCTGCATAAAGTCCTAAGTTTGCAAAAATCACTCCAACCCCAAAGCCAAGATCAGCTGACTCCTGAAAAAAAACGAAGGTTGAGACATTTCAGAGTAGGACGGCTAGTCGAGGTTAGTTTTCTATTGATATTTGCATGTATTAGATACCATATACCTTTCCACACTGGTTTAGTAATATATAGATAAGAATAGGAATTACCTGCATCAAGTTTGGTGACTTTTACATGCGTCAGAGACTGTTCATCCATGGTTTATGATGGTAGATCTTCAGGCCATGAAATGCAGTTTCATAAAACATGGGTTTTAAAACATTAGGCCCTCCGGTAATTGGGACGAGCTATACATGCATTTCATGTGTGAAAATTCTTCCCCGGATTCCTAAGTGTTGCATTTGCTGGCTGTCAACATTTTCGAGTCTCTGCTTGTTTTCTTTTTGTCACTTTTGTTCTTGTCAGGTAATAATAGGATGAAGAATGTGCCTCTCGCTCGCACACACACAGAAGAAACAGACCTAATCCTGTGCCAAAAATATGTGATTTTTATCAGCTCTCCGTCTTGGAGGTGCTGTTTGAGGCTAACACAGAACAGGCGTTTCGGTGCTGACAGCAGGGAGAAATCGAGTTCGGATAGAAGCAGAAGATTTGTTATTTCCCCGAATGGCGGTCTTTTGTTTATGGAAAATGAACTTAATACAAACAGTGGCATTGTCTGTGTGGGACAGAGAACTCATGAGCCAGACGGTCCTGATTAGGCGGTTGGGAGTAGTGTGAGAAGAACTGCTTCTCTCACTTAGATAAGGTTACCTTGCTGATCTTTAATCTGGAGACTAATGGTTTTGTAGTTTGTAGCAGATGCTGTGCGTTTATTCAAACAGACAGAGAGATAGATAGACAGACAGACAGACAGACAGATAGATAGACTGACTGATTGGATTATTGGGTTATTGAAGATGTACCTGAATTATACTCCATTGTATTTGGTGGCTGTTAGATTTGTATTTTGTTTAAGCTATCTTGTATTTCAGGCCCTTATGCTGTTTTTATAGGGTATTACACATGCATGTTGTTTAGATATTCACTTGTTGGCTAGTAACTGAATAGGGAGTGACAGATCAGCTCAGCTAGAACATAAAACAGTATCAAGTGTCTCACCTGTGCATGATCGAAACAGTGCTTGCTAATGCAAACAGCTTTGGCAGCTGAAACATACGTCCCACACAAAAGGAGGTAATGAGCATTACAGAAACAACGTTCACCCAGAAGGTGGTGCAAACATTATGAAGCCTGACCAGCATTTAACATGAGAATGAATGGAACATTGTGGTGTGTGCCGTGTACTATCATCCGATCGCACCCCATAGCTATCGCTGACTGACGATACAAAGGCAGGTCGGCTTTCAAAAAACAAAAAGCCTTGAATACATACTGCACTGTGCGGTGTTCAAACTTAATTACTGGCCGGCTTTCAACATTTCAGCTACTTTAAGTTGATAGTGAGTTAACAGAACAAGAATCGGTCACTATATATATATATATAGTATATTGTATATATATATATATATATATATATATATAAATAGTCACCGATTCTTGTTCCTATATATATATATATGATTTAATTGCAGAATATAGTGTCGGGCAGCAGCGCGTATTTATGCTAAACATTAGCGCTTAAAGCTTATAGTGTTATTAATTTAACAGCTTCTTCAGTAGGTCAAGCTGCTAAATAAAACCAAATTAGTCAATATTTAAATTATTTATTGAGTCTTATTACCCGCGCTGAAATAATTATTTCTCGTTTATCGGCAGGCGTATTAAGTGACTGTTCTTATAAACTTTAAATAAAGATAATCTTAGCTGTAGACAAATAAATAAAAGTATCTGTAATTTAGGTTCTAAAATAATGTAATTATACTGAAACAAACGTCTTCGGTCCGTTTTTCCTTCGCCGCAAACAGCCGTTATGTCTAAAACGAAAGTCAGCTCACTCATTTGAAGCAGTGTTCGATGTCTGACTAAATGACGAGCAGAATTCGGTTTCATTTGTTCAGATTCTCTTCTTCAAAACCTCCTCCACACTTTCTCTGAGACATCGCTCCACCCGTGTTTCTCAGCTTCACAGCTTCAGCTGCCTTCAGCGGTGAACTGCCAGCGCATATTGTCACGTGGATTGAATTTTTTAGCAAGCATGCGTCACAGCCCAGCTAGAACTTAAATATATGTTTATTATCCCCCTTTTAATAATTATTAAAATGTCTTTTTACATTCTTAAAGGTTTGTGTATTTTAGTAAGCTATAGTCTGTTGTACGGAAAAAAAGGTCACTGCAGTCACTTGACTTGAAGGGTCTGAGTCGACTTAAACGATTTGACGAATCGTCGGCTTGTATTGGAGCTTCTTTGTGACACCTGATATTTTTTTTTTTCTTTTCAATTATTTTATTTATTTTAGCCTTTAATTTACTCAGGCTAGTCTTTTAGAACCTTGTTTTTATTTGTACAGTAGTGGTCTGGTTGGCAACAGAAGCCTACTGAGGAAAATATATAATATATAAAACGAGAGATAAAACACTCAGCAGTAAACCAGCACACACCAAAAATGACTGTAGAAAAGAAGAAGAAACTGCAACAGACATGTGATAGGCCTGAAATAATCAGTTATTGTAGGAACACTCACAAGTATCAATGAAAATGTCCTTTATATCATTCCTAAAATTAGAATTAAGATAAAATAATTCAGTCATAATGTTCTCTCTCTAATGAAGAGCCTTAGGAAGTGTTTGCTTTGGCTTGGACTTTAAAGTTGAATGTACAGTGGAAACCTGGTGTCATGTTTAGCAGATACTGACCACATCATGGTTTTTAAGCAGGAGAGCCTAATCTTTTTCCTTAAAGAGTCTTATAAATGAACATACACAAATGCGTCGTGCGACAAGTGTGTAAACAAGGCCATTTACATATCCGTACCCTTTGTAAATCCCGGTATATTTAGATAGCCGAGCTGATGGGTATTAAACAAGTAAGTGTGGCCTATGGTTTGGAACAGAGATATGTGTAAGTAGTAGTCAGTCTGTGGATGTAATTCTGGCCTGTTGTGTAGTGGAGCGTAACTCCAGAGTCCTCGCACTCTTGACAGATTTTTGCGGGAGGGGCCGCTAAATCGATCGCTTTCTGATGGGTGGCGATCAATAGGTCATCATCACACAGGGGCATGCAGTGGAGCTACCACTCAGCCCTCACGCTTGAGTGATCGGCCTGCTCTGAGTGGGGGTGGATGGGGGGCACCAATGCAATGCATGTGGGTCCAAACAAGGTCTCTGTATAGCGCAGCATGGTACAGAGCTATTTATAGAACACCTCATTACACTGTGCATCTGCAGTAGTCTGTCCAGGTATCATTAGCAAGATGTTATTAGACCCATGTACAGTGATTTTATTATTTGTTAAGAATAGCAGAAAAACAACATTAATCTTTCGGCAACAATTATACTGCTTGTGTTTTCTCCCATGATGAAGACATATTCGACAGAGCAGCGCCCATAGATAGGATGCTATAAATACCGCTAAACACGAAAAGGTTTTTTTTCAGTCTGTCGCTTTTAAAACTGGGGCTTTGGCAGCGAACCAGGGTTCAGTGTGTCTGTGTTTGTGTTTATGTCTCTATGTGTGCGCTCTAACACCTCTCCAAAACCATATGGGAAAAGCAGCTGAGAAGATGAAATTAGGTTAAACATAGCGGAAATCTGAACTACAGGGCTACATCTGATGAAACGGGACCCGATAAAGAGGACTCAGGCCGTTAGATTTGAATCAGATGGACATGTTTTGAATCACCCTGATAAATTTGAGTCAGAGTGATGAATCTGTATCTCTTAAATCTGTTTTTATCCACTTTCATTTGGACGTTCACTCCAAATGTTCTGTTTTATAATATTCCCCTAGGTAGTGTGCGTTGGTGTGGCGTAGGGAAGATGAGGACCTTTTTAATAGACTAACTGAGGATCCTGGTGGGTATTGTCGGCTAATTTAGAGGAGTGTCACACTGCGATTGATAGCACGGGTAATGTGCGCTGCATAAAGAGGTTACGTATCAAGAGAGACAGATGACAGCCTACCTCCTCTCTCTATCTCTCGGGTCATCTCTCCCTTTGCTCCATAAATAACTCAAGAATAAATGAGAGCCTATGTTGAGCCTTCGTCAAGGCCCTGATGAGGAGTTACGGAATTATGTGAGAGGGGAATTTGGAAGGATGAGAACAGTCATATTTTCTGCAGGAAGATCCTGTTAGCTGCACGAACAGGGGCGCTCAATAAATGTGTTCTTAGAACAGCAGCAGGTGGCATCAGCTACAGGCATCCAGAATAGACCAGCAAACACGTGTGGCCTTTTGAACATTTTGCATCTAATCAGTTCGACTTCACATTCAATAGACCTCAAATTTTCACAATCAGTAGACTTCAATTTATTTTATGAGAGTCACCATGTGATATTCATGCACTTATTGGAAAGAATATATAATAGCAGTTTTTCTGAGACTTAAATCTGCTTGTTTTCTATAAATCAAGCCAGGCCTTTTTTCATCCAGTGTTTTGAGCTTTGAATGCTAAAAGTAGTATACCAGATTGAACGTTTACATTCTTTACATTATTAAATTAAATTTCTCCTCTTAAATTTGTTTAAAATGGAGGATATTGTGAAAATTGCATTATGTTAACTTGAGATTTGAATGTAAAAGAGATTCACTGTTCAGATCTATATCTAGGCCCAAGCAGCTGATATGAAGTAATGTTAGGTTTACCTTACTTATGGCCCATTTTTGGTGCATTTGTTTAATACTCCTAGCCTTTGTCTGTCCCGTTGGTTACACTTGTTGTCCGTATGATGAATTAGCTCTTTACCTGAATGGATTTGGCAAATGTTTGACCACTGTTTAAGTTCGGCTACCTGAACAAAACTCATTCTGTATCGTTTTGTGCCTCTGGTCCTGTCCAGCTGCAGAAGCTGAAGCGTTCGCTATCCTTCAAGACCAAGAGCCTCCGCAGCAAAAGCGCTGACAACTTCTTCCAGCGGCCGAGCATCGACACCAAGTTCCAGACCGAACTTCTGTCTGAGGTCAGCAGCAGCACAGGTCACCTTAGTACCATCGGCGTGTCCGTTTCGGCTTCACCTTGCGTCACCCCGCTGGCTCCATCTCCACCCCCGCCACCCCCTGTTGTCCCGTGCGGACTGCCTTTGACGATCTGCTCTCCCTCACGTGCGCCTCGACCGCCTGACCCCACTGCGCACACCTTCCTCGAGCACATCTTTAAGAAGCCGCATTTCTGCGATGTGTGCAACCATATGATTGTAGGTAAGAGGAAGCACCATGTTCTTTCCATCACGCTTTTGACAAAGTTCCCTCAGGTATAGAGTACACATAATTAACACCTACAGAATATATATAGCTAATCCTAAAGCAGAGCAGCATCACATGTTCTTTGAAAGTGGTAATTTGACACTGTTGGATTTCATATCACTTCATCTGATTAAGAATACACCGTGTGCTGTACATGTGAAAGCTGGCCAGAAAAGCTCAGAGCGAGTTGATTTCTAGATTCCACATATTAAAAGCTTTTAAAGTCATTTATTTATTCAGTGGATTTATTCTTAATAATCTTCTTTTTTTGATGCATTATGGTTAATAGTGTGAAAGACCTAGATGGATCCTTTTCCATTTACTTTCCCTTCACAACATTTTTGCCAATTCAGTCTGGTCTGTGCTCGTTCAGCTCAGAATGGAGATGGAATAGCTCTCTAATAAGCACCCAAAGAGCACACTTAGAGCTGTATTACATTGAGAACCTGATATTGTAATAGCCATATTCATATACAGGCCTCAAATATCAGTTTGAGCTCATATAGTGTCGGATGTACTACTTCACCACCTGAAGTGGCCCAGTGTTAATGTATGATGTGAACACTTGGGATTTTCAGTGGTTTTAGAGCTACCGGATAAGTCTGGCCCATGCCACCATGTTTAAGCTTACTGATGAAGTAGCATCTCATAATGTGTAGCAATATATGTATACTGAGCCCAGTCTCACAAATGCATTTTGCACATGGTTTTCTTTGCCTGACCTTAAAAGCAGCTTCATATATTACTATTCAACCACTAGAAAGGAATACAACCTCCTAATTAACCCTTTTGTGTCCACTGAATGTCATAAATATCCTTTTTGGGGCTGATGTTCTGATGTTATGCTGGTAAACAGACATTATGATGTTATGCTGGCAAACTAACTAATTAGGGTTTTTTAATTCAGGGAAAAATCCATTGTTTAACTTGCTTTACCTACGAAACAAAGCACTCCTATCTTTGATATTCCCACCTACCTAGAGAAGCACCACTGGTCTGATTTAGGGTAGCGCTATCTGTTTGGTTCACTCTGTCTGTCCTTTAAACCTTGCAGCTGCAACTTTGCCTGGGAAAACTCTCCAATACATCGTAACATATTTAATGTCGTCCAGTTTTGCAAGTGTTAGGTGGAACAACTCAAATGTTACTCATTTCTCAAAACAAAGATAAAATGAATGTGTAAGATGTCAAATGGTTTCCAAGAAGAAGATGTTAAATCTGCTAAGGCGAGTTAACACTAGCAGCCTGTGCTGAACTTGCACACTTCTGAGATGGAGCACTTAGGACCTGTTAGGGAAGCTTGCTCCACCACTACAAACAAGGCCAGTAAACCAGGGTTTTTTTGTTTGATCTACTGTAAATAAAGGACATGGCAGGTGTCCTGAGTTTGAGCATCTGATTCCTTCACTAAGGTTTTGTGCGGCAAAGAGGTGTTGTGTGGGGTGATCTCTTTGTGGCTTTGAAAGCAAGGACCAGCCGAGTTCCTGAGGCTTTGCAAAGAGGCCTTAGCATATGAAGGATGAACAGCCAGGGAGTGGCGATGGTTCAGGGTTGTATGATAATATTGGCAGTCTCTGTTGTCAAACGTAAAGTGAAGTAACAGTCTGTAGAATCAGGTGGCAGGTGGAAAATTATTTTAAGAAGATTAGCTGGCCAAGTATGTATAGTATGCTTTGTGAGCATGTAGATCAGTTCTGTTTAGGGATCCGTTTCAGGTGATAGGGCTACATCAGAGAAGAAATGTCTGAGAAGAAGTCAGTTATTCTCTGTGAAACATGGAAAGCAAGGAGAGAAAAAGAAAACCAGTATTCTAAGCCAAGCACTTCCTTACTTTTCCTCATTGAGCATATGTTGTGCCTCCAGCCAGTCTTGCAGCTTCCTTCTGTTAACTGTAGATGAAGCAGAGGGAGCTGTTGGAGTCCTCAGGCGATCCATGTGGCTTGGGGCTGTCCCCAGAACGTAGATTTTTCCAGAAACTTGTACATTTGGCCTGGGTCAAGATGAATATGTTGGATATTGGCAGCTATTAGGCTATCACAACACCCATGCCCCACTTTTTGTGTCCCCATTTTGGGCACCTAGCCAGCCAAGACCACTGGGGACCTTACATAAGAGCGCTGCTGGATTGACAAAATAAGTGGACGTTTATACAGCAAGAGATAATGTTCACTCTGCAGCTGCCACAGCAGTTTTAATGTTTGTAAGTCTGTGCTGTGCCAGTGTTTAAGTTGTTTGGCCACAGTTCACAAGCAAATCGACCATTAGTAAAACATAGCAAGGGCACTGTGACTTCTAGCTGTTTGATGCTATTGTAGGCATAATCTGCCTTTAAACATGATTACTTTTAAGGTTGAGCTTTTATAAGCAAAACGCACCACTGATGTGGTAATATCCCTAATCACACTACACTGGATAGTAATTGTGGGGGAGAAAATAATAAGAATAAGTAACACCAGAATGGAAAGATGTAGTTTACCTCAAAAACGAGATGTAACATTGCAGTGTAAAAGAGAGAGACTGCAGTCCTGGAGGAGTCTGAACATCTAGCCTCCATTGCTCTTGTATGCAGTTTGGTGTTAAAAATTGTAAAAAAAAAAAAACAAAAGGTTTTCTTCTATTATGTTTATTCTGTTCACATGATACTGCATTTCATATGTTATACTGAATTACTAAATATAGTAATTATATTAAAGAAGGGAATTTGGGGAGATTTGCTTTAAATTAATTCTAGTTTTTAATAATAATTAGGGATGCATCAATTCCAGTGGTTCAGAACAAGTATGTAATTACAAGCATTTTTAAGTACTGCCAGAAACACTGACTTTAGTACTGACTGATAGAAACACCATAGTGAAAACCTTCTATGCTAACAATAGTTACCTTCATATTAAGTACTGCAGAGGAGAAGAGCATGTTTTGTTCCATACCAGAAAAAAACTTCAGTACAGCTGTAAGCAAAGTACATTTCATAGTTTTGATCTTCATATGTCTTGTTCAGCAACAGTCTCTCTAGCACAGTGACCGCAGGATTCACATCTGAATGTCCTCTGAAGCCAGGCATAGATTTTGTGGATTTAGGAAGCCTTGTTTTGTGGTGACTTGCACTGACAGAGCCTAAGATTTGTGTACTCACACTGTACGTTTGTATAGACCTTCGTGTATGGACAAAGCTTATGATTTGTACACTCACATTGTAGGAAAACACTTAACATGCTAACTGAAACACAGAATCTACAGACAGCTCTGTCTACAGTCAAATATCAATAAAGCTGTTTCGTTAAGAATAACACGCTGTGCATCCAAGCACCAAGCAAACACACTGAGAAACTGTGCTACAGCAGTTTTGCCAACTTGTGCCACACTGTGTATTGAAACTGTAGCAGCTGCTGATGAACATAAGTAGGATCTCTCTACAGCCTATTCTAATTATTAAAAATAATCACTGTATTAATGTTTATACCTTACACGTCAAATCAGTCCAACAGGATAAAGTCATATACAGACTTACGTACTTCAAATACCAACTCTTTTGGCTCTGTTTAGCTGTTTAGTGTTTGTGTGTGCTAAAATGGCAGAGGAGTTTTTAAAGTGGCCGGTGTGTATGGCTGCGGCTGTATTTACACTTCTCTGTGCGAGCAGGCCCTCATTCACTGCCAGCCTGAGTTGTTTGTTCATTAGCGTGACAGCGTACACCAGGCTTATGTTACATGGCATCAGCTGGTACTGGATGTGGGTATCGGTGCTGTTTTATGAGTGTGGGTAAATGAGCAGTATTGATGCATCCCTAATGGCAATAATCATGAATGTGTTTGTTCACAGCGCTTTGTTGTTCAAGTTATTTCCTGGGTTTCTTACGTTTCAACTAAACAGAGATGTACCCCACACTTTGTCTAATGTGGGCATGAATATACCAGAGCTTTTCTCTACCATCACTTTTGATGTATTCCACCTTTCATGGGGGGAAAATGGAGTGTACAGTTCGGCCACATTCTTGTGTGCCTGCAAGTTTGATAAATGAAGCCTCACATAGACCCCAGGATGCAATTATAAAAGGGTTTTTGGTGAATATAGCGAAGCGTTGTCTCAAGCTGAATTGATCATCTTGCGCAAAAGGACTGGTAGAGTTCTGGGAAAAGCTTTAAGGGCAGCCGGGCCGTATACATAAAAACAGCTTGAGGTTTGATGTGCTGGCACCTTCTGATGTCTGTGGCTCATAGCCTTTTATGTGGTGTCTTAGATGGTGGTCGGAAATGCCTCGTGGCTCTCCACCAGCGCAGCTGTGAGGTTTATTTATAAATTTATGTGCCTGTTTGTTTGTTTGTGCACGTTTATGTATGCAAGTATGAGAAAGGCATCTGTTTGTGTTTACATGTGTATTTATAAATGTTGTAGATATATTCTGAGTTTGAATTGACATACATGTGTGTGCATATGCTTTTGTATGCGTTTTGCAGCGCGCCTGTGCGTGCCCGGCAGATAGCCAAATGAGGGAGGCTGTGGCAGAGCCGTTAATTAGCTTGGCAGGGGGCAGGCACTGGACCAGTCCAGATGTCCACCTGTCAGCAACAGAGAGAGCAAGAGAAAGAGGGACAGACGGGAAGACCAACAGAGGGAGAAAGAGAGAGCCTGGAAGCCAGAAACAGATCACGAGAGAGAGAGAGAGAGAGAGAGAGAGAGAAAGAGGGAGAGAGAGAGAAGAGAGACATAGACGACAGAGTAGGAGGAGGGCAGAGAGAGGGGGGCTGATTCATAACCAAACCATTGAGTTACCAGGTAACAAAGAGACGTCAGCCCATTCAGAAAAAAAGATTTCACACTTTGCTTTTAAGTAGGTATGAACATTGAGTCTGAGGTAGACTTGCAGTATATCTATTTAAGATTAGACATTTTAAGCTGTTGAAAAAATTGACCATATGAGGACAATAAAGCCACAAGGACGGACTCTGTATGAATTTATGTGTGCTGTTGTAGTTGGATTTGTATTGATGTGCTTTGTCTGCTACAGGAAACAGCCTAAGATGTGTGCTGTAATGCCGTCTGTGGTTTAGCGTATGGATCCGTCAGGGCCCATCACCTTCACTCCTCACTCTATCCGACTCGCTCCCTCTGAGGAGTATGCTCACTGCCAGCACAATTATTATGGCAAAGTGAGCAGTGATAACTGAATAGATACATGTTCAAGGTGCCATAGAATGCTTTTACTCAGCCATTAAAATTGTCTACACAGGAGGTATGCGACTTTGGTTTTTGGCAGTTTTACACGCCTATTTACACCCTGTAATTTAGTCCTACAATAAAACTAGCTGTTTTCCCTTTTTTGGTGAGCTCATAAATAATTTCACTCTGATTGGCTGGTTTACTGCAAGAGGCCACGATGATGAGATAGAAGCAACATAAACAAAATAAACCTCTGTGTAAATAAGCTAGGCCATCAGTTTTCATGGTGAACAGGCTTAACTCAGAGTTAAACACTGAGGGGACTGAAGAGAGGAGCAGTTCCACCTTTATTAACATCACAACCCCAACAGCAGCCTGTAAGGAGCAGCCATGCTGTATGATTGTATCCGTGTTGTGTTGAAGCAGATCACCTTAAACTGAGAGTTTCATAGTGAGGAAAACCTTTAATCTACTTTGTGTTTTCTTTGTTGAGATCGATAGCTACTGTAGGTAATGTGGCTACAAGGAAGTTCCAAGAAACTAATGTTAGCATAGCCTGTATAAGCTGTAGTATTTAAGGTGGAATGGAACATTTGACAATGTTTTGGATTCTACTAGTATAGACTTGCTTGCTTCTGTCGTCCCGAATATTCGTGACTCAAATACTTTTTTTTTTTACTGATTGGTCAGCTCCCCCACCACATCCTGCTACAAGTTCTTGTCCCATACCTCTGTGACTATTCTAACAATGGATCTGGTGTTACTAGAACGAGTTGGTAGAGCTGATCCACCTTTGCAAGCTTGACTGAGTGGTTAGCTTTACTGTTTCAGCTCTCTGCATGTTGTGTCTAATTAGGATTGTGTAATGAGATTATGTCACCTTGTAACAGAGAAAAGGACTGGAATTCAAACGAGACATTTCAGGCAGCTGTAAAAAAGTGGTTCCTGTGGGAAAGAGTTTCTCCCTCTGGCGTGTACTTTGGGCTTTGTAACAGACCATTTACATGCACAAAAAAACTACGTAACATAATGAATTAAAGGGAAAATTGAAAAAACCCTAAAGAATGGGAAGCCAATTTCAGCCTCGCTTGAAAGATGAACATCAATCATTTTTTAAAAAGCGTATGAAAAGTGCCCACATCCTCTTCACAGCCTGGTACAGCATATAATTCTCTACACAGTGCGGCATTTTCATTTCTGTTCCTCTGTGTAACAGCATTTTGGAATCGACCCGTTTTACCGTCCTACAGCACTGTTTAAGGTTCACAGTATGTAAGTTATGTATTTAAATCTCCTTATTCATTTATGACATGTAATTGTTTTTGATTCTGTGGCACCTTTAAATACAATGGGACCAACCTGCTGCACTCCCAAGTTTAGCTAGGCCTGCCTCCTACATTCTTGTGATTTTCACCTGTGAGTAAATGTAACAAATGTTTATTCAGTGTGGGTTTATAATTAGGAACACTTTAGCATTTTTTGATTGGTCGTATGCAGTTAGTTTGATAGATATACCTACAACAAATAAAGCACATTTAGAGGTGTTGGTGTCCAGGACAACTTTCTGAGAAGGTAATAGCACAGCTGTTATGATAAACCATATCAAAAGCAGACATCCATGAGTAAAAAGACAGAAAGCTATTCCACAAGACAAAATGACGTACATGTTGTTACTGAGGTTTGTTTGAATTTGCGTTAATAATAATAAGTGGCAAATAGAATTTATAAATTCCTGCTTACTACCCTGGTAACCTTGATTATATGTTCCCATATTCCCATACCTTGTGGCCATATAGTGATGGACATATTATATCTGCTCTGTTACGTAGGGATAGAGTTAGTATGATTTTGTATTGCTGGTATGATTTTGTCTTGTTTGCTTCATGTGCACATGGAGCCCGTCATTGTATATACTAGTAATCTTATCAGCTTTACAGCCACATTGTTATGTCCAACAATTTTTTGTAACCCTCTCTACATTTTTCCTTCTCAGCTGTCAGCATTAGGCCAGAGGGAATGCAGGAGGCTGAGAGGGTCCATGTTAAAATACATTCATGTGGTTCTGGCAAATGGGAAGGAGGATTTACTCCTCTTTTTTCAGATTTGTGCTCTATTCACACCAGCAAGAAATTCTGCTTATTTCCCCAAAGTCGTGGTCAATTTGTGATCGATAGTGTCGGTAGAGTATTTAGTTTTGTTTTGGGTTTGTTTAGGCTGCTGGCCAGTTTTTCAGTATCAGCTAATGCCCCACGAGACACGGTCTTGACGCAAGACTTAGCAAAGACAGAAACTGAACCCCTTTTACCCCATTTGCCTGAATTGACGTGCACCAGCTTAAGTTACCTTGCACATAATTTTTTGTTAGACCACTTCCTGAATTCATTTCAATTCAGTTCAACTTAATTGTCATTATACCAATACAGGGGTGCACAGTATAACGAAACTTAGTCAGGCTCCTTTTTCAGTGCAGTTATTAAAAAAAAAGATATATATTATATTTATAAAGGGTACATTGCGAAGACATGTGCGATGTGTGTAAGAGCAGTATCTGTATGTCAGAGTGTGAATACTACAGCTTAGTGTAACTGTGCATGTAGGAGAGTCCAGTGTGTTGAGGAAGCAAAATGTGCATGACAAAAGACAATTTGCAGACTAACCCCACCTTTATAATTACATAAATAATTATTAATAAATAAATACATTTACATTTAAGACATTCAGCAGACTATCCTGAGCGACTTAACAACCATGTCTAGGGTTTCATTGGATAATGTTTCCCAGCTAGTATAAGAGGGTTAGAGTCTAAAACTCTCTGAACAAGGGCCAGTGCTGATACCTAGAGAGAACCAATACACAGACATATATAAAACATAAGTGCACTACCTAGCAATCCCAACCCAACGCTCATACCTAGAGAACTGTAAGGTTGTGGTGAATGAGTGCAAAAACAAAAGTATTTCAATATACACATCGTTCTCACTCAGTTCACACAAAATACCTTCACACTGCCACGTATACATCAGTCAGAACTAGGCCTGAACTTCAGAACTGAGACCAGCACTGTTCTTCAGGCTGCTCATTATGCTGTGGACAATCGAGAAGGAGTGAGCTGCATATAACAGGATTTTATTACATGCTCCAGATGGCTATTGAGTTTATGACTCTAATAAAGTAACTCCTAGCCGAACAATGCGTCCGAAATCAGTTTTGCCCCGCTAGCGCTTGATACTGTGTGTAGGCGTCGCCATTCTGTTGTGCTGACAGGGGCGGGTAATGAAAGGCACGCTCACGCTATTGAACAACTACTGTTTGCAAAAGAAAGCCTTATAGTGTGTAAAGAGCTATAGAAAAAGTGTAACTCTGAAAACTGAAACTCTGCTGCCTTTCCTGTGGATAGGTATGCACCTTTTTAATCCATTATGACTGGATGTCATTGCCAGCATATTTATGGTACCTTGTCTGACATAACCATGTGCTTATTCATATAAATGTGCTCAATTAGAAGGCACCGGTTCCTTGACCACGATATAATAAATCACATAGTTAAAGGGGAAAATAAAAGAAGTATCCAGGCAGCCACTGTGAGACTGCAGATCTTACAATGTTAATCAAATAGAGACAGTAATGCAACAACAGCATTTCAGCAGTTTAGAGGCCAGTTTGTATCTCCCCTGGCTGTACGACTGGGTGCTAAACGAACATGTTGTGATTTAGAGATGGGAATGAGCCCAGGTGAGGTGAGGGACCTTGTTACTGCTGCTCCCAGTGGCATTATGGAGCTCACATAGGCATGCCAGTTGCTCTCCATTTACCCAGTGAGTTGAGGGTAATGAGGCTGAGACTGTGAGGCTTTAGAGGAGGCTTAACGACCTGCTTATAAAACACATTCTCTGATGGAATGTCAGTTACTGGGCTTGTCACTATCATGACATTTTAGCTGACCATTAATTATCCCACAAATAACTGAGATTTAATTGTCTGTTTATTTGTCCCTTTCTATTCATGGCCTTATTATACTATACGCATAATGGTACAAAAACACAAATACAGCATGTGAAGTCAGTTGCATTGCCCATCACCATTTGTGAGGTTGTACAGCTGTCATTATATGTTATACTTACTTGCTGGTGTTGAACTAGTGTGTTGCCCAAAAAGGGGGTAAATCAGTCTGAGCTCACTCTTGAACATGTCGAAGTGCCTACGGCTAGCTCAAGGGGAGTGGTGAGGTCAGACCAGTAACCATGCAAGCAAACATTGATGAGATTATAAATGTGCGCACTGTGAAACTGTAATCCTAGTAAAGGTTTCACCAGGCCTGTAATGATAATTTGTTTTTATAAGACTGACATTCAGGTGTGTAGAGGTGGGGCTTGGCTTATAAGAGGGAGGGCAAGGGGTAGTACGGGATCTTAGCTCTGATGCTGAGGGAGTAGAGCTAATGAGAGAGGGTCCTATGACTTTGCGGTCTAGCACTTTATACTCCCCTACCATGCCCAGAGTGAGGGAGTATCTTTTGAAACACCCTTTGTTTTCTGTATATAGTTATTTGTTTGTTTGTATGTATGTTCTCCACTTAATACCAGATAAAAAGCTCTTAACTAAAATATTTAAAATGTATTTTTCTTCCAGTGTAAATATCTCACATATTCTTCCTTTAATGCTTTGACTGGAAATCACAAAAAAAGTGCAGGATGGTTTTTCCTTAAACAGGAAAACAGGAAGTTGCAGAATTAATTGTTGCCAGATTAAATCACTGTGGTCAGCTCAAAGAAAAGCTCTGTGGTGGAAGATTTTGTGTGGGTTGTTCTGGGAGGAGGAGAAAGTATGTGTGCGTATGCTTCTTACACTCGCTTTATTGATTAGGCTCCTGTCATTGGGTCTAAACTGATCCCCTCTGCAGAGGCATGTCAGGAAGTGATGTAAATTCATGGTTGTGTAGGAGACATCAGTCCTCCTTAAACTCGCAGATGAGACAGAGAACAAAAAAAAGTGACAGAGGCAGCCCGAGAGAGGGAGAGACCAGAGAGAGTGAGTAAGAGTGAGATAAATAGATGAAGAGTAAAAGAACGTAAAGGAGAAACGAATAACTAAAGGGACAGATCGAAATTAATAAAGGATTACATTTTGATTGATAATCCTATCACTGAAGATCTATGGGCTGCTGCCTTTCAAAATTAAAGGTGCAGAAATCCGATTTAGCCTGAAACTGTACCTGCAGTAGCTGTTGCTGCCAGGAACCGTACCGCAGTCCAGTTCTGTAATTTCACATGCCTGAAAGAGAGGACACCGCTGCCTATTAAAAATGTATCATTTGTTTGGTTGGCCGGCGGCACCAGTACGAATTTCGCTCCGTTTGTCTTTCCTGTTCTGGAGAGCCGTGACTGGGCAGCCTTTCTGATCCTGGTCGATATTAATCTGAACGTTCTGCCGAGCGCCTCAAACCCACTCGGCAGATTTCCTGTGTACCCAGTGATTCAGGTCTTAGCTCTAGGAAATTAGTCTTTGTTTGGCGTCACCTGTGTGACAGTAATCGCTGAAATTTATAGGCACACTTCTTTCTCCGCACAAAGGGTCCTAGAATAGATCAGACAAGTGCATCAGATATGCAACATAAAAGCTCTTTTGAAGCATCGAGAGGGAGGCACTGTGTACATTGAATCAATTCAAAATGGCAGCAATGATCCACAAAGGAAATGAGAAGGCTTAAAAGAAGTGGACACATTAGATTCAGTGGTTACTTTTGGAAAACGTGTCTGTGAGTAGAATGTGTTAGGTTATACATATATATTGTTTCTGTCCAAAGAAAAATATGCATCTCCATTTTTGTCCATTTTTACTTTTATACATCATTTGATCAAAAAAATTTCATCATTTGATCACATGAGCTGCAGTGAACATTCTGTAAAAATTTCATGACGAACCGAACGACAGAATTGACAAGATCGCTTGGATAAGCTTGGATAAGGACCTTACCCAATAAATATGCTGAAAGTAAAGGAGATGCTCCGTCTCCAGTGAGATTGAAACAGACAGATTAAAGTGACATAGAGACATTTCCTGCCATTTTTTCACACTGATGTACTAATAATAATAATAATAGTAATAATAATAAAGCACATTAATACACAGTTCTTACCTCATATGAAGTTAACACTCTGACTGTGTTTATCTATGTTTTTTAAGGACATAAAGGCCAGCCCCAGCATTATATCTGCATTAAAAGTATAAATTATAGTATAATTGCTTTTACATTTGTTGCAAGTCTGTACCTTTGCGTGTACATGCTGGGAAGCCATGGATACTTCAGAGCTAGTAATGTTTGCCAACAAATATTTCAGCTAAAGACAAATAAATTCCTGAACCTTTTTCCATGGAAGCAGCCTGGAAACCGATTTACGTGTCTTGCAGTGCTGGAGACCACAAACAAAAGTCGATTACTGTCACTGTTGCACAATGAGACATAAGTTCATTTGTGCACTTTCATTTGCAAGTGGCACTTTGTTTCTTTATTGAAAAAACAGGAACATCAGAACGTTATACTTTAACAGTGATAATCGCCTTGTTGGGAAGACGATATGATAGGGACCTACAGAGGACAATGTCCAGAAAAAAGTAAATGTACAGGAGAACCTAAAACACACTGTGTAAAAGACAGTAACCATGCTGTTGAATGGAGTGAAAAAGTAAAAATGGAAACACATGGAGAGACATGTTTTTTCGAACATCAATGATTTATAATTGATAAAGACGTACAGTGTTACTAGATCTTCTACTAGAATAGGGTTGAGAGCACATTTCTCCTCTCTTCTGAACAAACATTTGACTGTAGAAATGTAGAAATGTGAATTTAAAGTAGTGGTATAATATATATATGTGTGTGTGTGTGTGAGTGTGTGTGTGTGTGTACATATATATTTTTTTCCATTTATTTATTTATTTATTTATTTTCATTTCGAGTCCCTGGGTCTTCATGTTCTCGTTTTGGATGTTTCAAGTCCAGGTGTCAAGCTTCAGGTTTATTTGTCATTTGCGACGTTAATTGTCAGGACATTAATACATTGAAATGCTTGCGATGAGGCTCAGGTTAGTACATACTAACTAAACATACTAAAGTAAAGAGACATATTAAATAAATACAAAATACACAAAATACACACAAAATATACACGAAATCCAAAATATACAGAGACAGGAGGGTTCTGTGAAGACATTCTCTGATATGTACAATATATATCAGACACGGATAATCTGTGTAAATGTGTTCTTTTAAAATCAGTGATTTTACTCAGTGATATTATCCATAGAGGTGATATAATATATTTAAAAATAATAATAAAATGTCACAGTGCAATGGGACAGTTAATGTCCAAATAGTTTCTCAATTGTTTTTACCAATAACTAACCGGACTGTGTGAGTGTGGAAGGTTAAAGACCCCGTTCTTTGTCTTTACCCTAGCAACTCAATTTAGGTGCAGTTCCGGCTGAAAACCCCAGTCAAGGGTACAGTTACTATAAGAAAGAGGAAATGATCTGTTTATCTTTAGTGTACTGGGACTAAAGGATATTAAATTAGCATGTGATTGAGCTTAAGTCTTCTTTGTGTTTATGAGTATGTGCGTGTCAGTCTCTTTTCATTTCAGCCTCTGAGAACAGAGCAGTGCAATCAGTGCAGGGGCTCAGATAGCTGGATACCCTGTTAACTGTCTAAGGTGCTTCCTGTAGGTGACCGTGTGGCATTGTGTTCCTCATTAGGCCCAGCGGACGGTGTGTATGTCCATGTGAGACAGATTTCCTTTGCAGAATGTGACCTGTGTCACCCGAGACCCACTAATGTAGTGCCTATTTGATATCAGAGTAAAGCGGTCGTCGTGCTGAGCAACAAGATTACCAAATGAAACAGTTGGTGTAAACAGAGCCGGTGTACACATAGCCGGTGTAATATTTATGATTTGCTAGTTGGTGTGGGCAGTATTTTGTTATTGTTAACAGTATGTATGTTATTGTTAACGTAATAAACTCATAGTATGTTTTCATTGGGTTTTTTTGGGCACTGTGTAAATTCCCATCCCTCAGTCATTATTGTTTAATGTGTACAAAACCAGTTTGAAAGAGTTTGCGCTCGCTTTCTCAAAGCTTTTTTAAATGCAGTATTACCGTTTTACATGTGCATTTTGCCTGTTCCAACTTCTTTACCAACCTCAGAAAGCTATTCGTATGCGATGTGTCATCAAACCTATTGAACTGAGCATCTCACCAGCGATCCATTGTGAGAAACTGCCAGTGACCCTATGAAGTGGTTTATGTGCTGCAAGAGAATTTATAAAATGCCCAGGTTCATGTTGACTAGAGTGAAAGATGCGTCAATGCTTGTGTAAAATTGTGTTTTTTTCTGTGCTCCTGTGTTTCTATCACTACACAATATATGTCATTTATTGTTCAGCTCAAACCACAAAGTGCTTATTATTGATTTGTTTAATCAAAGTAGCATTGCATGACATGTCACTTTTATATCTTTTCATACGAGTCAATAAAAATGTACACACTTTTTCAGGTATGTCAGATCATATTCTTTATTTCCGTGTCCAGTCAATGGAATAACAGCTCTGAAATATCATGTTATTGATAGGAGAACATAACAGAAATAGACATTTTTGCTCTCTGCTTTTAGAAGATTAGATTAGATTAGATTAGATTAGATTAGATTAGATTAGATTAGATTAGATTGAACTTTTTTTGTCATTATGCAGAGTACAGGTACAAAGCCAATGAAATGCAGATAGAAAAATACAGATCTAATATAAATATAATATACATATGTACACAGTGAGTGGAGAGATTACAGTGTAGGTTGTATGTACTGTAGGAGCAACAGGTGTGCAGTGTGAAAGATACATGATAAGTAATAAACTGTGCAGTTCTTGCTTTCTGGAATACACACATTTAAATGATGTATCTATTAACCCATAAAAGCCCATGGTGACTTATGTGTCACAAGCTCTTAAAAAGTTCCTTATACAGCTTTATCCTATACAATAACTCATAGTCCCTAAGTGACATATACTGAATACTCTGGATGCAGTCAAGTGCCAGTGTACTTTGTTAGTGCATGAGACCAAACCAACTCGTTTTAAAAGCTTGTCTTTTTGGTCTAAGAGGTCTATTATAAACCTGTTCAACAATTCAAATGCTTTGATAACATGTTCTATATGACATGGAGCCCACTCGCACACCAAAAAGTTACAAAACTCAGACAAGTTATAAAACTAACATTGAGACACTCGTGTTCCGTCGATATTTTGACCTTAAAATTGTTACAGTAGACGCCATGTGGCCTCTTTGTCCAATCTTTTCTAATCTTATAACTGACAGTTATGGGACATGCGTCTGGGCTCTTATGGGTTAAAATGAAGCATACTTATGCATAAACATGAATTCTGCAGGACTGTTCAGTAGTTTTAGCTTATTAGGCTCCAAAATACCAAAGCAATAAGAAAACCCTTAACCTGCTGAGCTGTTTAAAGAACAGTGTCCATGAGTGGCAGTCACGTTGTGTCGCACACATATTCTTAAGGCTGACCTAAAGCAGAGCTGTGCCCACAACATGGGCCTCCGCACATCACCCTGGTTTGAGCTCCATTATGGAGATCCAATTCCTTTTATGGCTAAGGTTACTCCACCACAGTTTCCAGTATCACCTATCAATCACGAACGCATGTAAACAGGAAGGTGTGAGAGGTAGAAAAAAACGGGGAAGCATGTTCATGGCAGGGCATGCTGCCCTTTTTTTTTTTTACATTGGGTTGGGATCTATAGAGAAACGAGCACACATTCACGGTCTGAAAGAGATGGCTGGTGAGCGGACACATGATCATCGACTGATCGATTGATAAAGCAGGCAGGGCATAGTTTGCAGGAGCAAACGCGTGCTTTGTCAGGTCATTTTAGCAGGGTTATGAAAAGTGCTGATGCCGGTGCATTCACAAAATCGGATTTGCTGGATCATGTATGTGTGAAAAGTGTAGGTGTTTTATGAGCTTTGACATTTTTTTGCACAATGTTAGCATAGTTACAAATGACTGAGTGCACATCTGATTTTTTACTGATCACACGTACAACGTACCATCCCTAAGACTGACCAAAGTCCGTTTATAGGGATATGATAACGGAACAGCTACAGCTCCATCCAAAGTCGTGGTCCTCATGGTCTCATTGCCTGTCCAATCTCTATATAACCAACAGTAACTATCGTGTGTGTGGATTATGGCGGAGACATCAGTAGACAATTCTTGTTTTGTTTACATTCATTCTAATACTCCAGGAACCTTTCTTTTGCAATTTGTTTTTCTTAGCTTGCCAAGGGGGAGCGGGCAAAGTTTTCGGTAAGTGTGTTCTGTTTCCTGCTGTACTGAACCCATGGCTGATATGCAAAGTCGAACTAATAAAATAGTCATAGTAATGGTAAAATAATCATGAGGTCCCTGTAACCATACAGCTGCCTGGTATGAGGCCGCACGTCTCATAACTAGTCATATGCCTCATACTCAGGGGAGCGAAAATGCTTCGAGGGACTGTTCTTCAAACCCTTGGCTGACACTCATTTGAAGGAACCCACCCTCGAGCATTTTGAAATGCAGTGTGACCTTGTGAGGATCCTTTAAGGAAGTTCTTTTTTCTTAATAAAAAGACACCCTTTCTGGATCCAGTATTCCAAGAGTGTGTCTGGCTGTGCTCCCATCCTCTGTGTAAATATTTCTGTAGAGTCGTGTGATTAGAGGCTGCATTTTTAGTCAAGCTTTGCTATGCTTGCGTCTAATGTGTCTGAAATTAAGGTGCTAATTTTGACGACGGAGTCGGGTAATTAATCAAGCAAGTGTGTTTACTATGCGAGTTGCTCTCGAGAGGTTTTGTTTTTCTTCCCCACTTACTCTGATGCAGTAATAAGATTAACGTTCATCATGTTTAGTAATGTGGGTGTTAGGTTTAGGGCTATCAGGCTTTTGTAGATATACCACACTGTACAGTATGCTGTCCGGGCATGTTAATTGCCTTGATGTACACATGTACCAAAAACCATGTCTGGTTGTGGACACCTGACCATCACACTTGATGGACCATGCACAGTTATCTAGAGTTACCCCCCACCCAACCGCGCCCCCTTCAAGATTTTGAAGTTTGTCTGTGGAAATTTATGCCCATTCAATCAAAAGAGCATTTTTGAGGTCAGGTGCTGATGTTGGACGAGAAGGCTTGGCTTACAAGCAACGTTCCAGTTTGTCCCAAAGGTGCAACGTCATACTGAGAGGAACTATTTCTGTATGTGTAGCTCAATAAATATCACCCATTTCAGTCTAAATTATCATAATGTATTATTCCTAGTAACATTTATCTTCCTTCCCAGTACAACTGCAATCCTACACTTCCTTCTGGATGTAACGTTTTTTTTTTATAGAGTGCAGTTGTGAATCCTGAACTGCTCATTCTTTTAAGAAGCCAACCAGAGCTAAATGAGGTGCACCGAGCAGTGTAGCTGAATGTGCTATCAGTGTGTAAGGGTTCTTTCTGTTCCTTCTAATGGAAGACATATTTCAGCCAACTTTGCTGCTTGCTGAAAGGTAGTCTGTGTCATGTATCATTACCAGTTGACATTCTCCTCCAGGCTCATTCAGAAGCTTGATCATGCTGCATTGCTAATAGTTGTCTTCATGCACGTTAGAGAAAGGTAAGGCTAACTATTGTCTTGTCAGATTGATGGTGCTAATGTGAGCCAGAAAAGACCTACAGCGGAATGGCAGCAACTGAATTGGAGAGAAAGATAAAATCAGATCAGGACAGTTTCTCTAAACACGTTCTGTCCGTCTCATGCACACGACGTTATATAAAGTCTTTTTTGTTCCATATTTCATTTGCTACACAGATTTGTCTGTGTGTAAGCATGTTTATCTGTGGGGGATGAGAAAGATGTTGAGACTTGTTCAGTCTTTTTGTAATTCAAAATTGAATTACAATCTCCAGCCGTGTTTGGTCTGAGCTGCTTTGTTATTGTTGCTGCCCGGAGACAAAAAATACATGTGTGCACCAAAATGCCATTATTATGATTAACATTATTATTGTAATGTTATGGTCTTGCCATGTATGTGGAAGAGTCTGAAGAAGGTATATAAATGAACGCTTTGAAGGTTTTGCTTGCTGTAGCTGATCTTCTAGGTTTCTAGTTTTAAAAGTTTTAGAATCTAGTAATTTAGAATTTTTAGAATCTGGATTTTGTCCAGGATTTTGACCCTTTGCTCTTTCAAGAAGCCAGTGGGATATAAGAATATCAAGAGAGCTGTTGGAGAAATGGAAAGTATATTTTATTAACAGTGGGTCACCTTAATTTAAATGCATAAACAGAATTTATGGTGTGTCTACTTATATTATTATTCTTTTTTTTTTGCAAACTGAATTTCTGTCCACCTGTTTTCTTCATTCTTAGTGATAACTTTTAGGATTATTCATAATGGAAGACCATTATAATGAACGTAGTTCAGCAAAATATGAATGTTAATTGTCAACAAATGCGTACATGTGATGTGTTTAACATGAGCAGCACTGTAAGCAGTGTCTAAGATTTCCTAGATGCGTAAGTAAAAGATTCGTTCACATAACAAATGTGGGCATCAACATATTAGCTGCATATGCTGTTTGTGCTCGGACACATTTTTGCTTCTGTTAGCATCATCATTAGCATCTCAATCAGTGTCCACTGATGTTGATGCTAAAGCTAAAGAGCATTCTGCCGGCTAATTAAGGGTGTGATTCTGCATGTGTTACGCCAGTGCTGGGCCTTAAATGAAAGGTGAAACCAGTAGTCTCTTTTATGGCAGGCACAAAAATATCTTGGCAAATAGGACTAGAGAAAAGTGGACCCACATCAAAGACATATCGGCCTTTGTTTTTTAAATTCAGCATGCCTTTGGTGTGCATCTACTTTGCTCTAATTGACTCCACCATCCCTCAAATTGATATTCATATACTGAGGAGGAGGGGGGGTGAGGTTGTCAAAGAACTCTTTGATATTCAAATGGGGGAAAAGGAATTTGACTGACAAATGTACACCCTTCATGGAATTCCGACAGTGTTTGGCATTTACCATCCAACACCCTAACAAATGCAGACTTGCACCCATGCAACATTTAACGGCTTCAGATGAATGGGCTATTTTAAATCCAGAATGCGTTAGAAATCCTGTATGACTGATTGACTGATGGAGACGCTCTGAGGTGGTGATTGGAAAATATATATATATATAATGAATTCTGCAGTTGGGTCTGGATTTGGTACATTTCCACTGAGGAATTGAGAAAAAGTAGCCTGAATACCCGCAGTGTGCACAAAACCTTAAGGCAGTAAATCCCACCTCATCATGTCTCTGTGTTTTTACCTGCTAAGAGAAAATGACTGGCTTTATTTCTGCACTAAATGGCTGAGCTGCTTGTCCAGGCCAAACGAGACTTGTACTGACTAACAGCAATGTACCCACTAGAAGGTGCATGTTTGTTTACCCTGCTGTCTATTAAAACTGTAAGGGTGGCCATAGCTTCATTCTTGACTAGGGCTTTATGGCCAGTCCTGCCAAGCTGTCATTGTTAATACTTGTATGTAAATAAAAAAAAAAACGTTTATTCTTATTCTATAGGATTATGTAAATCCGCCCTCCAGGCATAAACGACTCCTAAAGGTACAAGTTTGTTGTTGATAGTGAGCGTGTGTGAATGTGTGATTGACAGGCCCCAATGCCAAGCTGGGACTCCGTTGCAAAGCCTGCAAGATGGGCATCCATCACAAGTGTCTGGATGGGGTAGGACAACAAAGGTGCATGGGCAAGCTGGTAAGACTCTTCACCTTCCCTCTTGTGTTGTGATGGACTGTGATGAATGGGTTTTACTAAACAAATGGATATTACGAAACAAAAGCCCAACCTCACATGAGCACACACACACACACTCTCTCCTCCATCCCTTTTGGAGTGTGTGTTATTTGAAATGTGCACTGTGTGGCCGTTTATTAAAAAATACAAAAATCAGATCGGTATCGGTAAAACTCAATATTAAAGAAATTTAGAGCAGATAAAGACACTAAAATCAGGGCATACCTAGTGTATGTTTTTATTGCTTTAACTCAACAGTTAATGGACAAGCCGGAAAAAAGAAAATGCTTTGTGAAGTGCAGAGGTGTGACTAGGATTAAAAAAGAAAGTCATGTAGTATGAGCAATGTGTAAACATAACAAATAGTAACTTAAAATAGATTCAGTGGAAGATATATGACCCTGGAATATATTGTAATTCATGATAGACAAACGGAACTGTTGAAAGTCCTGTAGACTTTGACTTTAGCATCTCTGTAGGTACAGAAAACTAGCTTTCATGTCATATAATTGGGTGGTGTACAGAGGACTGAGATTTTAAACATGTTTACATCAAAACTAGAACAGAAGTAGAAACTGCTAATGTCAGTTTAATCATTAAAGACGACCTGTAATGGTAATGTTCCATGTTTTGGTTGTTCCAAAAAAGATGCCAGACGCTGTCTAAAATGCTTTGTTAAAGGATTTTCTGTTTTTAAATCAGTCCCACCCACTCCACGCACAGTCCATGCTAACTGGTCAGCTTGTTCGCTCTGTTCTTATTAGTGGTCAACCACCAATGCGGTTCCACCCATATCTGGCCTCCAATAGCATGCTGTGTGTTTTAAGGATGTTCCATTTTGGTTGAGATGACATCACCTTGTAACAGAAAAAAGGGCTTTTAAATTTGTAATAAATAACATTTAGCTTTTATCTTTACAGCAGTTTCTTAGCCTGCTGCACAAAGTTACATTAGTGGGTTTTGGGTCCATTGAGTTTTTGTGAATATTTAAATGAATAAAATGAATGCAATTAATGAAATTAATATTTCCTGAAAAGAAAAGACTGAAATTGCTTTGTGACAACATCCGTTATAAATGCGCTACATAAATAAAATAACATTTGTGACTTGAAAGTTACTGAAGCTGATATGAGAAAAAAGCGATCTATAAAAGGTCTTTCAAAAAGAATGATGACATTTCAGGATGTGAAATCACATGATTGAGTACTGCCTGATTCCGTATTGCTCGGCATACAGTGTTTATACACAATATTGACTGAAGTTTTATCCATGACACATCACTCCACACACACGGCCAGCTTGTGTAACGCAGAGGCGATTCTCTACAGTGGATGCACGTGGCTGGTGACAGGAATTGATTGACCCTACAGACATTCAGATCATGGTGTATAGCTTTTCAACTCGGCTTTGATGTGTAATCCAAAGCTCACTGGAAGAATGCTGCTTCCAGAACTGTCTGGTGGTGTTTGCACTCCAAGATGAAAGATGGAACAAAGTTTAAGTTAACTTTTTTCCCCATTCCACCTTAAATGGCACGGCAGTTACATTTTGGCACCATTTAAGGAGGAACAACGATTTCCGTAAGAAGCCCTCTTAAGCTTTGTCAAGGTGGACATTGTCAGGAAGGGATGGAGAGTTCAGACCCCTGTGCCCGGTGTATAATCACAGTAGCCTATGTTATCTAGGTTTCCACGCATAGCTGTAGTGGATGGAAAAATGAATTAATTAGAATTTTTATGCCAAAATATCAGAAATGTGCATAACATTTCAGTAACATTTAGATGGAAACAGCTATGTACACTTTCTTCATTTTAAATGTGTGTGTGTGTTATAGGGTATATATTGTAGTCATTACCAAATGTCTCTGTGGTTTTACGTGTGTGTGTGTGTGTGTGTGTGTGTGTGTGTGTGTGTGTGAGTGTGTGTGTGAGACTATGTGTGTTATGGGTATATATTGTAGTTATTATGAAATGTTTTAAATGTGTGTGTATGTGGGTTTGTGAGAGTGTGTGTGTTACAGGGTATATATTGTAGTTATTACCAAATGTCTCTGTGGTTTTATGTGTGTGTGTGTGTGTGTGAGTGTGTGAGTGTGTGAGTGTGTGAGTGTGTGTGTGTGTGTGTGTGTGTGTGAGTGTGTTTGAGACTATGTGTGTTATGGCTATATATTGTAGTTATTATGAAAGGTTTTAAATGTCTGTGTGTGTGGGTTTGTGAGAGTGTGTGTTACAGGGTATATATTGTAGTTATTACCAAATGTCTCTGTGGTTTTATGTGTGTGTGTGTGTGTGTGTGTGAGAGAGAGTGTGTGTGGGTATATATTGTAGTTATTACCAAATGTCTCTGTGGTTTTATGTGTGTGTGTGTGTGTGTGTGGGTTTGTGAGAGTGTGTGTTACAAGGTATATATTGTAGTTATTACCAAATGTCTCTGTGGTTTTACGTGTGTGTGTGTGTGTGTGTGTGTGTGTGAGAGTGTGTGTGTGAGAGTGTGTGTGGGTATATATTGTAGTTATTATAAAATGTCTCTGTGGTTTTATGTGTGTGTGTGTGTGTGTGGGTTTGTGAGAGTGTGTGTGTTACAGGGTATATATTGTAGTTATTACCAAATGTCTCTGTGGTTTTACGTGTGTGTGTGTGTGTGTGAGAGTGTGTGTGGGTATATATTGTAGTTATTACCAAATGTCTCTGTGGTTTTATGTGTGTGTGTGTGTGTGTGTGTGTGAGAGTGTGTGTGGGTATATATTGTAGTTATTACCAAATGTCTCTGTGGTTTTATGTGTGTGTGTGTGTGTGTGTGAGAGAGAGTGTGTGTGGGTATATATTGTAGTTATTACCAAATGTCTCTGTGGTTTTATATGTGTGTGTGTGTGTGTGTGTGTGAGAGTGTGTGGGTATATATTGTAGTTATTACCAAATGTCTCTGTGGTTTTATGTGTGTGTGTGTGTGTGTGTGTGTGTGTGTGTGTGTGTGTGTGTGTGTGTGTGTGTGTGTGTGTGTGTGAGAGTGTGTGTGGGTATATATTGTAGTTATTACCAAATGTCTCTGTGGTTTTATGTGTGTGTGTGTTATGGGGTACATTAACCCTGGTGGTTATTTTGGGCGATTAGATGAAGATTAGGCGTTAGATGGTGTGATTCATCACTCTGTCTTTTCCTCCTTCTGTGAACTGGGGTGTGAGCAGGCATCTTAATGAGCTTGTGTTAGCTGACGAGGTTTGGTGTCGATGGGGAAACGTGCATCCATTATTTGAGCATCTCTCGGCATCTCTCCAGGGCCTTGCAGTCACGACCGCACAGGGGGTTTCGCACGGCCCCCACATGGAAAAACAGCCCCCATGGAAAAAGAGCAGAGCAGGGGGCTAACTTCCAGCAAGCCTGCTTTTCCCATCACTGCCGTCCTGTCCGGATGCATGCCAGGTGTCACTGGGAATGATGAATGAGAAAGGGGAACTCCGCCACTTGCTCCAGTCTATCCGAATTTCAGCATCGTATTGGCATTTTCAAGGCAAGATTGGAATATCCACTGGATGCTGACCTTTTGCACTCCTACATGTAAATGAATTTTAGTACCTCATGCTGCATGCATTAAACACTACAGCATGAACCTGTAGGATATGAAATATGTATAATGAAGTTTCCTGTACAATGACATTCCTGAATGTGCTGAACTGAATGCCCTATTGTCCCTGTAAGATGAGAATCTTAAACCCTATAGGAAATGGGGACAAAGACAAGTGTCTTGTTACTATCGGCTTAAGGATAAGGCCCCCAGTGAAGTTTTTAGCTCACAGGGACGGAAAATCACGCCACAGGGGACAGAAAATCACGCCGCAGGGGACAAGCTTAAAGAACTCCCAACTGAGTCCATTTTAGAGTTCAGTTTTCTCTTAACTTGGCATGTTGTTATTTTTAACGGATGTTTATTTCCCTTGGCCTGTGAGATCACTGAGACCAGAGGGAGTCTTTGAGCTCTATGAGTTTTGGAGAAGAGTTGTATTCAGTGGGGAAGAGGAAGAGTTCTATGCATTTTGAGGGGCAAGGAGTGTGGTAATAAAGGCATTGGAGGGGTGCTTCTTGCTGGTTTACTAGGCATCTCTATTGTTGTTGAACGAATGTCTTCTTTGTTCTTCAAAAGATGGTTGAGAACCGCTAATTAAAAATCACTATTCCAATTAATAGTCATTGCAAGCTGTTGATTAAGTGCATAATTCAGGTATTAAGTATCTAGCAAGGTTGGTCACCTGTCAGTCTTGAAGTACAATCAGCTGTTTAGTGATGCTGGGCCAGTCCTGCATTTATTAGGCTGCTATAACAACAATAGGTCTGCTCCTGTTAACCTTTCCAGTAATGAGCTGCATCCAAAATGTGATGTCTGGCTAGTGGAGAGGCGCTCATGGCACTGGAGTGTGCCTTATTTTAGCTCACCATCTCTTCAGTCGTGGATAAAGAAGAATTTATCAAAGCAGATTTAGGGTGCTGATTACTTATGCTGTCCTTTATCCTAGGCAAAAGCATAAACAAGTAAGGGTAAGGCTAGTTCACTGTGTGTACATGTGTGTGTGTGTGCGTGTGTTGGGGAGGCACGTATGGTTTTATAATGCTAATGCTTCGGTATTAGGCAGATTACTGGAAGATTATGCAATCTGAGATTGGCTGCTGTACTGGATTAAATCTCCAATATGTTCAAAGTTAAAGCAATTTAATCCACTTCAGAGACTGAAGTAAAATAAAATAAAAAAGGAGTCACTGGGAGACATAGCAACCGCTGAACAGCCTGAATTAAGATGAATTCGCTTGCAGGCTGGTTAGCCTAAGATGTACACTGAAAAGGCTTCTGAGAGTAGAATCCCCACTCACTCAAAAATATTCCTTTAAAGTTTCACACATTGACTCAAAAAGAAGTCTGATTGTCTAAATAAGTGCATGTGTAAGCGACGGGTTCAGCGTGGTTGCTGGAAAGTGTGAGTGGGCGGTAAAAGTGAGCCTTTAGAGGAAGAGATGAATGTATCTGAATGTTTCGATCTTGTAATCAGAATGGCCTTTTTAGTAATGAAGAGATTTTATGGATTCAGCTAGAGACTGTATGTGTGTGAGATGGAGAGACAGAGTGCGAAGGAGTACAGATGGTGAGCATTCTCACCCTGTACGAAGAGTGTGACAGTTCATACACAGCTGAAACCTTGGATAGACCCCTTAGTGGACTGAGTGGTGAAACATTCTGCAACAAGGCTGCGTTTATTAGAGGAAATGACAAAACCAGGCAGGAAACAAGTGATTATCTGTTTCAATTAAAAGCTAAATTTGATAAAGTATAAATTCTAGTGTTTATTGTGATCTTCTGTGTTGTAAGTGTAAGTTAGAAATCTACAAAGTTGACTGGCTGACTGTCTAAACTTGCTTGGTGGGAAAACTGGGGTTTGTTCTAGCTAAAACCACATAACCACCTCCCCTCCCCTCCCCTTGGTTTGTAGGATACAAGATCATCATTGTCAAATGCTGACAAAAACTGCGAACAGTTATACAGCATATTACAGTGAAGTAGTTAATGCAGTGTACACCTCCTGCTATGGTTTAACCCAAAATCCAGCAAACTGGCCCCAAATGGCAACCCTGAGTTCAGGTTTCCACGACTGGATTTCAGTAATTTCTGTAAACAGGGGCATGCCGGCTGCCTATTTGCCAGCCTCCTGTTCAGATTATTCTGTTACATGAGGCACCAGAATATAACTGCTGTACCATTTAGGGTGGTACAAGAAACTTCAAAGAGAAAGCTGTTTAACAGGAAGCAGGAACCTTTCTTTATCTTTCGGTAGTCTTTGAAAACAGGTTCTGAATTCTTGCTAGTCATTTACACAATTTGCCCTTTTAGATGTGTTTTATGGCATTTACAATGAACACCAATGCTGCCATTTAGTTGGCGTGACTCCTGTCAACTGTGACGTCACATGGAAATCCTCTATGCATTGTGGGACACAGAGAACACATGTAAATACTTCTTGGAGTGCACTCGTAGCTAAGAAAAGCTGGAAAAAGTCCTCTTCTGGAGGAAGTGGCACTTCACACGAAGCTCATTTGCACAAGGTTATTTCTAACTGCCGTTAGAACCTTTACCCATAGTTGAGCGTGCAGTGCATAGAAATGAGTGACATTCGGATCCATCTCCTCGTGTAAAACTAATACAGCCTGGATAGTACTTTGTTTCTGTTTCATAGTTTTAGACCCAGTCCTGAAATACTTCGGCTTTATGGAGCTCAGTGTTTTAATTGGACAAGAGCAGAGAAATCACAAACATACAGGGCTAGAAGAGCAGTATACAGCAATGGACTACCATTTTCTTTCCACATCATTTTTCTTCCACATGCTCAGCTTCAGTTCTTAATATTTATGGCATGTAGCTTTCCAGTAGTTGTGTTATGACCTCAACATTGTGTGCTAAGTATCCAGTGTCCCGTGAGATACACTGTTAACCTTATTATAGCTTGTGACCGGCAATAGACAATGTTGTGGTAGTACGGCCATCTGTGCTGAGGAGAGCTTTAAATAAAGGGGATGATGGGGCAGAGAGCACTAATGGTACCAGTGAATATATTTACAGCATAACCTCAATTTATGTCCTGCTCCACTTGTTTGACATCAGTCAGATTTCACAGCATTTCAAGCTAAAGTTAAAGGGGAACAGTCCGTGTTTCTGCATTATTAAATGGTTAATGTGTGAGCAAAGACTGGTTTGTTTGAAATCAAGCTGCAACCGTGCTTAGTCCTAGAGAAACTTGCAGGCTCTGAGTTGTTTACAATGGGTGATAGGAACCAGACGTCCACCTCTGAAAAAGCTTCTCACTGAAATATCTAACATGAAATGGCTATGAGAACAATGCCTGACACATTCATCTCACTGCCGTTCACTTTAGTATTTACTGTCTTGTAATTTTTTTTTTAATCAATGCATTTCATCCATTCATGGCAGAGGGATACATGAATGATTTTCTATGGGAAAATAGTTTTCAGATTGACCATTGATTTAGCATCATCCGTGCTACATATATAAACTCAGAAGGCATGTGTGGGTTCACTGGTTGGTCTGGACAGTAACTTAAATGGCTATATTTGCATTGTAGACATTGGGACCTCTGTGGAAGGCCTCTTTAAGGTTCAGAGCTCTTGTCAACTGTGTCTCTGTGCTGATGTTGTTTTCTCCTTCTGTATGTGTGTGTGCAGCCAAAAGGCTTCAAGAGGTACTCTAGCTCCCCTCTGCTTATCCAGGAACAGTTTGGCTGCATTAAAGAGGTCATGCCCATCGGTGAGTGGTGACACTTTTTCATTTCACACCACCCAGAGGAAAACGCTCGTGCGAGTAAAGATGTGAATAAGTAAACAGATGTTGATCCGTTCATTAATAAAAGTGAACCTATTAATACTTCACAGCTTCTCTCTTATTCTTAAAACTGCACCCGAAAGAAATGTTGACATTCATGCTAAATCTGTTTGAGATGGAGAAGGATCATGATCATGTCACTGTGTTCCTATTGTGAGTTCCTACTGTGAGTTTTGATTGACACATCTTTCTGTTCCAGCATGTGGTAGTAAGGTGGACCCGGTTTACGAGACACTACGGTTTGGGACGTCTTTGGCCCAGAAGACAAAAAGGGCCAGCGGCTCAGATTCACCCCCTAGAAACTCCGTAAGATCCACTTAAACTTGCCTAAAACACTGCATTTGATGTGGAAGGAGATTAGTGATGTACGTGTTCAATTTTATTTACTCACAGCAAAATAAATCACCCAAATAAATCACGCTCGGTATGTAGAGCTTTCGACATATCGCAGACTAACACGGCACATAAGTATAGCAATCATGACTTGTGTTTGCTTTTGAAGAGCAGGCAGTAAGTCCTAATAGAAACAGCTGAATTGGATGTGAAGCACATACTCACTTTCACTCACTCTCACTTACTCACGCAGACACACTGTCTCCCCGAGACTCAAGTGATGGTCAGATAAGGCCACTCTAAAGCAAATATTACCCGTAAAGGAAAAAAGTAAAGAGGGTGAGAGAATGGACAGAACACAAACCCTGCAGGATAAAGGAGAGGAGCAAACCATTAACCCGAAAAAAACAAAAAAACACACACACTCTCAGCAGCCTAGGGAGAAAAAGAAAAGGAAAAAAGAAATAGCTGTGCAGTGGAAAAAAACTGCAGCTTCACTGCCCTCAGGAGATTCGGATCTTTGTATGGTACACTATAAAGAGTGCCATTGCGACTACTATAGCAATGCTTCCACTGGTTTGTTTAGATGCCATTGGTAACCAAACCATTAGCACTTCACCCAGCTTAGACCCGCTGATATGCTTCATTTGAGAACACAGTGCAATCATTTAACAGCTGTCTGGGTCAGGAGGGCTGAGCGTGAGTGTGTGCGTTAGTGAAAGAGGGAGAGGGCCTGCGCGCTCATGTTTGTTTTAAAGCTGTCATTTATTTAACCACTCTTAAACCAGGCTTGCTGATGAAAACCTATTTTTGAGTTTACAACGATGGCACGAAAGGAATCTTTAAAAAAGACAGAAAAACGAGAAAAAATGCACCAAATCCTCATTGAAAAGATTGCACTTGTATCATGATAAGAATGTCCATGACTGCATATACATGCATGTCGAATGCTGTCCAAAAATAAAATCATTGAAAGAGGAGATGGAGACATACAGTGACTCCAAAATATATTTGGCCATTTGCGCTGCAACTAAAATGTATTGTCCACTGTCCACAAGTCCACTGTCAAATGTCAAGCCAGTAGAATTTGTAAGATGACACAACCCCTTAAATAGTATGGGGCAAAGTATCACCAGAAAGTTGTGGTTTCCATCTCTAGGGTAAGTAATGTACAGCCTCCCTCTCTCAATATTGGCATTACCAGCTGTTTACTTACCATTCCCGAAGAAACATTCAGCTTTAAACTTCATTCCTTTCCTCTCCAAGAGCATCTCCAGCAGTGGAAAGCAAACCAATGTTAATTCATGTTTTGCTTCGGTGTATATCCCTTCCTTTGTTTGCAGCCTAATGTGGTTGATACCAAGAGCGGGTGGTGGTGATGGTTGCTCACTGAGAGCCATTGTTGTATTTGCTGTTGTGTTTCTTTGGTACCGACTTAATGACTTAACTGAGAGCAGGCCCTTCAACAAGAGGTTAGAATACAACATCAGGGCAGCAGTGCTACTTCCTCATCCTCCCATGTTGGACTGATTCCACTCCACACTACAGTGACTGACTATCGCCTCCTTAGGTACACATTGGTATTACAAGACAGGACTGCCCACTTAATATCGGTCCTGCTTTCTAGCACTGAAGACACCCTTGGCGAGTAAAAGAATGATGTTTGAAGCTGCAAGATTCCTTCTGGGAATTTGAGTAGTTGAACTGAATTTGAAGCTGAATTGAATTGAATTAAATAGGCTGTTGAGAACTGAGGAGAGAGGAGGAGATACGCTTAATGTTCTGGCCATAGGTTGCCATATATTGTTTGGAGTATGAATTACACTCGTTCCATCATCTTACATGTAAAGTGTCCAAAAACGTCGTGAGACCAGTGTATGTGTAAAGTGCATATATGTATGAAATGAAAGTTATTTTAATGCATGTTCCTATTAGTGGAGTGCACATGTTAACAAGTGTTTGTTCCTCCTGTGGTTAGACCAGTGACCTGGCGCAGGTTCCCGAGGAGGCAGCAGCCCAAAGCAGCCATGCCCAGCTTACTAGGAAACACAGCGACAATGGTTAGTGCACACTGAAAGTAGCTTTCAATGCCTTTAAAAATCTCAGCATGCCATATCGAGGTTTGAACTCCGCATGTACGCTACATTTCCTCACACATACATTCATAAATATTGATGCCACGCTGTTATACAACACTAAATAATAAAGATGCTTCGTGCCTCAGCGTACCAGGAGTTTGTCTAAAGCCCATGACCTGCTGTGTTATAATAGAGCCAAAGTGACCACTGTTTCTTTGTGTGTATATATATGTGTGTATACAGGAAAGGGAGAGGCTGATGAATCCCAGTAAATGTTTATCCCTCAGTGTAATGTATGTTTCATATGTACATACACACATGTACAAATATTGTCAGGACGACTACTGGCTATTGTACGGCAGTAAATAATAAGGATGCTTGGTCCTAAACAAAAGCTGCTTGTGATACAGTGTTAGTGCACCTTTTACTGTGTCAGCCATTTTTGTAGTGCTGTTGAATCCTCAGTGATAAATCTTTCAGTTGGTCCATGGTCATTCTCTGGTCAGTTTACTGTATGGCAAACACTGTGTAGTGGATAGTGAATGAGTTAATGGATGAGCTAGGGATGCACTGTAATGTGGAATTATATCAGCAGATGTGAAAAAAACAGGCCTCAGACAGACATTAGGATTTGGTCATTATTTCAGATTGATATTTAATTTAGTATTTTAGGAGTGGGACTCACTAGGCACTTTTTCATTAGATTAGATTCGATTCAGGATGCCAAGATTATAAATCGATTCTTGATTAATCCTGACGCAGTGGTCAAACCAGCTTCACTCTGTTACTGAGAGGGAGACAGATCTTCAGGTAAAGCCCAGGACATCAGAGACAGCACTGCAGATGCATGGAGCCCCACTGTAGCTTATCTCTCTTTCACACATTGATGGTGCAGGGCTTTAATTCTATCAAACTGCCTCTGAATGGCCTGTGTGTCACAAAATGCTGGCACTTTCCTGTACCACCAAAAAGGGTGAGAAACAGGTTTTTTTTTTTTTCCTTGCTAAGAAATATTAGATGCCTCAAAGGTAGACACTTTGATTTAGGACTTGTAAAGTGTTCTCATTTTGTCTTTGATGGTTGATGAAGAACGTGAGTCAAGTCTTGAATTAGGCAGTACGGAAAACACAATTAGGCCAGGTGACCCAAAGTAGCAAATGACCTCAATCACCCAAAACAACTCACTTACTTTTTGCGTGATATCTGATATCTGATACTGATATCATTCCAGTTTTCACGTCATTGGAGAACGGAACGGAGAACTTTCAAGTAGAAGAGAAGAAACCGGAGGACTCACCGGTGAGCACCCTGCTATTTTTACTGTCATTGTAATATAGCTGCACATCTGGATATCTGTAAAGTACATGTTACTTTTAATACCAGCCATGGTGAAAAATACCAGAAAGAGGGATCCAGGAAGCAGGAGCTCCTGCCACAGAGAGACTCACTCAGTGAATGAAAGTGATTTGGAGAAATGAATCTGAGTAGGGAAGCTCTGGGTGTGAAAGAGAGTTTGAGAGGGTTGTGAGTGGCATAATTATCTGAGAATGCTGTGCATGCAGCACCAAAGTGTGTAATTACCTAAAAAGAAGCACACAAAATACAAAATTAAGACTCTGTAAGTGCAATACAATGCATTCCAAGAACTGCTCAATTAGTGTTCATTTAAGCACTTCACAAAGATAAGGGTTTTCAGGTGGCATTTGAAGACAACGAGGGAAGTTTGTTCCAGCTCCTGGGTGCCATGAAAGAGATCAGTCTTAATACGGCTATTGCATGTGTCTTGAAAAATATTGGGTCAGGTACTGTTCAAGTTTCGGCCAGTGGCATCAGGTAAGGAGGGGCCAGTCCATGTTTGGCTTTGAAGGACAGCTTCGGATGCAGACAACTGGAGTAAGCCAGTTTAGGTAGCGCAGCAATAGAGTGACAAGAGTGAACTGACAAAGGCTGGAGTCAAGCAGAGCAGCTGCATTTCGGATTTCATAGGCTTGATTACCCAGAAGCAAGTTCCACACATCAAGTCTTAACATGTGGAGAGACTGATCGAGGACCTGGCTGGCCTTTCTAGAGAGAAAGAGTTGAGTCCTCCAGAAACCTGCACGACTGAGTCAGGTTTGCAGAATGAGCTGAGAAGTTCACAGAACTTTAGGCAGAATGATTAGGTGGCAAGATCTCGGTTCAGGCCAGTAATTCCAGGGATTAATAACACCTCTGTCATGGAAGAAGTCCCTCTTCGGGTGGTAGGCTATCATCCACGGTATCCAACAGCTTTATCGAATATCGTGCAGCCATTAAGCGCTGGCTCTGTTCTCTCTAGTTCTTCTTTCTTTCTGTTGATATGGAGCATTGTCCGCCAACGGAGGGTGTCTGTTATGTTACATATGCTGAACAGCATGGTTAGTGTTCTACTCCAAGTGTGCTAAGAGGACCTACCATGCGTGACTGGCAGTTTGAAAAGATTCAGTGGCTGGCGGAGTACGCATATGTTAGCCCTCACCCTTCCAGCTGGTACAAGCAATGTCTCTCTTGATTTGACGTTGACAAGGGCATTTTTTGCTGTGTGTTTTAACGTTGTGGAGCTCTGTTGCTGTTTCCATAGATTTTGATGTACTTGGTGGTTATGGGTGTCGGTGGTGGGTAGAAGGTCTATTCTCCATTGATGTTGAAACAGATTCAGAATTCAAAATGGCATTTCATGTTTCACCCACATCATATGCTTCAGTGACTTTTTAAAAATATCACACGGACTAATCCATCAGCAACAGGTGACTATGGCGTCTGCAGATAGGCTTTTTTAAATTTGAAGGAGCTTTTTTTTTTTAATTTGCAGAAGCATGTTTGCCCTGAGCCTTTGTTCGTTGCTGTTCCACTGAATGCAGAGACCTAGAAAGCGTGTGGGAACTGGCAGTACGACTAACATTCAGGAGAAAATCGGATTTAAAAAAAGAGGAAGAGAGAAAATTGGGCAAGTTGCGAATATGAGAGGTGGGGTGGAGGGGAGGGGGGTTCGGCCCTATCTCATACCACAGGACCAGGCTGCCAACGCACAGACATAAATAAGAGCGTCCTGAAACCAGCACAGCTTTACGAGGTCACAAATTATAGCAGATCTCTCAGGATGCCAGGCTATAGACGGTCTGTTTCTCCCCCGATTCTAAGATTATGAGCACACACAAAGTCATGGCATGTGTTACCCCCCCCGGTTTATAACGCTTACGTCTGCAGTTCAATAAAAATCACAGGATATTTACAGCTTAGTGTGCACCAGAAAACATTCCTGTCTTTATTTCCATGGGAAATGGAAGACGTTTCCAGTACGGAACACTAATATTTAGCCATTTTTCCATTATAGATAAACAGATAAACAAACGAAACATTGCTCAGAGAGAACTCATTCACCTACGCTAGATAAGTGTCAGGTCTCAGAGCAGTGTTACTGATATTTAGTCCTTCTGATCGGAATGGGAACTGAACTCAGGTCAGATGCTCTTTGTTCCTTCAGGTCTGAGAACTGTTCTGAAATCAGTTCCGAAGTCAGTTCAGGCTGGTATGTTTGGCCATATGCCACAGCTTCCAAATTTCCCAGGAGCCGAGTAGAAAACGTCTCTCTTTAAATAACTGAGACCTAGCTACGCTTGCAGATTGCCCCACCTTTAGCTGCGGTCAGCTCCTTTATGGACTTGAATCTTTTTTAAACCTTTATTGACTTCACCCTGTTAAAGCAATATTTGCTTTCCTAGCATGACAGTCCACATATGCAGACAAATATATGTATATATAGTATATATGAGTATATATAAATTGGAGGAGAACATATGAAAGCATAGATTTAGACCCTGCCTGAGTATAAGTGCAGCTGGTTACTCAGCAGCTCTGTCTTGCCTGTCCTGTACAGCCAGACAGAAGATACCGTTGTGCACTGAAGAGCAGGATTGGAACATTTCAGCTGATCTGATAACACTGCCCGTACGAGTTGCCGAATAGGGATTACCTTCTTTTCAGATTTTTTTCCCCCCTTCTCCTCGGTGTCAGATCTATTTTGTTCACATCTAAACCCGACAGGGATAAATGTCACATCTTTTAATCAGGCTGAACACTGTGCTACTGTCTCTAAATGTGGTATTTGTGTCTGTGTCATATATCTAGATAGGGACTCGACACAGACTCACCCTTAACGGACTCGCAACTTGGATTTAAGATTTAACATTCCGCCTGAAAAGAAGGAATGAACAAACTTGATTAAATAAGGACCCCTGAAATTAATGATGTAAATGAATAAATACATTTACCCACAGATCTCAATAGCATCAGGTTCTATACGGCTTCAAATAACAAGACTGTCTATATAGAAAAACCTTCACTCTGATGAACAGAACTAAATGCTACATGCAGTAAATGGACCGTTAGCTCATTTATCCGAAGCTGTCCGCTAATCTAGTTAAAGCTTTAGTAGGTTACGGATCACGATTCTTTAAATCCCTTACTGGTATTCAGGTCGATCTGTGTTGGCTGGATGCTAGCTCACCTAACATAGTGATACTGATGAAGCCTTCAGCAGCAACAAAATGTTTATTTTACTGATTCTTTCTCTTTTCTGAAGATTTACAGAGAGACCCTGGGCAAAATTACAGTTGCTGGATCATAAAGGACCATCTAGGTGAATCATCTAGTGGTAGATCACCATTTAGTTAAAAATACAGAAGACAGAAGCCATTAAATAATGTTTATTTTTTTTTGTAAGGGTTGTACTTTCATGTAATTTAGCTCCAGCAACCGACAACGAGGCCAAACTAAAATTCTCTACTGGAGAGCCAAGTCTCCAGATCTCAGAGACCTCTTGGACCCCAATGAAGCGAGCTATGATCTCAGCCATATACTGTATGTATATATATTGATATGTATGTTCTTTATTACGTCAGCTGATTCAGATGGGTGCTGAGAACAGCACAGCATCCTGCCTCATCCAGTCTAGTGAGAGGATACAGCACACAGCATCTGAGACGCACAGCTGTTCAGCAGGAGCGCGAATGCAGTCCAGCACCCACACACATTCCTCCTCTAAATCTGTGTTCAGTTTTATTAGCCAGCATTTTGTGTGTGTTTGTGAGAATGTGTGTGCGCTGTGGCTCACCGTCAGGCTTGGAGTCATTCTCTGGTGGACTTCCCAGCCGATCTTGTTGACTTCTCTCAGTTGCTTGTAACGTGATTTGCACTGGAGTACAGAGCCCGAACGCACACACTCATACACAGATATAGAAGAAACGTTGACGCAGACGAACTGCTGTAATGCTCTTAACCCCCACCCACATCCACTCGTGCACACTTTGCAGCCCACGTCCACCCCTCCACAGACAAAAACACACACGCAGCCCCCTTTTTTGATAGCAGAGCTGCAGAGTGCAGGCTGTAATGCTGCCTGTGGGGCCATAAAGTGGTCTGGACTTTGTGGAGAGCGTCAAGCAGAGACAATAACTTTTGCAGCAGCCCAGGGCACACTCACATACGACAGAGTTGGAGGGAAGTCAAAGCTGGTGATGTTATTCTCTGTGCCTTAAGCTATTATAAATCTTAAAATGGACCTATTATGCTGTTGATGTTGTTGACGCTGTTGTTTACTGTTGATATTTTATTTTTGGGGTCTGGTAGAATAGATTTACATGCATTTCATTTTCCAAAAACACAATATTTTTCTCCTGCCGTACATCTGTATTCGCCCTCTGTCTGAAATGTTGTGTTAGAGTTCTTGTGTCTTTGAGCCCCAGCTCCCAATGAGCCCAGTATGCTTTGGTTGGTCAGCTCAGCTACTCTGTTCTGATTGAACTACTGCCAAAGTGATAAAAGCGGCAGCTGCATCCGGCTACAAATTCTATCCCGACAGGCAGCTAGTAAGGATTGTGTTGTGACATGTGAGATGATGTCACCTTGTAACTGAGAAAGGCTGGAATTTCCACCAAGAAGTTTCAGGCAGTTAGGGGGAGTGTTTTTTGGGGGGAGAGAGTTTCTCTGGTGTGTACTTTGGGGTTTATAAATATGCAGGCTAGTAATTATAAGCTGTAAGACATACTAAAGGGGGGGGGGGATTCTTGATCAGATTTAAATATATTAATTATTCAATTTATTATTATTATTATTATTATCAAATCAAATTTCGGAATGTAGCTTTAAGAAAAAACAGGGTTTGTTGTGTTAAGAAGAGAAAAACCTTAATCTTGATTTTAAGATAATATGCTAAAAAAAAAATAATAATGATAATAATAATTAAACTTGTGCAGAAGTTTTAACATAATGTTTAAAGAGGGACTAAAAAAGCCCTCTCCAGTGCTGACACAACCACGGGGCGACTCAATAAAACGATACATCGCTTTCCCTAAGCATGCTAATGCATCTAACAATGAATAAAACGTCCTGGGTACCAATTAGCATCCTATTTGCATAATGCTAACCGGCACTTTCAGTCATTAGCAATATTATTTTTAGTTGAAATATTCTTTTAAGATTTCTTTTGTCACAGGAACATAGAGTGATAAAACCAGGACAGATACTTTACACGAGGATAACACCTTTAACACCTAATCCTGTCTCTCAACACCGTGCAGTGCTCCCACGTCTTTCCTCCAGATGGTAAGCTGTAAAGTCATGAGAAGCGTATGCGTAGTGCACCAGACTGGCTCTGCCTGGGGTGTTAGTCTCAGACCTGCTACGTTCCCTTCACTTCCTCTCCCATCCTTTCATTTCCTGAATCACACCATAAACAATGACGGAGGACTCGTCCTCCCACACGCAGCCATCTCCAGATCTTTCCGAGGCATGGTTGAGAGGGATGAGAGTTGAGCTTTTTCGATTGGTCTGTTTGTTTTGCCAGTTTAGAGCTGTTTACTGGGATCTCAGTGAGCATATGTGTTTAAGGTAAGTGTCTGACCAGATCACAAACAAGGTTTTCTGTCTTTGCACCTCACCCAACCACACACTCAGTTCCTGCCAAACAGTTTGTCCTTGTGAAGCACCAAAGTGGCAGGGTTCTAAGTGCTGAGAGCAATTTGTCTAGTGTGACAAAGAGATAATGAGAAAAGTTGTTCTTTAAAGTTGGCTGTGTTTGTGTTCATTTCAGAATAAGCTGATAATGGTGATTGTGTTTCTGACTTGCAGCCAGACCGAGAGTTGAGGAAGGACCTCCTGCAGCTTAACACCTTTGTGGCTTTGTATAGATTCAACCCCCAGGACAGCCAGGACCTGGAGATGAGGTGAGCATCTCTCACAGACACAGAAACCTGATCTTACCGATCTAAAAGCTAGTAATCGCACATGTGCAATACTAAGACAAAGCTAAACCCCAACTCTTAACACAACCACAAAACCATTAACACAACCCTAAACCTGACAAAATAGCCTGGAACTCAAAACTACTGTGAGCTTTATTACAGCCTCAATTCCAAAAAAGTTTATACAATGTGTGAAATGCTGATAAGATAAAAAAGCAGTGATTAGTAAATTCTATTAGACCTAAATTCAATGCCTGCAAAACGTTCCAAAAATGTTGGGACAGCACCTGTTTGTTATTATCTCACCTTTTAACAGCACTTACTAATCATTTGGAGACTGACGACATCAACTGTACCAAGTGTAAATTTTTTTAGTTCTTTTGTTATGTAGATCTTCAGCTGTGCAGTCATACAGGGCCTGCTCTTGTAGTTTGAGCTTAATTAGAAACACATTTTCAATGGTAGATATTTCTGGAAGGCATTTAGGTAGGCAAGCTGCTGTGTGACATCCAGAATGTTTCTTTGCTTTGAAGTGTGTAACTTCTGCATTCTGAACCTTCGATTATGAACTTTACACTGGTAACAATCTGGATGGTCGTTTTCTTCTTTGGTCACGAGAACACAGTGTCCATTATTTCCATAAAGAATTTGAACAGGTGACTCTATACACAGTCTGCAATACACATTTCCACTCAGCATCAGTCCATTTCAAACAAGCAGAAACCCAGAGATGCTGCCAGTGTTTCCGGACACTGATATATGACTTCTGCTGGATGTAATGTGGTGCCGTCTGTGGTCTCAGATATTTAGTTTTGTGGGTTTTTTAGTTATTTTTATGATGTATTTTAGCCCCTTTATGATATTTAAAATCTTTTCAATTCTTGGTTGAGGAATGTTATGTTTAAACCTGGATTTTTTTGCTGATCCATTTTTGGCACAGTGGTAAGCCTGCTTGCTCATGAAGGACAGCCTTTCCTTGATCCTTGTTTAAAATTCAAGCATAGTTGCAGCACTTGTCACAGGCATCAATTTCAGAATGAGTGTTTATATTTTATAAAAAACAAAGTTAATAAAATCATTACAGTCTTGGTTTTGTCAAAGTAGATTTATAAATTACTTCTTTGGATACTGTCCCAACATTTTGGAACTGCGTTTGTACTATAGTAAAGGTACCGTTTTATAAATTTCAGTCAGATATTACAAAATAAAATAATTGAATGATGACACTGCATTTATCACCGACTCATCTGTCACCCCACCCCACTCCAGTTCCATTCCAGCCTAAACAATACATTTAACCATCAGTACGTCTGCTGAAACTGGGCTTACTTGCTACTGTGCTTACTCTGAAGTCTTTAGAGTGGGATATTCTGGTTTACTTATTCTGGTTGGTGTGGTGCAGATAACACCCCTCCCCACCAGGAAGCTACTATCCCATGTGGGAGACTGGGGTTTGATTCTTTGTTTGGGTGGCTATGCTGTGCTACACCAATTGGGCACTTGGGCAAGACTCCTAACACTACGTTGGCCTACCTGTAATATGATTAACCTTGTAAGTTGCTTCGGATAAAACTGTCAGCTAAATACCATAAATGTAAACAGACCCCCTTCTGATGATTTATGTTAAAGGGGGGAAGGGAACCCTTGGAAGTTACACCTGCCTTGTCTTTAAATTATCATTAACATTGAGAAGTATTACTCAAAGGACAAAGGAAGAGGGGGGCAAGCTAAAGAAACAAGAAAGTTAGCAAAATAGCTTCCATAGCTATTTAAATAACTTGCCTTACGTTGACTCTGGTGTCTATGTTGTGCTGAGTAAAGGCAGAACTGCTGTTTACCATTCTGTTTGATGGCCGAGGAAAGCGTTTAATTACTGCTAGCTTGGATGTATTTCTTAGTCTATAGATCAGTGGCCAGATTAGCAGTCATGACTGGTTGACACCACAGGGATGGTGTGTTGTCATATGATGTATTATGAAACACCAAAGTAATATTAAAAAGCTGACCATGCTGAGGAATATGATAATGTACAAACTCATTGTAGTCCAGAATGCCCCCTTAAAACCCTTTGCCATTTATTCTGGAGGCACTGCACAGTTCCATGTTCTTGCTCATACCTGCTAATATTCTGTTGAGTCGAATCAGATGTGCTGCATCAAGCAAGAACTTGACTGTGCAGAGCTGAAGCTTTCCAGGACTGGCCCTGAGTAAGAGTGTGTGTCAGTGAAGAATCGCTCCTATTGGCAGGAACAATAGAGGCTACAAACAACGTCAAACAAAATTAATGTGCCCACTAAATCATCCGGTACGCATGTGTTTCACAGTCTGTTTGGTACGCAGTGGAACAAGGCCGTTTCACTTGTTTGATCGCCTCAACACTTTGTCCGATTTTGTGCTCCAGAGTCTTTGTAGGTAGCTTATCTCTCCTGCATGGTGACATACACCCTCTTCTTCCCAGCCCAAAGAGGCAGGATGTTTAATTAGCTTGTGGAAATGGCCTCAGTGATACCTTTTGCTGCTCTCTTTGCTTTAAATGCAGAACACACACTGCATGTTTACTCATGCAGATAAGCATGCACGCACTGAGCCTTAATTAGGCTATTAATTATCAGTAGATTAGATAGGCCGGTTGCCTTTTTGACAGAGCGATATGCATTTTTTATCAGAATTGTTTCTATTAGTCACGGAATTGGTTTAATTAGTGCTAAAGAATGTGAATAAAAATGCTTAGCATGATCGGAGATAGGAAACATCTCATGTAGACTGTCAGTCAGTATTACCTGCTTTCTCATCGTGATACTTGGCTTGAGAGTCCTTTGCCTCCTCTGTCCTCTCTCACTTGAGTCTCGCAGTAACACTTCAATTTCCACAAGTTCATTTCAGATTCATTGACACCACACTGGGAGGCCCAGGCTGTAAATGATTAGAGCGCTCTGCTTGCCTCTACAAGTGTGTGTGTGTGACTTTCAAATGCATTCTAACAAAACTGAAAGGGGAAAAAATCTGGAGAACAGAACATAATCAACATTCATGACATTTCATTCAGAAAAGCAACTTTGCATTAAAAATGGTAGGGAAACAAAACGGGAAATTAATTGTTCCTTCTTTTCACATGTGGTATTTCAGACCTGGCGATCGAATAATACTGGTGGATGACTCCAATGACGATTGGTGGAAGGTGAGAACTCCTCAGTAATTATATATAAACAAGGGGCACGATTAATCTGTAGTTCCTGGTTGATGCTTTTAGTTTAGAGAGGACTAAGACAGCGAAAACTTTACAGTGCAGTATTGTACAAACCCTAGCAGAAGAATCGGTCGTACTGAGGACCTCAGTGACTTTAAATACTGTCATATCACAAATCAGACATTTCTAATAACAACTCCTAAGCCCCAAAGTTGTAGCTTACAAAGGCGGATGCATGTAGCGCCTGTCCTCTGTGGCATCACTCACTACAAAGATCCAAACCACCTCTGGAAGCAATGACAGGAAAAGGATTCCGTTGTAAGCTTCATGAAATGGTTCTCCATCCACAAAAGCCTAAAACCATTATGCACAATGTCAGGCATTGGCTGGAGTGGTGTAAGGCTTGCTGCCACTGGACTCTGCCCTGGTCAACTGTAAGTGCTATTATTGTGAAACGGAAGCAATTAGGAGCCACACAGCTGGACTGTGAAGAGGTAGAACATACAGTGCTGTAAAGTGTAAAAACCGGCTCTCCTCTGTTGCCTCATTCACTACAGGGTTACATATGGTCTCGGGAAGCAACATCGCCTTCATAAAATAGGTTTCTGAGCAGTTGCACACAAGCTCTAGATCAGTATGTGCAATGCCAAGCGTTTGCTGGGGTAGTGTAAAGCATGCCATCACTGGGCCCTGGAACAGTGGAAACCTTTGACTCACGCCAGGAGAGCAGCTACATAAAGGAATTCGTAATGCCCACAAGTTGTTGCTGGAGGGATCGTGATCTGGGGCTGTTAGTCAGTCAAAGGTCCCGGAGAGGGGTGATGTTAATGCTACAGCACACAAATACTGTTTAAACAATACTATGCTTTAGACAAGATCCTTTCCTGTTCCAGCATGACTATACCCCTGACCACAAGGCCAGCTTCATAAAAGACACATGGTTTGAGTTTGGTGTGGAGGACTCCTCATAACACCAAATACCTTTGGGATAAACTGGAACGTTGGTTGTGAGCCAGGCCTTCTCATCCGACTTCTCGAAAGCTCTATTGGTTGAATGGGCACAAATTCCCATAGACACACTCAGGAATCTTGTTAAAAGTCTTCCCAGAAGATCAGAGGCTGTTGATATTAATGTCTGTGCATTTTGGAATGGCATGCGCAACAAGCCTCGTGTAGGTTTGATGGTCAGCTGTTCACATACTTATGACAGTATAATTGTCTGTTCAGTCTCCTTGCATGTGTTTATAATTAAACTCTTGCATTGTGTTGTCTGATCCAATCTTTTTAGGGCGTGATCGATGACAGAATAGGTTTTTTCCCAGCGTCCTTTGCGCACCAGGTCAGAGCAGGTGACCAGGTCTTCAGGTGTAACCGTACCTTCATTGGCTGTAAAGAGCAGGGCCAAATCACCTTGAAAGAGGGACAGGTGAGTGACCTCCGTCACCTTTATCCTTACCATCATACAGTTGACTTTGATTCACAGGGGTACCCCAATTTAGTGTTCTGTTGAGCTAATTATTAATCTGTTAATATTTGAGCCACACATTATAATAGGGTCACCTCAGGACGGAAAACCAGAACAGCATTTCAAAGAGCGATATAGCATCCTTTGTCTGACCTTATTTAAACATGTCCTTTAGATTTGCGTGAGCAACGAGGACGAACATAGCGGCTTCATCAGAGTGGCCAGCGGAAAGAAGAGAGGATTCGTCCCCTGTGACGTGCTGGAGAACATCTGAGGAGGAGGAATTCGAACGAGAAATGAAAAGAGAGCGAGGGAAAGAGTGCAAGAGAGAGAAACACATCAGGAGTAGCTAAGGGAGAACGCGCTCTCCCAGGAAACAGCGATGGCCGCTCGTCACTCAACTCATGCCTGGACGAACTAAACTGCTTGTCAGTCGAAATGCGACAAGAGTCACCCAGTCGCCAGCGGCAAGTTGCCACACAAAGGCAGGTGAACAGCCACACCAGGGATCTGATAACTCCATCTTTTTTCCATCCCTCCTTCTGTGAAAAGGTGACCATGGGAAAGGGAACTGAATGTGCATTCCTACGATTGCTGGAATCAGTCTCCTTGTCTTGGGTTTAGAGACTCTGATTTAATAACCAGATGTAGATGTTTAGAGGAAGAAGCATGAGGACAGCGCTCCCTTTTTCAATTGCTGGAGCATCATAAGATCAAAGACCTGTTTACAGAGTTATTTTCCCACTACCCTGAGAGCATATGTCCACTCAAAGCTAGCATTACTTAAAGTAGGGTTGAAGCATCCTTAAGGATTATGTGCAAGCGGTTAATGATATCAAATACGGTACGGCCTCCTGGTATGGTTTAATGACGGAGCAGCATGACGCAAGTTCTTCGCAAGATGTTGAACAAACCCCGAAGGGCTTTATTCAACGAATGCACTGAACACTTCTCGTTTTTTTGGCTGCTATTGCTACAGCACTCGAGAATATACGTTCTCCGTCGGGATTAGTAAGTGCTACTCTCAGACCGGCGTTTCCTCTAGAAAGGCAATCTTGTGATAAAAAGAGCTCGTTGACAGAAAGAATTGGACATATCACAGATTTGTCGAAAGAGTGGGAGTATTTTCAAAGGGAACGTGACGTTCAACAGGCGTATTTTCTCCACACATGTATGAAGAAACAGCTTCCCCACAACAAAACCTACAGAGCTATAATGAACAGATATGAAACACCGTTTTATAACTAGAGCTGTCAAGACGTGATGTGAAAAAGCACTATGGAGAATTTCAACTCAGTGGTCATTGTTTGTCAGACTTCTGGTACGTGCTGTACGCTCCCTGTTTGAAGATTCCATTTCGCCTTAATGATACATTCTAAGTTAAGGAGTAAACAAACCTTTTATTTAACATACTGTATGGAACTATATCATGTCAGAATATTTATTTGATGCTTTTGTGAATCTAACAGTAGCTTTTTCATTTGGCTAACATTCGCAAAAGCACTCTTTATTAGACTCTTCATAAAATTAGAGTTAATGTTGATTCTTCCTCGTTTAGGTAACTCATCTTGCCAAATCAAGAATTAGATAAGTATGAACTGGGAGATTTTGTAATCATCAAACTCTTTTTCTATCTTTTACAAGACCTTTTCAGACAGAAATACTAAGCTTGCCTCTAACAAACGAAAGTTTGCAGCAGCCAGTAAGCATTATGCAAGTCAAATCGAATCAAGCTCACTGGTTTCCACTAGCTTTAATGACTTAATAGGCATGTTAGCATATTTGGGTAAATCATTCCATGTACATTGGTTCCATTCACCTGTTCCCTGCTCTGGTGTTGAATCATTGTAAGTTGTGCTGAAAATGGATTTTGGTAAGTTACTTGTAAAAGGGGAATTACTGTACTGTACATATTGTATTCACAGAATTAAACTCTATTTATTGATTACAGAGTGGAGTGTTTACATCTGCTCCAACCCAAGTGCGTCGAATCCATTATCGTGAGCTGATTAGCATGAGGAGAGCAATTCATCAGAAGCTCACTTAAGTTAATAAAGAGGTATTAGCCACTGAGTGATCCATTAAAGAGAGTAAGCATAAGGTAATAATACATTTACTCACTAAAGCACTATTAATTGCTGTAGCAAAGAGGAGAACCTGTTTAACTAAAGCAGATCTCTGCATCACAGAGCGTTCAAGGCCCTGAGAGAGAGAGGAAGAGAGAGAGAGAGAGAAAGAGAAAGAGGCAGAGGCTATGCAGTGTGACACATCACTCCATCTTTGTCTGCGGATGAGGGAAGAGAAGAGGCATAAATAGAGGAATAGTGGGAAAGAATAAGATGAATTGGTCTCCCTTCATTAGGTCTATCCTCAGGTAACCTTGGCATAAGGAAAATGTGTGTGTGTAATGTGTGTATGTATATATATACGTAATGGGTGTATGTATATATATACGTATGTATATGTATGCGTGTGTATGTACATATACATACATATCCACACACACACACACACAGCACACTGCACCCAGAGAGAATCAGTAGGAATGAAACTTGGTAATGATTCAAGTTTCATGTAGGGGTAGAGGTGGAGTGACAGCAGGCCTTCTGGACATGACATGTGACATCAAACTGTTCATCTTGGTGCTGACCACTGTGCCTCCACACACGGATTCATTGGTCGTCTCCACAAAGACTAAACTCGTCACTGAAGATGACCAGCTGCCATTCTGCAGTCTTTTGTGGTGTTGCCATGGTGTTAAGGACAGTCGTCATAACGGTCTGTGTGCATGTAGTCTTGTCTGCCAATGGTGCCGGCACTAACAGTATGGTCCATGGAGGACATCACTGCTCACTGAATGTCAGAAATCGCGACTGTTGGGTCAGTCAGGTACAGCAATAAGGGCCATCCCTGCTTCTGTCAGCTGAATATGAAACTTCACCAAGTGTGCTTCCTGACGGTTTCTGAGTACTCTATATGTAAGTACATGTATGTACTGTAAAGTCTCTAAGCCCTTTAATTTCAGGAGGCAAAGACAAATTTTCTGTTGTCCTCAGAATGTTTAAAAATGAACATGTACACACACACACACACACAAACACACAGACTCCCCTACATTCACACTTTACAACTCCAGTGTGACAGCTGTGTTTGTGTGTGTGCAGACTTCGGCGCTGCACCCTCTTCCTCATCGCTCATGGGCTTAAAGTGTGTGACAGGTCTCAGCACAAGCCACTGGTATAAAGACCCCCTACTAAACCGAACATCTGCCCAGCTTTACTGCGCAACAGCTTCATCCTAGTCCTGTCTGCTGCACACGTACGCATAACAGCACCGTCCCAGTCGTGCACACCTTCACACTTCAGCAGACTTAACAGTCTCAGAGTCACTTCAGCAGACTGCACATCAAGTGGGCCCTCGTGTTTTTCCATGGTGTGTATTCATTTGAAACCCTGACTGGATTATTGGTCATTGGGCTTAATTTGTGCCTCTGTTTTGAAATCTGCTTTATGAAAATGACTTTTTCCACCGCATTAAACTGCAAAGCAGCGGTTCTCAAATCAGACTGAAACTGAAAATAATGGGAATCTATTGGGCGTATTGTGTTTACGCACATCGTAAATGATGTTTGAACCCAGCGAAGGCCTGGCATGAATCATCCATACAAATTGAAGGTGAAAATGTGCTCCGTTACTCCCAACAATGCTCCTCTTTAATCACAGCTGTACTGCTAATCGGTCCTCTTTCTTTCAAGTCCTGGGACAAAACAAATTATAATAGATTTTATTTGGTCTTTTTCTCGACACCGTTCAGCCCACCTTGATTTGGATCACATGTACAGCGGTTGGACAATGAAACTGAAACACCTGGTTTTAGACCACAATCATTTATTAGTATGGTGTAGGGCCTCCTTTTGCGGCCAATACAGCGTCAGTTCGTCTTGGGAATGACATATACAAGTCCTGCACAGTGGTCAGACGGAGTTTAAGCCATTCTTCTTGCAGGATAGTGGCCAGGTCACTACGTGATGCTGGTGGAGGTTCGTCCTTCTTGGTGGTATGCTGACATTACCCTGGATACCGTGGCTCTTGATACATCACAAAGACTTGCTGTCTTGGTCACAGATGCGCCAGCAAGACGTGCACCAACAGTTTGTCCTCTTTTGAATTCTGGTATGTCACCCATAATGCTGTGTGCATTGCAGTATTTTGAGCAGAACTGTGCTCTTACCTGCTAACTGAACCTTCACACTCTGCTCTTACTGGTGCAATGTGCAGTTAATGAAGATTGGCCACCAGGCTGGTCCAATTTAGCCATGAGACCTCCCACACTAAAACGACAGGTGTTTTTGTTTCATTGTCCAACCCCTGTACATTCTACATCTGAAATAAACACCTAATTATTCAACATCCTTCTAACATCAACACACAACAGCTCCTCTCTCTTTACTAGATGTTGGAGCATTGCTGTTAGGAGGTCTGGACTGGGGTCAGGGGTGGTCAGTCCATTGTTCTGAGAACACCAGCTTCTTTATTTGGTGTGACAGGACTCTCCTTTTCTCTGTGAGGAGCTCCTTGAACAGCTACACATCCTTTCAGACCACCATAGCATTGAGGTGTCCTCTCACAGCGGAGGATGCACAGAAGAGGATGTTCTCAGATCTGACGTGAGAGTGGAGCTTGATGTTCTCTAGCCTCTCAAAGATGATAGCCTTAAGATGGGGCGCAGCACGGTGGCACAGAGGGTAGCGCTGTCACCTCACAGCGAGAATGGCCTGGGTTTAATAAGTAATAAGTGGTTTCGAAGATTAGATGAGTATCTGATGGGAACAGAGTTGGTGGTCTACATGGTGTGCTAGGTCTTCCAGGTGGCTGTTAGGAACCCCTTTATCATTTTCTGTCTCACCGAACTGACTGCTGCTTCATCTGGAGACTACTAAACACAGTTGTTACTTGGGCATTTAAAGCTAAACACTGATTGCAGGTCAGCACTCTCACACTGATGTGGTGTATGTATTATTATATGTATAACCCATTGTCCCAAGGTTCTGGAGCTTATTAGCTTTCGCTCAGACGAGTCTCAGAGTGCACTGACTCATTCCCAGGCCCAATTTTACACCTGTATTGTTTAGCTGTCTCCACTTGGTGCTATTTCAGAGCAGAGTGAATTCTGGCCTGAGGACGGAACCCCCCTAGCTTCTTACCCGTTACCTTCAGAATGAGTGACGCTAACAAGCCTGAACTCCACAGGGAGGAAGTTGGTAGCTGTTAGAGTGCCAGTATGACGTATGTTAACATAGCAGGTAACAGTATCTAGAACCCTTAGACAAAAATTACTGACCAATATTACGGTTTAAGTGACCACCTAATAAACTGGCCGTCTTTTCATCGAGAGTCAGGTTCTGGCCACAGAGCTGGTCCTGGCTGTGGTGGTTTACGCATTTGTCCCAGCACCACACACACCGTCACGTCAGTGTTACCAATGTGCTGAAAATGAACCACCACCTGAATCATATCTGGACGTCAGCGGTCATCACTGAATGTGTTTGGACTTATTTGCTTGGTGATCCAACTAACGAATATAAGACTGAACTTTGGAGGTTGAGAAACTGAAGGAGACTTAAGGGATGGTAAAGGACTGATACACTAAACACTCAACACAAAAAAGTAATTTATATTTCATATTATTAGTTTTTTCCCTTTTTTCCTAAAAAATGAATATTAAAGGAGCAGTGTGTAAAATGCCGTGGGGATCTGAACTGATCAGAATATGTTGCATATGACTATGTTTACATTAGTGTATAATCACCTGTAACTATAAATTGTTGAATTTATTGTTACCTTAGAGTGCGCTTTCATATCTACATAGGGGCGGGTCATCTTCCATCAGAGGCTGCCATGTAGTACAGGAGCCCAGAACAGACATTCCACGCACACTGGCTTCATCTTTCATGTTTTTATGTTTAAGTGGCAGCTTTAATTTGGGGGCGCTATAGAGCTGGCTGGCAGATGTATGAAGAAGAAGAATCCTTGTTGAAATTTCTTGCACGGTGCATATGTACACTATATTGCTGTATTCACTCACCCACTAAAATCATTGAATTCAGGTGTTCCAATCACTTCCATGGCCACAGGTGTATAAAACCAAGCAGCTAGTTCATGCAGACTGCTGCTACACACATTAGTGAAAGAATGGGTTGCTCTTAGAAGCTTAGTGAATTCCAGCATGGTGCTGTGATAGGATGCCACTTGTGCAACTGGAAGTCCTGTCATGAAATTTCCTCCCTACTAAATATTCCACAGTCAACTGTCATTGGAAATATATGTGGAAGCAATTGGGAAAAACAGCAACTCAACCACGAAGTGGTAGGCCATGTAAAATGACAGAGCGGGGTCAGCAGATGCTGAGAAACCATAGTACACAAAGTCGATCACTACAGATCTCCAAACTTCATGTAGCCTTAAGATTAGCTCAGGAACAGTGTGTAGAGAGCTTCATGGAATGGGTTTCCATGGGCAAGCAGCTGGATCCAAGCCTTACATCACCAAGAGCAATGAAGAGTCTCAAATGCAGTGGTGTAAAGAGCCACCACTGGACTCTAGAGCAGTGGAGACGTTCACGCTTCTCAGTCTGGAAATCTGATGGATGAGTCCGGGATTGGTGGTTGTCAGGAGAACAGTACTTGTCTAACTGCATTGTGTCGAGTGTAAAGTTTGGTGGAGGGGGGTTTATGGTGTGGGGTTGTTTTTCAGGAGTTTGCGCTCAATCACTTAGTTTCAGTTAATGCTTGAGAGAGAGAGAGAGAGAGAGAGAGAGAGAGAGAGAGAGAGAGAGAGAGAGAGAATATCGTTGCTGTCCAATGAAAAACAAGTATCTCCATTTTTTTCTGTTTTTACTTTTATGCATCGTTTGACCACAGCAGCTGCCATTGACCATGTGTGAAAATCTCATGATAAATGGACCAAGAGAAATGGCCCAAAAGTGCTTGGAAAGATGTCTGGTTCCATTGACATCCATTAAAGTTAAATGTGGTTTTTGTCCTCTCCTGTAAAGTTGCCATTTTGGAGATAGTTGTTTTTCTTTGGACAGTGACGATATATATATATATATATAGTATTTAAAGACTCTTCCTGATGTGTGGAAGCAGACAGACAGTAATAGATGATTCAGCTTAATATGTCTCAGAACACTCTGTTCTCAGTAAACACTCTGGTCTGGGCCTGTAAAATAACTCTGTGATGTTGTTGATGTTTCGTAATTCAGGTTTTCATCTAATTATCAACAGATTGTCCTCTGCTTGGAGCTCAGATCGGTGCTGAGGGTCTTCACAGAGTCTCTACCCTGTAAAGCGTTTGAGTGACCTCTAGTGGCGGATATGCTCTAGGGGCTCTGCTACCAGAATGACCATGTCGCTGAGCAATGTACTTCAGCAATGTGTCAGTACTCCAGACATCATGATTCATGAATACGGTATTTAAGAAAAGCAAAACAAAGTCAACATATTTAATGTTTAATCTTATAAATTTCATTGTTTTTTGTAAATATACACCAACCAGCCACTTCATTAGGGACTCGTATCTACACTCACTGTCCATTTTATCAGCTCCACTGACCATATAGGAGCACCTTGTAATTCTACAGTTACAGACTGTAGTCCATCTGTTTCTCTGTATACTGTATTACCCTGTTCTTCAATGGTCAGGCCCCCACAGGACCACCACAGAGCAGGTATTATGTGGGTGGTGGCTCATTCTCGGCACTGCAGTGACACTGACGTGATGGTGGCGTGTTAGTGTGTGCTGTGCTGGTGTGAGTAAATCAAACAAAGCAGTGCTTCTGGACACCTCAGTGTCCTGTGGGTAGCGCTTTCGGTGACCACTGATGAAGGACTAGAGGATTACCAACACTGCAGTGTGCAGCAGCAGATGAGCTACCGGCTCTGACTGTACATCTACAAGGTGGATCAGCAAGGTAGGAGTGTCTGATAGAGTGGACAGTGAGTGGACACAGTGTTTAACCACTCCAGCAGCACTGTTGTGTCTGATCCACTCACACCAGCACCGCACACTAACACACCACCACGTCAGTGTCACTGCAGTGCAGAAAATGATCCCCCACCCCCATAGTACCTGCTCTGTTGTGGTCCTGTGGGGGTCCTGACCATTGAGAAACAGGGTAATAGAGTATACAGAGAAACAGATGGACTACAGTCTGTAACTGTAGAGTTACAAGGTGCTGCTAAATGGTAAGTGGAGCTGATAAAATGGACACTGAGTTTAGACACAAGGAGGTGTAGCTAATGAAGTGGCTGGTGCATGGACAAACCCCCATTAAAATCATGCCTGCAACAAAGTCCCAATCACTTCATGTTGTCTGGGTCTAAAGCTGAAAACTCGCTTCCAAAGCTGGATCAACTGGTGTCTTCAGTGTCCAAATGATTATCAAGTGCTGTTATGAAGAACCATGGCCACTTTTCTGGCCACCTCAATTTTGAGGCAGTGGGAAAACGAGACGGTGAGCCATCATTAAAAAAGCATCAGATCTGCTTTATGGTGAAAATCTATCAGGGCAGTTACCCATCATTAATGAGAGTCTGATGATGCGGTGTTTAATAACCAGTGTATCTTGCTATGACTGGCTAATTTACTGAGCACACAGCCGAATGAGTCTGCAGTGGGTCTTCCAGCAGTGGTGCTCTGTGAGCTACGTAATTTCTTGATGCTAAAATGAGATTACACTAACAATACCCATTCACCTCCAACCGTCTATCATGCTAACGTATTTCTTTATACAGCTAAATACATGCATGTGTTAGAGGTTAGCTTATAAAGCTCTGAGCCATGTATGACCCGTAGAGCAGGCAGCATATACGTCTATATTTTTTATATTTATATTTTTCAAACACATTATTCTAAATTAGGATAATATGCTCATCTTCAAAAAGGAAGGAAGGAGGTGTGGGACTGCAGTGCTATTGGGAAGGAGGATACAATACGTGTAGGTCCAGTGGTAGGTTCAGAGGGTATGTGTAGGTTCAGTGGTAGGTTCAGAAGGTATGTGTAGGTTCAGTGGTAGGTTCAGAGGGTACCTGTAGGTTCAGTGGTAGATTCAGAGGGTAAGTGTAGGTTCAGTGGTAGGTTTAGAAGATACGTGTAGTTTCAGAAGGTATGTGTAGGTTCAGTGGTAGGTTCAGAGGGTACCTGTAGGTTCAGTGGTAGGTTTAGAAGGTACGTGTAGGTTCAGAGGGTAAGTGTAGGTTCAGTGGTAGGTTCAGAGGGTAAGTGTAGGTTCAGTGGTAGGTTCAGAGGGTACGTGTAGGTTCAGTGGTAGGTTCAGAGGGTACGTGTAGGTTCAGTGGTAGGTTCAGAGGGTAAGTGTAGGTTCAGTGGTAGGTTCAGAGGGTAAGTGTAGGTTCAGTGGTAGGTTCAGAGGGTACCTGTAGGTTCAGTGGTAGGTTCAGAAGGTACGTGTAGGTTCAGAGGGTAAGTGTAGGTTCAGTGGTAGGTTCAGAGGGTAAGTGTAGGTTCAGTGGTGGGTTCAGAGGGTACCTGTAGGTTCAGTGGTAGGTTCAAAAGGTAAGTGTAGGTTCAGTGGGTAAGTGTAGGTTCAGTGGTAGGTTCAGAGGGTACGTGTAGGTTCAGTGGTAGGTTCAGAGGGTACGTGTAGGTTCAGTGGTGGGTTCAGAAGGTATGTGTAGGTTCAGTGGTAGGTTCAAAAGGTATGTGTAGGTTCAGTGGTAGGTTCAGAAGGTACGTGTAGGTTCAGTGGTAGGTTCAAAAGGTATGTGTAGGTTCAGTGGTAGGTTCAGAAGGTACGTGTAGGTTCAGTGGTAGGTTCAAAAGGTATGTGTAGGTTCAGTGGTAGGTTCAGAAGGTACGTGTAGGTTCAGTGGTAGGTTCAAAAGGTATGTGTAGGTTCAGTGGTAGGTTCAAAAGGTATATGTAGGTTCAGTGGTAGGTTCAAAAGGTATGTGTAAGTTTAGTGGTATTTACTGAGCTACACATACAGTAGTGTCTCTCAGTATGGCTAACCCAACATCTCAGATATCTCGGTATGAAGTTGTAGAGGTTCCTAATGGTGTCCTGTGATAATCCATCCCATGTAGCTTGAATATTCTCACACAGTTCCTGCAGATGGTGCAGTAGGGCTGAAGGTGGAGCGACACCAGACCTCCGGACATGCAACGTGTGACAACAGACCGTTGATTTTGGTGCTGACCACGGTGCCTCCACACACAGATTGGTGGTCGTTTCCACCAAGACAAAAGCAGGACTCGTCACTGAAGATGACCCACTACCATTCTGAGTCACTCCATCACAGTCTGGCCCGACTCCATCACAGTCCTTGGCGATGTTGACTTGGTGTTATGGGCAAGCGTCGTAACAGGATGACTCATGGAGGCATTACTACTCGCTGAATGACCACAACCGTTGGGTTAGTCAGGTAAAGTAATAAGACCTGTCTTTGCTTATGTCACATGTGCGGCCGAGTGTGAAACTTTTGAATCATTAGTGTTGATTCGTTAGCCACACTTCTGGGTGCAGCTGTTTGTGCACTTATTTTTTTAATGATGCATAAGCAGCCATTAACAGTGAGGACAGTGGTTTACCACATCAGCACTCACAGAAGTGCAAACTAAGGTTCTTGTGCAGAAGTGTGAGGCGGTTATTTTACAAATAAACAGCCAGGCACATTTCTCAGATTCTCATCTTAGAAAAAGAGATTCATCCTCTCCAACATTCGAGGAGAAAGAAAAATGTCGGCCGCCTTTCAGCTCGGATTGTTGTTACTCTTGGCAGGTGAGCTGGATTCCCCACCTTTTGCCATTTTGTGTGTGTGTGTGTGTGTGTGTGTGTGTGTATGTAAAAAAGCTAAACATGAATCCAATACCTGTTTAACTAATCAATACATCTTTATATTATGTGACGGAATTGAACAACTCTGTTTGATAGCTGCTGGATGTACAGGAGAAACTCTAAACTTATCCCTAGCTGCTCTTTCTCTCTGTATTTTATTTTCATTTTCATTTTTACATATATTTTTATATATTTATGTATATTTTATTTATTTAAGTACTGCTGTCTGGGTAAAACTGGGTCCTTGGGTACCACAATTTCGTTCCACCCCATGTACCACATGTGATGCGAATGACAATAAAGTCTCCTTGAATCCTTGAATCCTTGAATCCTTGAAGATTAAAAAAAAATCTAAGTAAAATTTTTCGGAAATTCATGAAATTATACATAGACCCATCGGCCACTCCATCTTCACTTATTGTCCATTTTATGACCATAAAGGAACACTCTGCAGTTCTACAGGTACAGACTGTAGTCCATCTGTTTCTCAGTATACTCTATTACCCTGTTCTTCAATGGTCAGGACATGGTCATGAGGTTATGCCTGAGTATATAATTATACATGAGCAGAAATTATACATTTTAATGAGCTAAAAAGACACAAATCAATTTTCTAAATGCCAATAAGATGTAGAGTTTTAATTAAACACTGAGTTAAAGGGAGACTTTACCATGTATAGAGCTAAACCACCTAATAGAAGTTAAAACTGAGGTCCGCAGTTTGGAAGCAGACTAACTGCACCTTTTTTGTAACACATCATTTTGTTCTGATGTATAATCTGTCATCTATTGGTGCATTTACTGGACATTTTAACCCACAAAACCAGAGACACGAGGCTGCGTCCTGATACGCTACAGATTCTGGAGGATTCTTAAATTACGCCGTATTACCATTTCCTTCTTCTGACCTCTCATACAACATAAACGTGAGCATTGGTTGTATTAATATTGTTGTATTTGTTGCATAGCGACTGTCCAATGCGGAAAACCCAATTCCAGCAGCTCTGGCCACATGACTGAAACGCTTGACAACAACCTGCAGGTACGTGAACCGACAGTGTTAATAGCACTGGGGCATCCAGGGTCACCATGCTGCCTGTAATGTCTTCACGGCATCCCTTATATGGCTTTATTTGACCTCTTTGATTCTGTTTCGGATCTGCTGTAACTGATGTGATGGGCTGTGTCTACACACAAAGACCGACTGCTAACCATTCGCTTGTCCCTCGTGCACAGAAACAGGCAGACGCAAAACTCTTCTGCACAGTCTGCAAGAGCGTCGCCAACCGAGTGCTGAAAATCATCAAAGATAAACTTTCTAAGGTACATCAAAACTGCAAATCCTCACACGTTAACCACCTCCGCTGCGTACTCATCAGCTTAACTGATGACCTGTCCACTTCTTCCCCGCAGGACAACATTGACATGGCCCTTGATGGCATATGCAAAAAAGTGGGAGCCACAGATCTCTGCCGTCGCTTCATAAAGAAATACAGAGAGAAGCTGATTGATGCCATCGCCGCAGGAGGGACGGCTAACAACATATGCAAATCTCTGAAACTGTGCAATGACCTTCGGTTACACTTCCAATAAATCCTGTATTCATAATGCTATCTAACTGCATTCATAAGGCCTTATATGGCATACACAATACCCTATAATACCAGCCATAAGTCTGTACAATTACTTACAACTAGTTATAATTACATGCAGAACACTTCACACAACAGTTTTCAGAATTTAGAAGGTCAGGTTTCATAATGCACTATAACCTGTGTTCATAAGGACACTGTAGGTATTAATATGGTGTATCAGGTCAGCTTATATTCACGCTGTACCTCCCGTATCCCGTAGTTAGAAAAGGTTCATTAAGAGCCTGTAAGGACCTCTCATAACGCTCTCTAAGGTGTAATGTACAGAAACGAAATTTATTAAACATTTTAATAATATAAAAAAAGACATCAGGGCATCTGAATTTAAGGCGTTATGAAACTTGACATTATGAAGCTGCATTAGTAAGTATTATGCATGTCATTATAACCACTTAGGAGACTTTAAATAAGCTTATGTCAACTGTAAGGTGTTATGTACGCTATATGGTTCATATGGAATGCGTTAACAAACCTTTCATTTAATTTTGCAAGCAAATTCCAAATATTCTATGAGGAGTATTTGTGTATCTCTATTATTATTTTTAGTTTAACTGCAATTTTGATCAAATACTTGCTTTTTAATACCGTATTTCTGCATTGTTCCCAGGGGGGTTATAGAAACTGAAACCTTAAAATTAATTACAGAAGTGTTGTTTTATACTGCTTTACAATACACACAGATTTATTCAGATATTTATTAAGACAAAACTCAGAGGGTACGTGTAGGTACAGTGGTGGGTTCAGAAGGTACCTGTAGGTTGAGTGGTAGGTTCAGAAGGTACCTGTAGGTTCAGCGGTGGGTTCAGAAGGTAAGTGTAGGTCCAGTGGTAGGTTCAGAAGGTACCTGTAGGTTCAGTGGTAGGTTCAGAAGGTAAGTGTAGGTCCAGTGGTAGGTTCAGAAGGTATGTGTAGGTTCAGCGGTGGGTTCAGAGGGTACGTGTAGGTTCAGTGGTAGGTTCAGAAGGTACCTGTAGGTTCAGTGGTAGGTTCAGAAGGTACATGTAGGTTCAGTGGTAGGTTTAGAAGGTACGTGTAGGTTCAGTGGTAGGTTCAGAAGGTATGTGTAGGTTCAGCGGTGGGTTCAGAGGGTACAAGTAGGTCCAGTGGTAGGTTCAGAAGGTATGTGTAGGTTCAGCGGTGGGTTCAGAAGGTACGTGTAGGTTCAGTGGTAGGTTCAGAAGGTATGTGTAGGTTCAGCGGTGGGTTCAGAGGGTACAAGTAGGTCCAGTGGTAGGTTCAAAAGGAAGCTGTAGGTTCAGTGGTAGGTTCAGAAGGTACGTGTAGGTTCAGAGGGTACGTGTAGGTTCAGTGGTAGGTTCAGAGGGTACGTGTAGGTTCAGTGGTAGGTTCAGAAGGTACGTGTAGGTTCAGTGGTAGGTTCAGAAGGTACGTGTAGGTTCAGAGGGTACGTGTAGGTTCAGTGGTAGGTTCAGAAGGTACGTGTAGGTCCAGTGGTAGGTTCAGAAGGTACGTGTAGGTTCAGAGGGTACGTGTAGGTTCAGTGGTAGGTTCAGAAGGTACGTGTAGGTCCAGTGGTAGGTTCAGAGGGTACGTGTAGGTTCAGTGGTAGGTTCAGAAGGTACATGTAGGTTCAGTGGTAGGTTCAGAAGGTACGTGTAGGTTCAGTGGTAGGTTCAGAAGGTACCAGTAGGTTCAGTGGTAGGTTCAGTAGGTACATGTAGGTCACGTGGTAGGTAGGTTCCAGTAAGGTTCACCAGGTAGGTTCAGTGGTAGGTTCAGAGGGTACGTGTAGGTTCAGTGGTAGGTTCAGAAGGTACGTGTAGGTTCAGTGGTAGGTTCAGAAGGTACGTGTAGGTTCAGTGGTAGGTTCAGAAGGTACCAGTAGGTTCAGTGGTAGGTTCAGAAGGTACATGTAGGTTCAGTGGTAGGTTCAGAAGGTATGTGTAGGTTCAGTGGTGGGTTCAGAGGGTACAAGTAGGTCCAGTGGTAGGTTCAAAAGGAAGCTGTAGGTTCAGTGGTAGGTTCAGTAGGTACATGTAGGTTCAGTGGTAGGTTCAGAAGGTATATCTGATTTCTGATTCATATCTGAATTCTATGTGTGTACTTTAAAGATTTTAAGGACTCTTTGTAATGCAGACAAATAAACAGCAACAGTTACAGTACGTGATAAACCATATATACACACAACTATACACCACAACCTGTGCTTAGACGGCATGGCAAAGTTTCATCATTAACATTCTGGGATGTTCTCTTCGGCTATACTTAAATAAGCTTGTATTATTCAAATAAACATGGTCAAGCATAAATATTCCATGACCCATTATTTTACTGCTGAATTGTACACTTGTTTTATAACAGCTTCCTAATACAAACAAAACAGCTCATCAACATTCACCTGTAGTAGCCAATCAGTCATGACTACACTGAGGGACACCCTTATATACAAGGTAGCTAAGCTAATACAGAAACAGGGGGTTTTAACATTTAAAATATATATTAAAAATTCAATAATAATAATAATAATAAATACAAAAACACTTTATTTAAAAAAGTATAATAGTAATAAAATATTTATTAAAAGAACAACCCTAATAAAATATGGTAACAAATCATAAAGAATCACAAAAACATGAAATATCTTTCAAACATGTTACTATGTGTGCAATATATTTTTAACAGCTTTGGTTTAGCATGCACGCTAGCTTATGTTTTTTTAAGATGCGAGATGCTAAGTTGCATCTTCAGCATGACACAGCAGGATAGCTGTCGAAGCCATCGTATAAGCCACAGTTATTCAGTGTTAACGCATCTGACTTTTTGGTGATATTTGAACTACCAGTGTGAATTTGTGAACTTGCTTACTGAGAGAACAACAGGGAGCACGTCTGAAGTAACTGACCTGGGATTTCTGCCGTCATGCGCTGGAGGGTGTTTATTTAATTCAGACTGTTATAAAGGGTTTGTCAGTGTTTGTGGCAGCTGACCTGGAGTTACTGACCTGGAGGTTAAGCAAATCCCAAACTAAAATTTGAATGATCAGTACTTTGTTTTAACCCTCAAATGTTTTTACGTTAAAACGTATATTATATTTAGAAACAAGTTTCTTGACTGGAAAAGCACAGGTTTGGATACTTTGCTGTCGGGAGCCAGGGAACACCAGAGATTTTATTTAAAAACAAAAAATTCAATTATATTATTAAAATGAAAAGAAATAAAATGACATTCTCTGTATAGAGCTACACATGTCCATAATCTCCTCATAAATGAAATACTTCCATCAAAACAGTTATTATACAGCCACACAAGTCTACTATAGCACGGAATAGAGAAATTAAATCTGAGTTTTCTCAACAAGAGCACAGAGAGGCCAAGAAACCATGTTCAGGTAGGCTTTATCATCGGTCGATTACAGTATTTCAGCGGAAAACTCTATAATCTATAAATCCATTAGATTCCATTTAACAGGTCTTGGTTTCTAGGAAGGAGGTGATGGAATTCCCAACTTTGACAAATAGTACATACAGTTACAGTTTGAAAGCCAACTGGAAAAACAAGCTCAGTATTCCATAAACCTCTGATCTTCTCCACATTCAGAACTCAGGACTCTGGAATAATCGAAAGAACCATTTAGACAATTCTTACAGTTCATAATTTGGAGATGGTGTCCCACAGTATATTTAAAATGGAAGGAACGTGATGTATATAATACATCATGCACCGTATGTTTAAAAGCTTAGTGTCTACAGAACATGAAAATGCTGAGTGTGTTCCAGTTGGAGGTGTTGAAGACACCAGGGCTGTTCTCACACACAGCAGTTAACTGTAACGCCGCCACTGCAAATATCAGCACTTCTCAAAGAGCCCAGTAAACACTGTTAACCTCCAGGGTTGGCTGACGCTTTTTTGTGTTTGTGGTCAATTCACTTAAAGAATATTAGGTCAGAAACTAGAAAAGTGCATTTCCTGAAGGAAACGCGGGATGCAGCTTGCTCAGTGAGGAACGAGGGATGAGTAAACGAGTGTGGGTCGGTGTGACTGTGGATTAGCGTCTGGGGGCCTGCCCTTAGTAAGCATGTGAAGTTTGGTGGGTCTCGGACGAACGAAAGCATTACTGCTTGGTTTGGTTCGAAAATGACTGGGACTCTATGAGAGGAACAAGGGATGAATAAAAGACAAATAGAGGAGTGCGGGTCAGTATGGCTGTGGATTAGTGCTTGAAGACATGCCTTTAGTGTGTATGTGAACTTACGCGCCTCTCGTGTGAACGAAACAGCCGGCTTTAGGTGTGTCTAAAAATAACTGGGACTCTACGGGAGGAACGAGGGATGGGGAAAAAAGAGAAGAAATGAACGAAAGTCTTCCTACTCGGAATCCGTGTATCCGATCAAAAAGCTATATATATCGGATTTCTTTGCAACGCGCAACCATAATAAATTACTAAACACTAAAACAGTGGCAGCATTCACGGCTTTGTCCTCCTCCATCAATGATGTCACTACATTACCCAGCATGCTTTGGGCCTCCAAAATTGAGCCCTACTGCTGCAGTACTGTTACTGGCACGGGACATTAATCAGAAAATTAAATTTCCCCCAGAAAATATACAAGTGTAGTCTGTGAAGCTCACATTTTATTATTTATTGTTTATATTTAGCTTCTGAAAGTTGTGCTCGTGCCCAGCGGACTGCGCGTGCACGCCAACGCTCGAGCTCCAGCAGCTACAATAACTGCACTCTGAAACTGACGCGCGAGAACGCAATTACAGCTAATATACACTAATCCGACATTACTGACCTGAATCTCATATTTAGCACACACTCAGTTACATATATGCGTTCAGTAGAACCCGCCGAATTCTACATTTAGAAAGTATTTATATTGTAAATGCTTTTTTCTTCCCTACAGCTAGTTTTTGTGGTGTTTACGGCTGCTAGCTATACTATGTACAGTAGCTAGCTAACTAGCTATCCAAGTCGACCTAAGATCAACGAACGAAAAAAAGGGCAATATATTCTAGTTTAGCCGCTTAGCACCAAAGCGAGGTAAGTCATACCATAAAAAGCTAACGCAGGCGCTAGCTAACTTAGCTAATGCGGAAACAAACCACACTTAGCATAACGACCTTCCGTTCCTGGCAGCTGTCATGTTTAAGTTTATTTAAAAAATATTTTAATTATTATTATTAAACAGTTTGTGATTAGATAGAGGCTGTTAAATGTTCAAGTTTTGGTACAAGGTCAAATTTGGCTTCCTGTTTCCCAGCCGCTTGTTCGAAGTTTTCCGGTCCACCTTAAACGATGCCGCAGTTTTTCTGGCGCTGAGGCTGCACCGTTTAAGGTGGACCGGGAAACTTCGAACAAGCGGCTGTGTGGTGACTGGCTTAAAAACTACCATTTTACTCACGATGGTTGTCATTCCATAGACAAACCACAGTAAATACCCTTTTTCACCACAGTTATCCCTTTTTCACAGTTTCAGGCACTGTTATCGCTGGTCGGGGGTGGGGGCTAGCTAAATGATGATGAGACACAGCTGGGCTAAAACGCCTCCCTCCATCACTATGAGGATCAAGCCCTCAGCGGCTCTCACCATGCAGCTCCGGCGAGGTCTCCGTATAAAGAGGCCGAAGCTTCAGGAGGCCTGCGGCCCACCCGGCAGAACTCAGCACCAGCACGCCCGAAAACGGGACGAAATGCCGCGTCCTTGTGAAAAACCGTGGGGCCCAACTCTGATCATACAGCGCCAAGAAATGGCCGCCTTTTTCAGACTGTTTGGTGAGCGTGGAGTGCACCTGGCTCAGCCACACCAACTTCCTCTCTCTCCATAGTTCCTTAAATACACACAACAAAATTCTGCCATTTTGTTTTTCTTTTCAGATGATGACCTCATACAGGATTTTCTGTGGATGGACTGCTGTTGCAAACTTACAGACAAGGTATACAAGCCTAGTGTCCTTTGTGTCTGTCCAGTTTAAAGGTCCCATATTGTCTCTTGTATCTCCATTTTTGTTGATTTTTACTTTTATGCATCATATGAACACAGCAGCTGCTGTTTACACTGTGAGAAAATTTCATGAAGAATGGACCAACACAAAGGGGCCAAAACATTTTGTTTTTTTACACAATGAACCAAAAGTGCAAAAACAAGCCACTTAGTGTCATGTTGCCTGGTGGTGTCTGGGACACCTGTGATTGAATGGGTTATTGTTAACACTGATAGGACTACTACAACTTATTTATAACAGCTTAAGATGAGGTACATACTATAGGGATTTTATTAAGAGCTATTTGTGTGTAGTAAGGTCATTTATCACTACAACATCTGAAGCTTTTAGTTTTATTGTTTTTTGTTGGTTTCTTCAAAGACTAATTTTAAAGCAAATGACTCAGTTATATAATTGAAGGTACACTGACATTATATTGATGGTATCTGGCAAATACACTTATGAAAAACATAGATATATATAAATACATCATACACTTTTTTTTTTTTTTTTTTTTAAATCATGCTGAATGGACCAACACAAATGGTCCAAAACTTCTCGGAAAAAAGTCTGGTTCCGTTGAAGTCCATTCACTAGTTTTCCTTTGGACAGCGACAATATGCTACATTCTTCTGTGTTCATTTTTTCCCCCCAGAGGTCCACATAGGTACCAAAACATGGCCAAAATTCCTTATACACAACCCTAGGATGAAATCGCCTGTTCAGATTACCATCCTAAACTGTTTTTTGGCATATCCGGATGGCATGCCAGTAGATTTTTGATTATTATTATTATTATTATTTAAAAAAAAAAAAAAAAGCAAATTAGATGCAAGCCACATTTGGAGGTGGTTTAAAATTACATTCTAATTAGATTTTTACAGATGGCCGCATGAATTGTATTGCAAAGTGTCTTGCGTCACACGCAGCATGACAAAAGTGCTGGTACTGTAACGTCTACCACGGTTACCCATGCAGATAGGTTGCTGATGTCTGGACACACTAATCTGATCCAATCACTTGCAAATCACTGTGCAGAGCATCATCTCAAAAGATATTAAATGAGAAACAAATCTAATTTGCCTGCTGTCTGAATGTTGCCAGACCTTGTTACTGTGTTACTGTTTTTGTTACTGTGCTTTGTTCAGACAGCAAGCACAGCACAACACATAAAATCAGATTTTTACAGATGCATCTCAATCAGGACACTGGCCACCAAAATCCAATTCAGTTTTCCACAATATGAGTACTTTATTTATTTATTTATTTTTGTCCTTTAATTTTTGCCATGTGTGAAAATGTAGGTTTTCTATCATTATATAATAGAATAAATAAGGCTAACATCATTTTTTTTTTCTGCTGTTGAAGTATCTGCTTGCCATGACCTTTGTCTACTTCAAGAGAGCACGCTTCAGCATCGGTGAGCACAACAGGATGAACTTCTTTATCGCGCTGTAAGTTTGGCCATTTCTCATTTAATTTTTTTGAATGAATGCCTAGCCCTAGGGCATATTTGACAGAGTGAACAACAGCCACATTACATGTGAGTATATTCAGACTGTACTCTTAGAATTTTAGAAATTTTAGCTCTCTTTGTAAGAGAGTTAGGGCCCTCAAATGCACTAGTTTGTAAGTCCATAAAATGAACCAACACGTTTCATAATGTATTTTAATTCTGGGCAAATGTGAGTGTGAGGCCTGTTACAATATAGAATTGTATGTCTTATTCTTTCTATATTCATTGTCCATTTTAGCAGTGCCATTATTATTAATTAATTTATTTATTATTAATAATGTTATTGTTCTAATAATATTAATTTTGAGTGCTAGGCCTGTTATGATAGAATCCCCAATTTTAGTGAAATTGTACACTTTATTCTTTCTGCATTTGTTGTCCATTTTAGCAGCCTCTTACCATATAGCCTTACCTTGTAGTTCTACAATTACAGACTGTAGTCCATCTGTTTCTCTGTATACTGTATTGCCATGTTCTTAAATGGACCCCCATAGGACCACCACAGAGCAGGTATTATGTGGGGGGTGGATCATTCCCAGCACTGCGCAACAATAATGGGGTGGTGGCGTTAGTGTGTGTTGCTCTGGTACAATTGGATTCACTCTTAAACAATCTTACATTGGTCCACCTTGCAGATGTAAAGTCAGAGATGATTGCTCATCCTTTGCTATGTTGGTCCCCCTCAAGTCCTTAAGTGGCAACAGGACACTGTTGGCTGGATAGTTTTAGTTGGTCGACCAGTGTTTAAACACTACAGCAGCACTGCTGCGTCTGATCCACTCACACCAGCACAACACACGCTGACACTGCAGTGACACTGACTGGTGGTGCGTCTGAGAATGATCCACCACCCACAACATACCTGCTTTGTGGTGATCCTGTGGGGAATCACCGTATAACAGCATATGCAGAAAAATAGATGGACAAATGTTTGTTAATGTAGAACTACAAGATGCTCCTGTGTGATAGGTGCAGATGCTAGGAGGTGTTTTTAATGAAGTGGGATGGATATGCATATTTTATATTCTGTATTTTATGTGTTATAGATACCTGGCAAACACCATGGAGGAGGATGAGGAGGAGACAAAGTATGAGATCTTTCCCTGGGCTCTTGGGAAGAGCTGGAGGAAGTTGTTCTCACGCTTCCTGAAACAGAGGGACAAGCTGTGGGCTCGAATTGAACATCGTGCAGCTGTCAGTCGCCGCTGCTGTGAGGAGGTACTCTTACCTGAGAGCATCTGTTCTTCGTGTTGGCGATTATATGAAACCATTAGGCACACACATAAAATTTCTGGATGTTCAAATGGTTTTTGTTTGTTTTGCTAAATCAGTTGTCTGTGACATCAGGTGATGGCCATCGTTCCATCTCACTTCATCTGGCAGCGTGAGCGTGCGGAGCACCATAGCGGAGCCCAGAGGCAATACCGGGACAGAGATGAGGTGCACATGCCTCGTGGACCAGCCGCCTCACCTGAGCCATGCTCCCTTTGTGTTAAAACCTCCAGCCTTTCCTCCTCATGCTCTTCCCCTCTGCCCCTCGCACTGAACCTTAGTTTGGAGGCCACACCACCCTCCAAGCCCAAGGGTTTTCACAAACCAAGCAAGAAGGCTGCCTGCCACTGCATAGATCCAGCAGGTGGGTGAATGTGTGGCGCACTCTAGTGGCTGGTTCTGTTCAGTGTTGGTGTTAATGGTTGATTTGTTATCGATATTACCATCTTGGAGAAATAAAACTTAAAATCTGCCAAATATTTCACACTCTTTCTGTTCAGAAGTGTGTTCTCTGCTGAGAATGTGCACGCTATTTTTTGTAACATGTAATTTTACAAGTGACCAAACATTTACATATTCTATATAGTAGTGTGTAGACTGGTAGTTTATTCTGGTGGTGGGCTTATTTTTCTTGTCTTGAATTCATGAATAGGGAGTGATGTCGACAGTGAAGCTGGCCATGACTATTCCATGGACTGGATCAATGAGGAGTAGACACAAACCACAAATGAGAGTACACAGTAGAGCATTATCCATCAACTCTACAACCCTGTCTGATCAGCAGTATCATCTACACGTGCATCTAAATGGCTAGAATCTGGGTCAGTCACTGAAATAGAGAATTAAGTGGTGGGCATTCAGACTTGCAGAACTGAAACAGACATGGAGAAAGTTTGGATATAGTAAGACCCCAATAAGCAATAGTACTTTGGCACCTGTATCACTGATGCAGTTTCAGTTAATCCTGTACAAAAGTGTTCCATGTTTTAGAGCCTGTGTGTGTGAGTGAGAGTGTGTGTTTTGGGGTCTACCCCACCCCCCTCCTTCCTGCACTGCATGCCTCCATCAGATCCAGAACATATAGCTGTGCTTAGGTTTACTTTATATATTTAAGGGCACAATTTATTCTGTATCACTATAGCTTTTATTTAAGAAGTATTTTAAATACTTCTCTATATACCACTAGAATGTTCAGATTTTGCACTTGTATATATTATTTGTAAATAGTCACCTCGTCTTGGACCCTAGAAATATAAATGTTTAACAGTGTACATAAAATTGTCAAAACAAGCAACATGTACAAATAATAAATTTGAAATGTGTTCACTTGTTGTTTAAGAACTTTTCTAATGAATTTGGGTCATTATATATTTATAGCTATGTATAATGTTGTGTAGTTTTATTGAAAAAGAACAACAAACAGTCTGTGTGGGCACATGTCTTTATTTGGCCTTGGCTTGGGTCTCCATGACCCTTGATGCAGTTGTAGATGGGCTATTTCAGGATCTTCCGTAATTTCACGAGGAAAGCTGGAATTACAGTAAAAATAAGTGGTTAACAAAGTTAAAAAAGGAAGAACAATAGTGTTACAATAATGTGTAAGATCTTTTAGCCAGAGTTCAAAATGATGGTTTTTACCAGATCCAATACTGAAACACTTTCCCTAAAATCAGTCATAGTTGGTGGCCTGCAGTTGCTTTTCTAGCACCGGAACTTATGGAGCCTTATTGCTGCCAATAAGCAGAATGCCAAGAAATCTGATTTGGTAGTTTCTAACATTGACATACACTTCTATAAGAAAACCGTATGGCTAAAACAGAAGCAGCTCTCTTGTATATCTGTTGTCGATGTGCCAGAACCACATAGGCAAAATGGTATAAACACTAGAAGGCATCAACACTGTAAACATGACCATACAGAAAGATACATTCCCAAGCTCTGCACAAGTTTATTCTGTTCTAGCCATCAGTAAACATATGGACAAAAATAGTGGGATGCCTACACATTACACCTACAGGAGGCTCTATGCCAACCCCTGAAAAACACCCCCATAGCATTATCCCTCCTCCACCAAACACTGGAATTCAGTTCTTAACATTGACCCACAATTTTTTAATTGTGTAATTAAAATAATTTTATAATCATGTAGCAAAGAGGAAGGAAACTCCTCAGTTCAGTTATTAAAAGGTGTGTCCCAATATGTCCATACATTGTACCTAAACCTAGGTACAACTGATGCACTGAAACAATTGTAGTACTGGAGGACTCAATGTGTGTGCTCTCCGCTTAAACACACAAGACAAAAAAAAGTCACTGCATTTCTTTGTCCTTAGGCATTAGTGTGTCCTTTATTTATTATCCACTTATGTACAGAGAGCCAGGAAAGCCCAGGGCTTTAATGTGATTTGTGGGCCTTAAAAAATGTTTTTGACTCATTTTGATTTAACAGATGCATGTTTTTATTTAAACTATACCTGTATTACAGTACTACTCTTGTTTGATTGCCAGGTTTTAAATGGGGAAGAGCTAAACTTGTGAAAAGCCCCAAAATAAAGAATTTTGTTAAAAGGAAATGAAAAGTGGCATGTTGGTTGAGGCAACCAGGCAAATTCTTCTGTTGGTTTTTCTGTCATTATAATCACCCAGTCGTGTTTTGATTTCCAACAGGAGGGACCAATTTAATGCAAAAATATCACTTTTGTTGGTCTGAAAGTCCTAAATATGTCACTCACTGAGTAGGAGCAGCAGCTTAATCAGTGGGATGTTAAAACCAGAAACCAGCAGCACCATACCAGCTTCTCTACTGAAAGAGTCACTGTCAAACTGCTACAGGCAAATATACACTCATCATCAAAAACATAGCAGCACCCTGGGGGATTCAACCGGCAAGAATGAGACACTGGGTAGGAAGAGCTAACATCATGAGAATGAAGATTCATGCTCAGTCGTGCATGTGACATAAGCTAGCTGACATAAGCCTAAATTGTGGACATTCAGTGAGCAGTGCCCCCCTCACTAGTCATCCTGTTAGTCCCTTTGGCAGATGACTGCATGACGCAGGCTTACATGCACACGGACCATTACGGCAACTGCCCTTAACACTACACCAACATGGTCAAAGACTGCAACGGTGTCATGTCAGACTGGAGAGACTCAAAGTGTAAACCACTGTCAGCTTAGGGCTGACAAACTACTAGAATTTCATAGAGAAGTGGGAGGGATGTTTTGATGGAGGTTTGACATTTATGACCTAAACTGAGGGCCGAGCTTTAATAGACACAGTTCACCACTGCACCAAGCACATTAATAATAATTACCATTAATATTATTGTTATTATTATTATTATTTATAGAAATATTATTTCTAGAAAGAAAAAAGTCTCTACATGTTTTTTCTGAATTGAGTTCTTTTGGGGGCAGTCGTGGGCTGGAGGTTAGGGAACCAGCCTTGTGACCTGAGGGTTGCCGGTTTGATTCACTGAACCAACAATCAACAACTAAGGTGCCGATTAGCAAGGCACCTAACCCCTAGCTACTCCCTGGACGCTGTGGAAAGGGCTGCCTACTGCTCCAGGCAAGTGTGCCTACTGCCCCCTAGTGTCACTGAGGGTGTTTCACTTCACAGGTGGGTCAAATTCCTCTGTGTGCAGACACAAATGGCAAAAAGGCCCTCAACTCTGTACTCAGAGAATGATTGGCCTCATCTAAGTTAAAACAGTGGATGATCTGTTTTAGCATCTGCGTTGGGCACGAGTGATTTTTTTAGGAACCCCAGTAGGAGGACCATTAGAGTGATGGATTCAGGTTGTAAAAACGCATGAACAACTACCTCAGGTTTGATATTCATAGCTCTGTCTGTCAGAGTTTCTCTCTGAGGTGAGACAGCTCTAAAGACTGATGGGCTGGTCTAGGTGCCTTGGCAGTAGGGACAGAAGAACCTACATGAACTTGAGTCGGTCACTCATTAAAACCCGCTGCAGACTGTACAGGCTCTGAGCAAGTGGAGACGTTTCAACTCACCTGTATGTGGCAGCTGTTCAGGATGAGGCCGAGCAATGTACGGGACACCACCAAATGGGGCCTGCTTTGGACTGGTGAGCTGCTCTAAAATTGGATGAGAGACATTGGTTACATATGGGCTGTTATGTGTTTCTGTTATGCTAAAGTTGACCATTTTCATTTGACCTCTTATTCATTTTGGTTGCCGTGATACCAGTTAGAATCATGTCAAACATGCTGATTGAAACTCAAGCTTCACCTTCATCAGTGGAGTCACCGTCATCCTCACTGTCAGCAGTCTCTTCACTCATAGGTTTCCGCTGGTTGAAGGTGCCGTCTTTTTTGAGCGAGGGGGCCAGCAGCCAATCCCTGTACTGCACCTCGATGACACGTTCACACACCAAAGGAAGAGTGGAGCATCGCAATCCCTCCATCAGGTCTATGATCTGTGTAATGCTGTCATGTACAACAGAGGAAAGCCACTTGACGTGAGGCGACCTGCATCTTTCTGATTGTAAGCTGTTTAAGGATCTCCTTGCACGTTTAAAGTGGTAGTAGCTTCAGGCTCCTACAGATGGCGCTGCACGAGGACCATGGGGCTATAAATACCTGCGGGGTGTGAGTGACTGGATCCATAGATTGAGAAGAGGTGGTACAGTGCAGGGAGGGTCTCGTTCCATGTGTGGTAAACGCTCCAGAGCAGATGTTAATGATTGGCTAAAGGGAGTGACTGCATGTGGGCGTGGCCAAAGACCATAGTGTGAAGGAAGTAGCTGAATCTGCAGGTGTATGGAATCAAACGGTCTACCAGCAGTGGCTAAAATCCCAGTCTACAGGGAATTCTCCTCGGAATTGTGTCAGGGGGTGCATAGAAAAACTAAATTACGATTTGGTGTAGGTAGTTTGGATTCTACTTACTTAGCCAGGTACACTGCACAAATGGCTCCATCATGAAGATGAGGAACTACTGCAGGCAGTGCCAAATGAGGGTTGACCATATCCAGAGCAACCTGGAACACATTATATAACATATAGAGCTGCACCACACAGGCCTCCCCTGTAGGGGACTCCAGAGAACTCGCTTTGTTGGGTAGAACAGTGATTTAACAGGGCCCTGAATGGTAAGTGTCAGGCTTTGGTTGCTTACTGAATTGAAGCTCCGCCCAGCAAGTAACGGGGCGGAGTTGATCAGGTCACACTGGTGAAAGTGAACGTTATCAGGCCACTCTTCCCCTCTTCGCAGCTTCCAGGTGGAACGCCAACGCTGATAATTCAAAATGGAGCGTTTGTGATGGTCCTCCCTCACCTCCACACTCAGCACACTGCCTCTAGACCCCACTGAGGAGGAACAAACGGATTTCGGTCAGTTATTAAACAGATTTCAAATACAGATTCAGTTTCATTTATACTTTACACTTTAACACAACTATAGTCGATCAGCTGAGATGCATCTTGTTTGGGTGGTTCGCCTTTATAGTTCTTTTTACTGGAGCTACTGAGGTAGCTTGGATACCAATGAACCAGCGCCACCGTGGGTCTCCTGCCCTGTTTCATCGCCCGGCATGACCATAACCTTTACACTGACCAGCGTCTGGCTCTGATCATGAACTCTGTCTATGGGTCGGCTCCATCTTGCAGTTACTCCCTCCTGGACTAATCAGACTGGATCTAATAGATGTACTTCTCCTGCTAGTTCTGTCTTTCTCGTCTCATCCGGGTTCGACCTGAGGAGGTTGGGTTCCGCCCTTGAGCCTGGTTCCTCTCGAGGTTTCTTCCTTACTCAAGGGAGTTTTTCCTCACCACTGTTGCCTCTGGCTTGCTCAAGGGGGCTTGGACCCGGTTTCCGCCCCCCACCTCAAATGTCTGTACATTAACTTTGTGGTTTTTTTTCTTTCCTTTTCTTTTATATACAACAAACTGATTTTCTGTGAAGCTGCTTTGAGACAACGCGCTACAACGCGGTTGTAAAAAGCGCTATACAAATAAACATTGATTGAACTCCAGACTTCCAGGTGGTTGCTACTATTTGTCATACAGTGTCGGAAAACCACATTACAGTCCATCTGAGATGACTTCAGGTCACTCTACGCTGTTTAAGGCACGTGTTTGTTACTACACGGCTAATCGAAATGGCATAGATCATATTACTTGTTAGCCAAACTAGTAGTAAACATGTCTTGGCAAATCAATTACTTCTGAGGTAAGGAGGAGGGAAATGTAAATCAAAAAGTTTCCAGTTTTTCTGTTTATATGATTTGTGTGTGAACAGAACAGAACCATCTTCCCCTTCCCCGGCGGTAACATGAAAACCACCTCCTTGTATCTACACTGATTGTCTATTTCATCAGCTCCACTGACCATATAGAAGCACTTTGTACTTCTACACATACAGAATGTGGTCCATCTGTTTCTCTGTATACTGTATTACCCTGCTCTTCAATGGCCAGGACCCCCACAGGACCCCCACAGAGCAGGTATTGTTTGGGTGGTGGTCACTCTCAGCAACCCACAGTGACACTGATGTGTTGGTGGTGTGTGCTGGGCTGGTGTAAGACCTGGACAGCGTCCTGTGACCACTGATGAAGGACTAGAGAATGACCAACACTGCACTGCTCAGCTGCAGATGAGCTATCGTCTCTGACTGTACATCTACTGGGTGGACCAGCAAGGTAGGAGTGTCTAATAGAGTGGACAGTGAGTGGACACAGTGTCTAAACACTCTGGTCCACTCACACCAGTCAGTGTCACTGCAGTGCTGAGAATGATCCACCACCCACATAATACCTGCTCTGTGGTGGTCCTGTGGGGGTCCTGACCATTGAAGAGCAGGGTAATACAGTATACAGAGAAACAGATGGGACTACAGTCTGTAACTGTAGACCTACAGAGTGTCCTATATGATCAGTAAAGCTGATAAAATGAACAGTGCGTGTAGAAACAAGTATGTGGTTTTAACATTATGGCTGTTCTGTTTATAGTGTAGATGGATCACCTGATCAGCGATACTCCGGAGTCTCAGGGCAGCTACAGCAGCTTTCCATTAATTCCTCATTAGAACTTTAATCCATGTTTAGAGTCAACAGGGGCACAGAAAAAGGCAGCATACCTGCTCTGGAGAGGAAGAGGCTCATAGCTCCTGATCCTGAGCCTGACTCCAGCACGCTGTCTCCCTCACTCACGTCCATCATCGTCAGCATGGCGCTGACGTCCTGCACAAAGACAGTTCTGTGATTATTCATTCCACACAGTGCAAATGTGGCATTGGCTGATGGCTAATGTTGCCAGCTGGCACAAGATCCAAGTTTTGGGGAGTTCTTTTGAGCTGGAATATGAAACCCAGGAGAGATATATGCATATTAGCCCCCTAGCACACATGTAATACAGACATGGAGTTTACACTGTGATAATCAGAGGGATATAGGTTCTCTTGATTATGAGCTATTAAATTTAGCTACTAAAGACATAAGCTTCAAAGGGGTATTTCAAAAGTTCTACCAAATGGTTGAGAAGATAGGATTGATATGGTGTCAGACTTGTTTTGTTTTTTTAACAGTGTTGGTGAAGGGAACCAGGTGAAGGGTGACTTCTGAGTTCTTATTTGCTGTCTTTGGGTAGGGTATTCATAGCTACTTCATATATTCCCATCATCAAAAATGAATAGCTGCACCCAGAAGGAGGTGTGGGATTGCAGTTCAATTAGAAAGGAAGGTAAAGGTTACCAGGAACAATAAATTATGATCAATTTTAACTGATATGATGAATATTTATTGAGCTACACATACAGACGTAGTGTGTAACACAATATGTTACTAAAATTAGCTACTAAAGACAAAAGCTTCAAAGGGGTATTTCAAAAGTCCTACCAAATGGTTGAGAAGATAGGATTGATATAGTGTCAGACTTGTTGTTTTTTTAACAGTGTTGGTGAAGGGAACCAGATGTCCGAAAGAGTGTAATGCCTCTAAAAGCTGCTTTGCTGACTGTTATTCCATGAAATGGTTATGAACACATTGTCTGACATCCCTTCTTGAAGATACCTATTATGAAAAGGGGGGGCGGGTGTGTAAGTGCTGGGTACAAAACTGACACCCTTCCCCTGACTGCTTCACCTACATTAGTGAGTCAGAGCTCGCGGAGACTCAGTGAATCGCAACGTGCGTGGCTGTGATAGGATGCCACCTGTGCAGACAAGTCCAGTTGTAAAATAATTACTGCCCGTAGCTAAATATTCCACATTCGGATTCTCATAGTTCAGTGGGATTATAGCAAAGTGATTGTAGAACAATAGAAAACAGGTTCAAGCTTAGCACACGAAGCGGTAGGTCCGACGTAAAATGCACCAAGGGGATCAGCGGGATCGGGAGGCACGTAGGATGCGCAGTAGGGTGACCAACTTTCTGGCAGATCAATCACTTACATACCTCCAGACTCATTGTGATCTTTTCGAGATTTAGGGCTCATGAATCAGTGCACAAGAGGCTTCATGGGGATGAGTCTCCACAGCTGCATCCCAAGCCTTGATCATCACGTCAAGTGCGCAATGCAGAAGCGGTCGTAGTGCGTGGTGTAAGCGTCGCGCGGTGCCTGGACTCTTGAGGTCTAGTGGAGAGTCGTAGGTGCTCTGGTAGTCACGTTTCTAAATTTTGGGGCACTCGATGGACTGTGGGGTCCCTGGGTTTGGTGGTTACTGCAGGATAATCAGTACTTGTCGCAACTGCATTGTGGCCGAGTGTAGTTTGGTAAGGGTAATTATGGTGTTCAGGAGTTGAGCTTTGCCCGCCCTTGAGTCCATGAGAGGAACTCTTAGATGCTTCAGTCAGACCAAGAGACTCTGCGACAATTTGCAGCTCGCCAACTTTGTGAGGAACAGTTTTGGGGGAGGCCCCTTCTGTTCCGAACATGCAGCATGCACACGTAAGAGTGGCAGCAAGGCAAAAGTGGCCATAAGCCCATGGTATGAGTGATTCGGGTGTGGAAGGACTTGAATGGGCTGCGAAAAAACAGAGTCGCTGCCCCCTAAACCCACAGAATCGTCTTTTGGGATGAATTATAGGAGCGAAAGGGAAGCGGGGCGGGTCGGAGCGGGGGGGGGGGGAGGACAAAGGGGGGGGGG
>JAMWET010004384.1:0-5000 GCA_024036415.1 Prochilodus magdalenae
CTTTCCGTTACATATCAAGTAGTTGGTTGCACATCCCAGACCAACCGAGGCGTGTCCCGACCTTGGCTGACACTATTTTTTCCGCTATGGCTCCCTGCATCGGAGTACTATTTCACAATTATCTCTTCATCAACTTCATCGTCACCACTACGACTAAATCAGCCTAATTAGATACTCAACTGAAGTAACTTTGAACAAATTCATAACTTTCTCTCCTGAATGAATTATTTTTACTGAAGTTCTGTAAAGCTGCTTTGAGACATGAGTTGTAATAAATATTTTTTGTTTGATTTGATTTGATTATTACAAGTTAATTACTGAATGTTAAACAGTTCTGTTCATCACACAATTACTGACTTTCTGCAAGTAGCTTGGTGCGCCCAGAAAATTAGCATCATATTAGAGTCTTTTTTTTTAAGTGTACATCCATCACAAAGAATCCAAAGTTTTCAGCAACAATGTTGAATATATATTTACATATTCAATAAAAAAGTATTTTCTTGTGAGATAAACAAATAGGAATATATAAATTACAAAAATTTCAAGTTAAATATGGGTGCTAGTGTTTAGGGGACAGTCATCTTGTGAGTATCCTATTAAACCTGATATGGTGCATATAGCGCTTATTACTATCTCAGATCATAACATAAACCTTGTGAATATCCAAAAGCCGCAGTGTGTTAAAGTTAGTTATGCGGTTATTATATATATTCGAAGGGTCCGTATATGAAATACCAAAGATATGCTGAAAGATTCATTTGTTAACAGTACTGTGTAGCTTATTAAAGCACTAAATAAAATTAATTAATTTAAATTTAAATAATTACTAATTAAAACTTTTTTTTTTTTTGGTTTTGGCTCTCGGTCCACCTTAAATATTGCATGTTGACCCCCCTAAGAGACAGTAATGGTTGTGTGTTTGCGTGTGGGTGTGGGTGCGTGCTTGCTGACAGGAAGCTTTATCTTCCGATTGTTACTGTCACTGTAGATTCTCTCTGACAGTGTAATAACTACTTCCAGCTCAAACAGGATCCTCAAACAGGACACACACACACACACACACACACACACACACACATACATTTAGAGTGCTGTTGGGTAAACAGGAAGTTTAGGTGTTAAGTAAAGCCCTCCAGAAACAAAGCTGTCAGTCAGCTGTGTGTGAGTGTGTGTGTGTGTGTGTGTGTGTGTGTGTGTGTGTGTGTGTGTGTGTGTGTGTTCTGTGGGGGGTTCCTGTGGAGCCAGCAGCACTTCCCAGGGTTCCTGAACCACCTGTGGCTTCTTTCTCTTACACACACATACAGATATGTATCTTCATCTCTTTGATTCTAGTTTGAATTAATTAAGACAGTTTGAAGATGGCACACAGGTCAGAGAGAGAGAGAGAGAGAGGTTAAAAAGGAGGAAGAGAGACGGAGAAGGTGTGATGAAGACATTGTGAGTAGAGAGAATTGGGAGGGAGGCATGGAGAAAGACAGAGAGGAAAGCAAAAAAGCACAATGGAGGAGAGCAGAAAGGAGGAGAGAGAGTAGGGCTGAGAGAATGAGAGCAAGAAAGGGATATAAAGCATTATGAGAAAAATGTTAAAGTGCAGTAAAACGTGTGTAGGTTTGTAAATCGAAAAAAAACCCCACACATATATATATAATTATTCATATATATATATATATATATATATATATATATATATATATATATATATATATATATATATATATATATATATATATATCACTGCTGTCCACAGAAAAACAAATCTCTCAAAAATGGCAGCTTTACAGGAGAGGGCAAAAACCTGATTGAATTTGCATGTAGGTCAATGGAACCAGATGTTTTTCCAAGCATGTTTTGGATATTTCTTTTGGTCCATTTATCATGAAATGTTCCCCGGTGTAAGCAGCAGCTCATGTGATCAAATGATGAAAAAAAATAAAAATCAGCCAAATTTGAGACATGGTTTTCATTGGACAGCGATGATATATAGGTTAGCAAACAAGTGTGTGTGTGTATGTGTGTGTATATGTGTGTTTGTGTGTAATTGTGTGTGTGTATGTGTGTAGGTGTGTGTTTGTGTGTGTGTGTGTGTGTGTGTGTGTAATTGTGTGAGTGTGTATATGTGTGTGTGTGTGTCTGTGTAATTGTGTGAGTGTGTGTATATGTGTGTGTGTGTGTATGTATGTAATTGTGTGTGTGTGTGTGTGTATGTATATGTGTGTGTGTGTGTATGTGCGTGTGTGTGTGTGTATATGTGTGTGTGTGTGTGTGTATATATATATATATGCGTGTGTGTGTGTGTATATGTGTGTGTGTGTGTGTGTGTGTGTGTGGGTGTGTATATGTGTGTGTGTGTGTATGTATGTAATTGTGTGTGTGTGTATGTGCGTATATGTGTGTGTGCGTGTGTGTGCGTGTGTGTGTGTGTGTATATATATATATGCGTGTGTGTGTGTGTGTGTGTGTGTGTGGGTGTGTGATTCTCTCATTTCACATCCTTTTCTTTAGGGTTCTAAATCAGTAGTGATTTTTTAAAACCTAGAAAAATCGTCCCCATTTGTCCTTACTGAACCAAAACCAAGCTCTGAACCGAACTGTGCCTCAGTATTTGAGACATGGATTTGGAGAAATTAAAGAAATCGTATATATGTGTATATATATATATATGTGTGTGTATATATATGTGTGGGTTATAGATTACATATAAATGCTCTATGAGGATATTAATAGAACCTAAAGAAATAAGCATGTTTATATGACAGCTGTTTTCCTGTCTGATATACAGTGTGCTGGAATGAAACTCTTTATGTAGATAGATGGATTGAGAGAGGCTGAACAGAGAGCGAGCGAGTGAGAGAGAGAGAGAGAGAGAGAAGGTGAAGATAGATAGTGTGTGAGTGTCTCATGACTGGTGTGTATCTGATGCAGCTGAACAATGATCCCTCATCTCTGCCATCATCTCTCCCTCACACACACACACACACAGAGCGCTCTCTTCCGCTGATAACCCTGTGTGTGTGTGTGTGTGTGTGTGTGTGTGTGTGTGTGTGTGTGTGTGTGTGTAAGCTGATGCCGGTAGCTCCATTCATCCTGCAGATATCAAAGTGGTGCATCAGCACTACCATCTAACACCAGCTAGCATGCAGGCCGAGTGAGAGGCAGAGAGAGAGAGAGAGAGAGAGAGAGACAGAGAGAGAGACAGGGGGGGGACGGTCTAAGTGGGTGTGTATGTGTATCCGAGCCAAGGATGTGATTAATGAAAACTCTCTCTGTAAAATCCGGATCACGAACTAAACAGGATTCCGGAGAACAGAAAACACAAGTATCCGACGTCCTAAAATGAGACGGTGGTGTCTTGGATTATTGTGATGGGCTGGTTTGGAGTAATGGGGAGGTTCTGAAGCAGTGTAGATGTGTAGGTTCTTGTGTTGCACTTATAATGACCTTCTCTATAGGTATGAGGGTGGGCTGGGTTGCCAGGTAGTGCACTTTTGCTTTATATGTGTCTGTGCATTGATCTCTCTAGGTATCAGTGCTGGTCCCTGTACGGGCAGTGTCTGAGCTTATGGTGAGTTTGGGCTCTAGCTGGAAATAGGATCCAATGGATCTGGATAAGATGTAATGCCTTTAATGTAAATGTATTGGAGGAATGCATTGGGGATGTTCCTGAGCAGTGTAATGATGAGGACCATGTGATGGTGATCTTTGTCTTTGTGTCATGTCTTCCAACAACCTTGCTGGGCAGAAGAGTTTCCTTGGTGGTACTTTAGCAGCATTGCAGTATTTACTAGCGCAATGCTAATAGCTAAAACTGAAGCTTTAACTAACTAAGCCAACGAAACTAAGTCCAGCTCTTCTGCTGCAGAAGCTGATAGCAAAACTAAAACTACAAATGTGCTCTTCGACTGAAAATAAAAGTGAAACTGCGGATACGTATACCTTCCAATACACAACCGGGGGTCATTGGGTGTTTAGGGTCTTTCAGCATCACACGTCCTCGCCCTGGTGACTCAGCGGGGACTTTTAGAGCGAGATAGAGCCAAAACTGAGGCTATAAATGCACTCTTAGTGGAAAACGGAAATGAACAACTCAACCGCAATCAGAAATGATAAACTGATATCGCTGATTGTCTGCTGTTTACTCCAACAGGAGCCAGGAATTTTGAAGACATGAGGAATTGGGGATGCTGTGGACGCCCCTGCGTCTAGCTTGTTCTGCGTCTGTCTTAGAAACCCACTGTTACTCATCAGTGGGTTTACTGGGTTAAAATGTGTTAGGTAAAAGTGTTGGTGTTGGTAGTGTGCTAAGTCCTGTTCTGTTCTGGGCCACAAAAGCAAATTAAAGGAACCGTAGCAGAAGCTACGACTTCTAGGAGCTAACAGAAGTTAATCTGGAGCATTTTACAGATTTCATTCACAGTGAATTTCCATTTTTGACTTTTACGGTAAAAGTAACTAGAAAAGTGCATTTCCTGAGGGAAACGCGGGATGGTTGCGCAGCTTGCTCAGTGAAGAACGAGGGATGAGTAAACGAGTGCGGGTCGGCATGACTGTGGTTTAGCGTCTGGGGGCCTGCCCTTAGTTTGGTGGCTCTCGAGCGAAGGAAAGCATTACTGCTTTGGGTCGAAAATGACTGGGACTCTATGGGAGGAAAAAGGGATGCGAAAAGAAAGAGAAAAGAATGAGTGCGGGTCAATCTAACACTGAATTCCTGTTCGGGGTTTGCCCAGAGCCAGTGTATCCGATTTGGTGTCTCTAGGTCGAGCCGAAGTGGGTTAGATAGGCACGCGTTTTTCGCTCCAATTCATTCTCTATGGGAAAAAATTCCGGAAAAATTCCGGAAAAATTCCGGAAAAATTCCTTCCTGCTCGGAATTCTTACATCTGATCCAAAAGCTGTATACAAGCCCACATCAGCGGATCATACCGGATGAATATGGAGTTGGATCGGAGTCGATATCTCGAAAACTGCAGGGCGAGTTAATCGGCGAAGAAACGGCAGAAGAA
>JAMWET010004384.1:10000-12500 GCA_024036415.1 Prochilodus magdalenae
CCTGCTCCTGGTCCATAGCTACTGAACTGACCTGCTCCTGGTCCATAGTTACTGAACTGACCTGCTCCTGGTCCATAGCTACTGAACTGACCTGGTCCATAGCTACTGAACTGACCTGCTCCTGGTCCATAGCTACTGAACTGACCTGCTCCTGGTCCATAGTTACTGAACTGACCTGCTCCTGTTCCATAGTTACTGAACTGACCTGCTCCTGGTCCATAGTTACTGAACTGACCTGCTCCATAGCTACTGAACTGACCTGCTCCTGGTCCATAGTTACTGAACTGACCTGCTCCATAGTTACTGAACTGATCTGCTCCTAATCCATAGTTACTGAACTGACCTGCTCCTGGTCCATAGTTACTGAACTGACCTGCTCCTGGTCCATAGTTACTGAACTGACCTGCTCCTGGTCCATAGTTACTGAACTGACCTGCTCCTGGTCCATAGTTACTAAACTGATCTGCTCCTAATCCATAGTTACTGAACTGACCTGCTCCTGGTCCATAGTTACTGAACTGACCTGCTCCTGGTCCATAGTTACTGAACTGACCTGCTCCTGGTCCATAGTTACTGAACTGACCTGCTCCTGGTCCATAGCTACTGAACTGACCTGCTCCTGGTCCATAGCTACTGAACTGACCTGCTCCTGGTCCATAGCTACTGAACTGACCTGCTCCTGGTCCATAGCTACTGAACTGACCTGCTCCTGGTCCATAGCTACTGAACTGACCTGCTCCTGGTCCATAGCTACTGAACTGACCTGCTCCTGGTCCATAGCTACTGAACTGACCTGCTCCTGGTCCATAGCTACTGAACTGACCTGCTCCTGGTCCATAGTTACTGAACTGCCCTGCTCCTGGTCCATAGCTACTGAACTGACCTGCTCCTGGTCCATAGTTACTGAACTGACCTGCTCCTGGTCCATAGTTACTGAACTGACCTGCTCCTGGTCCATAGTTACTGAATTGACCTGCTCCTGGTCCATAGCTACTGAACTGACCTGCTCCTGATCCATAGTTACTGAACTGACCTGCTCCTGGTCCATAGTTACTGAACTGACCTGCTCCTGGTCCATAGTTACTGAACTGACCTGCTCCTGGTCCATAGTTACTGAATTGACCTGCTCCTGGTCCATAGTTACTGAACTGACCTGGTCCATAGTTACTGAATTGACCTTCTCCTGGTCCATAGTTACGGAACTGACCTGCTCCTGATCCATAGCTACTGAACTGACCTGCTCCTGGTCCATAGCTACTGAACTGACCTGCTCCTGATCCATAGTTACGGAACTGACCTGCTCCTGGTCCATAGTTACTGAAGTGACCTGCTCCTGGTCCATAGTTACTGAACTGACCTGCTCCTGGTCCATAGTTACTGAACTGACCTGCTCCTGGTCCATAGTTACTGAACTGACCTGCTCCTGGTCCATAGTTACTGAACTGACCTGCTCCTGGTCCATAGTTACTGAACTGACCTGCTCCTGGTCCATAGCTACTGAACTGACCTGCTCCTGGTCCATAGTTACTGAACTGACCTGCTCCTGGTCCATAGTTACTGAACTGACCTGCTCCTGGTCCATAGTTACTGAACTGACCTGCTCCTGGTCCATAGCTACTGAACTGACCTGCTCCTGGTCCATAGTTACTGAATTGACCTGCTCCTGATCCATAGCTACTGAACTGACCTGCTCCTGGTCCATAGTTACTGAACTGCCCTGCTCCTGGTCCATTGTTACGGAACTGACCTTCTCCTGGTCCATAGTTACTGAATTGACCTGCTCCTGGTCCATAGTTACTGAACTGACCTGCTCCTGGTCCATAGTTACTGAACTGACCTGCTCCTGGTCCATAGCTACTGAACTGACCTGCTCCTGGTCCATAGCTACTGAACTGACCTGCTCCTGGTCCATAGTTACTGAACTGACCTGCTCCTGGTCCATAGTTACTGAACTGACCTGCTCCTGGTCCATAGTTACTGAACTGCCCTGCTCCTGGTCCATAGTTACTGAACTGACCTGCTCCTGGTCCATAGTTACTGAACTGACCTGCTCCTGGTCCATAGTTACTGAACTGACCTGCTCCTGGTCCATAGTTACTGAACTGACCTGCTCCTGGTCCATAGTTACTGAACTGACCTGCTCCTGGTCCATAGTTACTGAACTGACCTGCTCCTGGTCCATAGTTACTGAACTGACCTGCTCCTGATCCATAGCTACTGACCTGCTCCTGGTCCATAGCTACTGACCTGCTCCTGGTCCATAGCTACTGAACTGACCTGCTCCTGGTCCATAGTTACTGAACTGACCTGCTCCTGGTCCATAGCTACTGAACTGACCTGCTCCTGGTCCATAGTTACTGAACTGACCTGCTCCTGGTCCATAGTTACTGAACTGACCTGCTCCTGGTCCATAGTTACTGAACTGACCTGCTCCTGATCCATAGTTACTGAACTGACCTGCTCCTGATCCATAGTTACTGAACTGACCGGCTCCTGGTCC
>JAMWET010004384.1:17500-27500 GCA_024036415.1 Prochilodus magdalenae
CTGGGTTACAGGCTGTAAATGGCTATTTCTGTATTGCTGAGTAATAGTGTATAGACAGGTGTGTGTGTGTGTGTGTGTGTGTGTGTGTGTGTGTGTGTGTGTGTAATCCTGTTTTGGTGATGTTCTACTGAGGAGAAGGCTGTTTGTGACTCTGACCTTTTACCTCTTTGCATTTGGAAGCTCCACCTGTTGTTCTACAGTGTAAAGCGTGTGCCTCTGTGTGTGTGTGTGTGTGTGTGTGTGTGTGTGTGTGTGTGTGTGTGTGTATTAGAAGAGTTGGCCGTAGCAGCCAGTATCCATGGAGGCAACTGAAGCACAGACATGCACACACACTTTGCAAATGCAGGACATGTGTCTGCAGGGCCGTTTCTTGCTGGAAGTGGTGCAAACAGTCGCTCGGCCCGCCACCCCCCGGATTGTGTATTTCGCAAAGCACGGTACACATGCTAGGAGTTTGTCATGGTCAGTGCACATGTACAACCTGTGACAACAGCCCAGACAAAAACCCCGACTGTAAAGAAAGGACGTGATAAAAGAAATGAAACTAGAAAGAGAAAGGGAATGTGCTTCATGGAGCCGTAGAATGGGAAGTGTATTTGCGCTGGTGTAGTTGAATAAGTTCAGCCCATACAGCTCGCATACCGTGAACCCTCAAGGACGCTGAAGAGGCTGATTCCAAAATCCCACTCTGTTATATCAGAGACTCGTTAATGTGTGCCCCAGACAACAGGGCAGCACAGCAACCAATATGGTGGACCGTGCGTGCAAATCGTTCCAGACGCTTAAGGGGACATCAACCAGAATGCAACCGGGGCACCATTTAAGGTGGAATGGTAAAATCCCAAACAGGAAGTGGCAAACAGGAAGCCAACAACGGTCTTAAATCAAAGTTGCTTACTCAGCGCATTTCACTCAGGACAGTTTCTCAAACCTCGGACGTTATCGAACAATGCTTCACACTGAAGAGACTGAGGAGCTGCTCCACCTTTATTAGCACCTGGGCATTTTTCATCCTGACCATCATCTGAGCATCAGAGAACCCTTTCAGAGGTGCTGCATTCATTTAATCTGGGGCTCCTTTGAAGCTGGCTTTAATAAGACTTCAAATGTTAAAGGGCCTTTGATTGGCTTTGGAAATGCAGTTGGGTTTATAAAGTAACACAGGTGGTTGCTTTGGCGTTGCGTGGTGGTTGCTAGGTGATTGCTAAGAAGTTGCAGAGCCACCGCTGTGGTATCCCAAAGATATGGCCCGGATGGCCCACTGTCGGCCTTGGTGCAGTGAGCCCAAAGTAAAAAAGACTCACATATTTAAATTGAGTATTTGACCCACGTGTTCCAAACGGATCGGGTCCACTTCTGGCGCGGATATGGCCACGCCGCCCACTGGCAAACGGCATGTGAGCCAAAAGTGGCCCGCACATATATAAAAGCTCATGTGGCCCACGTGGCTACCTCAGTTTAGCCCTGTCCACTGAAGCTCTGCTTTTTAAATGAGGCAACAACACAGGGGCCAGTCAGAGCTCATTTACATATATCAGTCTTAAAGGCACAGGGACACTATCCTCTGTCACTCTAAGGGTTGAGGAAAGGTTGGGAAACGGTCAGGTAATGACGAATCACGACCGTACGTAAAAGCGCTCAGAGGGTGAGGGGGAAAGAATGTGTGGGTCCTTTCACGGTCGTGTTTATCTCTCCATTTACTAAACTTCAGTCCAGATCAGAGAGAATTAGGCAAAACATCAACTCTTTTCCTTTCTTGCTTACATAATAAAAGGATTTGACTGGGTGGGCTACCCCCAGATCGCTCAGGACCCCCCAAATACTCAGGAGTGCCATTGCTTGTGTGTGTGTGTGTGTGTGCGCGCGTGTGTGTATGTGTGTGTGTGTGTGTGTGTGTGTGTGTGTGTGTGCGCGTGTGTGTATGTGTGAGTGTGTTTGTGTGAGTGCGATAGTGTGTGTTTGCGAGTGTACACTTATAGTTACTGAACTACACACACTGTAACTGAACTACACCTATAGTTACTGAACTACACACACTGTAACTGAACTACACCTATAGTTACTGAACTACACACACTGTAACTGAACTACACCTATAGTTACTGAACTACACACACTGTAACTGAACTACACCTATAGTTACTGAACTACACACACTGTAACTGAACTACACTTATAGTTACTGAACTACACACACTGTAACTGAACTACACCTATAGTTACTGAACTACACACACTGTAACTGAACTACACTTATAGTTACTGAACTACACCTATAGTTACTGAACTACGCACACTGTAACTGAACTACACTTACAGTTACTGAACTACACCTATAGTTACTGAACTACACCTATAGTTACTGAACTACACACACTGTAACTGAACTACACTTTTAGTTACTGAACTACACCTATAGTTACTGAACTACACCTATAGTTACTGAACTACACACACTGTAACTGAACTACACCTATAGTTACTGAACTACACACACTGTAACTGAACTACACCTATAGTTACTGAACTACACACACTGTAACTGAACTACACCTATAGTTACTGAACTACACACACTGTAACTGAACTACGCTTGTAGTTATTGAACTACACCTATAGTTACTGAACTACACACACTGTAACTTTTAGTGTCACTGAAACTACACTTATAGTTTTATTACCACTGAACTAACAAACACTGTAACTGAACTACACCTATAGTTACTGAACTTACACACACACTGTAACTGAACTACACTATAGTTACGAACAACACACGACACTTACACTTAGAGTTACTGAACTACACACACTGTAACTGAACTACACCTATAGTTACTGAACTACACACACTGTAACTGAACTACACTTAGAGTTACTGAACTACACACACTGTAACTGAACTACACTTATAGTTACTGAACTACACACACTGTAACTGAACTACACCTATAGTTACTGAACTACACACACTGTAACTGAACTACACTTATAGTTACTGAACTACACCTATAGTTACTGAACTACACACACTGTAACTGAACTACACTTATAGTTACTGAACTACACACACTGTAACTGAACTACGCTTATAGTTACTGAACTACACCTATAGTTACTGAACTACACACACTGTAACTGAACTACACTTATAGTTACTGAACTACACCTATAGTTACTGAACTACACACACTGTAACTGAACTACACCTATAGTTACTGAACTACACCTATAGTTACTGAACTACCTAGTTACTGACTACACACACACTGAACTGTAACTGATAGTTTACACTACACTAGTACTTGTTCACACACTGTAAACTACACTATAGTTACTGAAACTACACACACTTTACTGAACTACACCTATAGTTACTGAAACTACACACACTGTAACTGAACTACGCTATATACTTACTACATGAACTACACACCTATAGTTACTGAACTACACTGTAATACCTAGAATACGCTGTAACTGAACTACACCTATAACTGAACTACACACACTGTCATACTTGATACTAACACTTTTTTACTGAAACTTCACCTATAGTTACTGAACTACACACACTGTAACTGAACTACACCTATAGTTACTGAACTACACACACTGTAACTGAGCTACGCTTGTAGTTATTGAACTACACCTATAGTTACTGAACTACACACACTGTAACTGAACTACGCTTATAGTTACTATCAGTTTGTCACTGAACTATCACACACTGTATCTACTTAACTTATAGTTACTGAACTACACACACTGTAACTGAACTACACTTATAGTTACTGAACTGCACACACTGTAACTGAACTACACCTATAGTTACTGAACTACACACACTGTAACTGAACTACACTTATAGTTACTGAACTGCACACACTGTAACTGAACTACACTTATAGTTACTGAACTGCACACACTGTAACTGAACTACACCTATAGTTACTGAACTACACACACTGTAACTGAACTACACTTATAGTTACTGAACTGCACACACTGTCTTGTAGTTACTGAACTACACCTATAGTTACTGAACTACACACACTGTAACTGAACTATAAGTATTTGAACTTACACCTATAAGGTTTACTGAACTAACACACACTGTAACTGGACTACGCTTATGGTGGTTATACTACAGACATGACTGAAGGTACAACTACAACCACTATGTTACTGAACTACACCTATAGTTACTGAACTACACACACTGTAACTGAACTACGCTTGTAGTTATTGAACTACACCTATAGTTACTGAACTACACACACTGTAACTGAACTACACTTTTAGTCACTGAACTACACCTATAGTTACTGAACTACACACACTGTAACTGAACTACACCTATAGTTACTGAACTACACCTATAGTTACTGAACTACACACACTGTAACTGAACTACGCTTATAGTTACTGAACTACACCTATAGTTACTGAACTACACACACTGTAACTGAACTACACCTATAGTTACTGAACTACACTTATAGTTACTGAACTACACCTATAGTTACTGAACTACACTTATAGTTACTGAACTACACACACTGTAACTGAACTACACTTATAGTTACTGAACTACACTTATAGTTACTGAACTACACACACTGTTATTGAACTACACCCACAGTTACTGAACTACACACACTGTAACTGAACTACACTTATAGTTACTGAACTACACACACTGTAACTGAACTACACCTATAGTTACTGAACTACACTTATAGTTACTGAACTACACACACTGTTATTGAACTACACCCACAGTTACTGAACTACACACACTGTTTCTAAAATACATAGACAATAACTGTGTGTGTGTGTGTATGTGTGGGTGTGTGTGTTGTGTGTGTGTGTATTATACGTGTGTGTGTGTATTATACGTGTGTGTGTGTGTATTATACGTGTGTGTGTTGTGTGTGTCTGTGTGTTGTGTGTGTCTGTGTGTGTGTGTGTAGCGTTGTGTAAGTGTGTGAAAGTGTGTGTGTGTGTAGCGTTGTGTGAGAGTGTGTGAGAGTGTGTGTGTGTAGCGTTGTGTGAGAGTGTGTGAGTGTGTGTGTGTGTGTGTGTGTGTGTGTGTTTAGCGTTGTGTGAGAGTGTGTGAGAGTGTGTGTGTAGCGTTGTGTGTGTGTGTGTGTGTGTGTGTGTGTGTGTGTGTGTGTTTAGCGTTGTGTGAGAGTGTGTGAGAGTGTGTGTGTGTGTGTGTGTAGCGTTGTGTAATGTGTTCTCCACACAATAACGTTGTAAACTGACCGCTTTCTGCTGTTGTGCTGAAAGCTGGTTCGTTGCCCGGCGCCAGGGATCGTGTTGCCCTCGGTAACAGAGAGTGACCTCGACTACCTGTTCGCCAAGTGCAGCATGCGCCTCTTAAAGGGACAGAGCGTCGTTTAAAGGAGCTTTGATTTTCTGCCAGGCTAACCTGAGAATGCTGATTACTGTTTACTGTTCATCTCTCTCTCTCTCTCTCTCTCTCTCTCTCTCTGTCTCTCTCTCTGTCTCTCTCCCCCCCTCTCTCTTTCTCTCTCTCTCTCTCCCCCCCTCTCCCTCTTTCTCTCTCTCTCTCTCTCTCATCTTCTCTCCTTTTATCTGACTCCTTTTTTGTTTTTGTCTCTTTTTGTCTCTCTAACTCTTTTTGCTTTTTTCTCACTCCTTTTCTCCTTCTCCATTTATCTTTTCTTCTTTAATCTTAATTATTTCATCCTGCTCTCTGACTATCTATCTATCTATCTATCTATCTATCTATCTATCTATCTATCTATCTATCTATCTATCTATTACTACACCCACAATTAGCCTTAAACACACAAAACACTCTGTCAAAAACAGCCTGTAACCAGTGTGTGTGTGTGTGTGTGTGTGTGTGTGTGTGTGTGTGTGTGTGTGTCAGTGTGTGTGTATGAGTGTCTGTGTGTATGTGTGTGTGTGTGTGTGTGTGTCTGTGTGTGTGTGTGTGTGTGTGTCTGTGTGTGTGTATGAGTGTGTCTGTGTGTCTGTGTGTATGTGTGTGTGTGTGTGTGTGTCTGTGTGTGTGTGAGTCTGTGAGTGTGTGTGTGAGTGTGTATGAGTGTGTGTGAGTGTGTGTGAGTGTGTATGAGTGTGTGTGTGTCTGTGTGTGTGTGTGTGTGTGTGTCTGTGTATGAGTGTGTATGTGCGTGTGTGTGTGTCTGTGTGTGTGTATGAGTGTGTGTGTGTGTGTCTGTGTATGAGTGTGTGTGTGTGTGTGTGTCTGTGTGTGTGTGTATGTGTATGTGCGTGTGTGTGTGTCTGTGTGTGTGTATGAGTGTGTGTGTGTGTCTGTGTATGAGTGTGTGTGTGTGTGTCTGTGTATGAGTGTGTGTGTGTGTGTGTGTGTGTGTGTGTGTGTGTGTGTGTGTGTCTGGCAGCAGTTAAATGTTTTGGTTTGATGCTCCAGAGGAAGCGGATGTCTCTCTGAATCTCTCATTGAGTCAGTCTCATCACTCACCACCACTGTGAGTATGTGTGTAGTGTGTTTTGGATGGTATGCGGAGAACATGCTGTGGTTATTGTGAATGGAATCTCATATCCTGTTGTTTATAATGGAGCGTACCACTGGCACAACACAGAGGGGGGTGTGGGTGTGAACAGGGCTGGAAGAATGGAAGAGTCCTGTTATCTGTTTCATTCATACAGATACTGGAAAGTGGAAAGTGTGTGTGTGTGTGCGCGTGTGTGTGCGTGAGTGTGTGTGTGTGCGGGAGTGTGTGTGTGTGTGTGTATAACTCCATATGAAGTAAATATTTGTGATTCCAGCGAGGGAGAGTGAAAGAGAGGGAACGCGCCACCTCTTTATTATTGTTCCAGTACACATGCGCTACTGCCAAACCTTAATAAGCTCACTGACCCTTTAAACTCGCAGCTACCAAGCATCACACCAAGAGCCGTGTTTATTTTGTTTTCCAAACCGCTACTTTTCTGTATGCTTCCTAATTTAAAGAACAGTTTAGAATAAAAAATCTAAATAAAATTTTATAAAAATAATCTGAACAAGGAAATGCGACTCACAGTAACACACACAAATAAAGTACAGCTGATTTCAAAGGAACCGGCTACAGTGCATGTGTTTTGCATCCCAAAGTTCCAACTCTTCCCATTACATTTCATGAGCCAGCAAATTAGCGAATTCCAAATCGATGGTAAACCTTTACAGGTTTAAAAAGTGAGTCCCCTGTGGCTGAAGTGTAGCTAATAGTATGCAACACCTCCACAAGAAAACTGAGGATTTGGCATATGCTGGACTATGTTAGACAGGTGGTCCAGATTTGGTGGATGCCTTCCCTGGCACAGTCCCGAGGAGAATTCCCTGTAGACTGGGATTTTAGCCACTGCCAGTTGCATGACCGTACGCGTCTATACACCTGCAGATTCAGCTACTTCCTCCACACTATGGTCTTTGGCCACGCCCACATGCAGTCCCTCCTTTTAGCCAATCATTAACATCTGCTCTGGAGACGTTTTCCACACATGGAACGAGACATTCCCTGCACTGTAGCACCTCTTTTCCATCTATGGATTTTGTCACTCACACCCTGCAGGTATTTATAGCCATATCGTTCCTCTGCAGCGCCACCTGCAGGAGCCTGTGGTGTGAATCTAGTGTGACTGGCTTTAGCCTTAATGTAGCCGTTCAACCAATACAAGTCTTTCCTCTGACGCTGCATGACATGCATCCATAAAAATGGATAACTGTTGGCCACTGTGGCTCGGGCAGGGGAGGGATCGAGCACACTGACCGGGAAACTTTTGACGAGTGTGTGGCATGTAAGCCCCATGTCCTTCCTCTCTGCCACTGGAGAGAGGGCCAGTTCTTAAGGGCATGGTGCCCCACCTTCTGATCACGCACACTTGTGCATGATCAGTGGGTAGTATGTGCCCACTTCCAGCAGGTATGGCGGTGACTCGACCTCACCCCTGCCACACCACACACGCCCCAGCCATTTGTGCCCAATATGCCTAATGAGCATAATCTGGTGTTCTGTTTGTATACCTAATAAATAAGTGCGGTCTTTTGAGCTAGTGAATAAAGAAGGAGGAGAGGAGGGTGACACCACAGAGGAGCACTAAGGAGAGAGCAGGCAGGTGGATGGAGGAGTGGATAGAGGAGAGAAAGTGCTGGAAATGGAGGGTTTTCTGCAGTGCAATAAATACAGGTTTGGTTTTTAGGCATTGTGTGGAGAGTCGTGGTCTTGCAGGAGCTCACACACACACACGGCCATGCTGTGCGAGTTGGGGACAGCTGTGCGGAAGGGAAGCCTTATAAAGTAAACACGCATACTCGCAGTTTACAGCATACCGCTGCGGCTGTCGAATGACAGTTTTTACATTTAACCACATTCAGTTGTGAGCAAAGGTTTAAACCCCGCCCCCATCCACGTCAAATAACATGTTCCATTGAATTCCTGATAGAACATAAGTAGCATGTCCTCCGCAAGAAACAAACTATGTATTGTCCATATCTGTAGTTTGCAAGTTTAACAGTTTAGGAAAAAATGAAACCATAAACCAACAAAATTACTCACATGCAACACACACACACACACACACACACACACACACACACACACATACACTACTCTTTTATACACACACACACACACACACACACACGTACACTACTCTTTTATACACACACACACACACACACACACACACACACACACACACACACACACACACACACACACACACACACACACACACACACTACTCTTTTATACACACACACACACATACACTACTCTTTTATACACACACACACACACACACACACACATACACTACTCTTTTATACACACACACACACACACACACACACATACACTACTCTTTTATACACACACACACACACACAGACACACATACACTACTCTTTTATACACACACACACACTCACACATACACTACTCTTTTATACACACACACACACACACACACACACACACACTACTCTTTTATACACACACACACACACACACATACACTACTCTTTTATACACACACACACACACACACATACACTACTCTTTTATACACACACACACACACACACACATACACTACTCTTTTATACACACACACACACACACAGACACACATACACTACTCTTTTATACACACACACACACACACACACACACACATACACTACTCTTTTATACACACACACACACACACACAGACACACATACACTACTCTTTTATACACACACACACTACTCTTTTATACACACGCACATACACTATCGTTCAGAAGTTACTTGTCATATTGAGTTTAGCTGATTATGAGGCTATGAGAATATACGTTGTGTAGAATGAAGTGCAATAAGCTGTACACAACACCCAGTTAAATGATTAGTAATACAATTCGGGTATCTGCTTTTAGGTAGATAGATTGATCCCAGAGTGAAATTTAAGGCATCCAGTAGCAGATATACAAACTACACAGAAGTAACAACAGAAGCACAAGATAGAGTTGTACAGATAGAGACAGAGATACAATATAAAGTATAAGAGTCCTTAGTGTCTGTGTAAAGTATAAAGTATAAATGGAGGTAGTGGTAAACAATTTGCTGAGCAAATTAAAAAGATGGCTGGTGTCAGCCGTACAGACAGTGCAAGTACGCAGTAATATAAATTCTTTTTAGCAGTGCAAAATGTGTAAACAGAATATCACTATTGTGGTATTCTGTATATTAATTTTTGTCATAGTCTCGTTCTGTATACTGATATCTCATTAGACCCATTAGACTTTCATAACAGTTTTACTTCCATCCCACTCATAGAGATGCTTAAAGTATTGTTATTATTATTATTATTAGTATTATTGTTATTATTTATAAGTACTTTTTTTCATCATGTATTTTATTTGTGCACATATTCTATTATGGTTCTTTACTGTACTTGGGTTGCTACAATGCATGACTTTGCCTCTTGGATTAATAAAGTGATCTAAAGTGACTCATTA
>JAMWET010004384.1:32500-112500 GCA_024036415.1 Prochilodus magdalenae
TTATTTATACGATATTAATGCGCTGTACAGTATTAAAATATATCCAAATAAATAGAAATATCCCAAAATAGCAAAAATAACTTTTGGAGGGGTTTTTTCAAGATGTCTCCTGGACACCCACGTCCAGCATATTGAACATGAATTGTGTTTACAGTTCCATCGTCAGTGCGTTTGATTTAAACTTGTAAAGCGTAGTTAGCTCAGGAGTGCTTCAGACCAGTAGGGTTGGTCCACTGGACTGGACGCCGGTCCTCCGGGAGTTGTACATATCCTTTCAGACCTACATCATTTCAGATATGTATTGAAGAGTCTTCTCATAGTGGTAGGATGGACAGCAGCACCTGTGGATGTTCTCAGATCCGAAGCGAGAGTAAAGCTTGGTCTTCTCCTCCACTGTTTATCTGATAGGGACGGTTTTGGTGGCCTACCAGATCCTGCAGGGGGCTGCTAGGAAGGCCGTTCCCTTGAATTCACTTTTATCTTTCGCTCATTTTTGGAACTCCAGTTTTGAAAACTCCTGTTTTCCTGCTTTCCTTCTTCCTTATGTAAGTGGACAGCCGTTTTTCACGCCAACTCGTCCCTAAAGTTGCGGATGGTGCTGGATGACTCCAAAGAGTGCTTGTTCAATGTTCCACTGTAACTATACGAAGTGAGGGGTATTTAGTTGACTCCATGGTGTTGCGCACAGATGAGCATATCGTCGCTGTACGAAGGAAAACAAGTATCTCCAAAATAGCAACTTTACAGGAGAGGCCAAAAACCTCCTTTAACTTTAATGGAAGTCAATGGAACCAGACATCTTTCCAAACAGGTTTGGGCCATTTCCGTTGGTCCATTCATCGTGAGATTCTCAGTTAGTGTTGACGGCAGCTGATGTGTTCAAATAATGCATAAAAGTAAAAATGGAGATACGTGTTTTTCATTGGACAGCGACGATATCTACACCGCCATATAGGTTTTCCGATCTGTTTGATCAGAGTAATTCCAAAAAGCCTGTTTTCCCTAAAAGCACTGTTGTTACAAACACGGTATGATTACTGGTCCAGTCCGCTCTTTAGGACATGCACTGGAACACAGGATGAACTGGTGGCAGATGTTCAAAGCACCGCGGAGGAATCCTCCCCCCAGACAGGCTTAGACTCTTCTGCAGGACATGAAAGGGGATTGGGGGCTGTCACAGACCAAGCGATGGGGGGAGGGGGGAGTGACCTCTTGCTGAGAGGGAGCAACAACGACTTCCTCTTTGCTTCCTGGAGTTGTTTTCACTGTCTGGCTGATGCAGAGCGACTTCTGACCTTGTGTGTGTCGGGGAAATCCATAATGTCCAGATCAGAGAGAGGACAGAAAAGATGTTTTGTGTTTTGACAAATAATCAGTAAATAATTAGTTAAATAATTAGTTAAATATCTTGGAGTTATTTTCGGGTCTCTTGTCCTCTTTAGTGGCGCTGTAGGACTTCTGTATTCATATAGTGTTCATTCTACCTGAACTGTTAGCACAGCTAAACATACCGAATACAACAAAACTAAAACTATGGAACTGATTAAAGTGAGCTGCAAATATTTAGTAATAAACCCTGAAGCTCAGATTGTCTTAATTTCCCCATAGAGTCCAGCACTGTAATAATTTACCAGTAATGTAATAACCACACAAATGAAATAAAAATTGCTAATTGCAATTTTAAAAGAAATAGCTTTTATGTAGTAACTTAGAATGTAGTAATCCAATAATTCAATACGTCACATCAATACACTCACAATATAATATTTCCTAAAAATATGTGATAAGAAATACTTAGTAATAAATATAAATAAATAATACTTTGTTAACAAAAAATATTTTTGGCTTATTACATGTAGGTATTATTACATTTTCAGGTTAGCCATATTGTTGCTTTCCAAAAAGTGTCTTTATTTTACTTTATTATTTATAGTCAGTATAAAAATGTGCATATTTACATAAATTTACACTAAATGGAAGGAACATTTTTGCCCTCTCATGTAAAGTGGACTTTTTTTTTGTTTGGTAGATCTTTTATTAAGAAATTATTGGAAATGTTGGTTAAGAAAAATTGGTTAAGATGTTGTTTAAAATTATTAGGTTATTATATTATAGATTTATATTATATATTATTCTATTATAGTTTTTTTAACCACGTACCAAATTAAGTGCAATTATTATTACTCAACTGGAACAAAGGAAATCTTAGAGGAGTTCATTCTTCTTTGAGAAAGAGCCTCGACTTTTAAGGCTATAAAGACTCTGGCTCAACCAGAACAAAACCAGAGAGCTCACAGTGGTACCTTCTGTTCTTCCCAATAGTGTAATAAGCTATTACATCATCAGTAGAAATTATATCACATTATTAGTGAATCAGTTGATGATTAGTTTTGTGTTTCAGAGTTTATATTACTAATTCCCCAATTTTTTTTTTTTTTCTTTTTTCTTAAAATATCGTCACTGTCCAAAAAAAAAAATCTCCAAAATGGCTTTAACTTTACAAAACCTTGTTTGATTTTGATGCGTCAGTAGAACCAGACTAGAACAAATAACGTAGGGGAGCCTCTAAACTTCAACAATGCGCGATTATGCAAAGTTGGCGCTGCAAGGTGTTGTGAGGGCTGAGCTAGTTAGCGATTAAGCTAGCCAACCAACCAACCAAGCCCTGTAAGCTGAGCAATTGTAACACATGTGAACCCGGTGGGCCCCAGACCTGCATGTGGTCTACCTGTGCCTAATGGAAGATGTTAAGATGGTTCTGAATTAAATTCGTCAGTTGGGTTTAAATTGGGCTACCACAAGGTTGATTAGTCCAGCAGATATTAGGCGTCATTAGCATGCATGTTACACACTGAAGTATATAAATAACGTCTGTCTGTCTGTCTGTCTGTCTGTCTGTCTCTCTCAGGCTCTGATGCGGCCAGGCCGTTTGGACCGGATTGTGTATGTTCCTCTCCCGGACGCCGCCACCAGGAAGGAAATTTTCACCCTGCAGTTCCGCAACATGCCTGTCCATCCCAGCGTGCACCTGGACGACCTTGTGAACCGCACAGAGCGCTACTCAGGGGCAGAGGTGAGGGGTCATGAATGTTGGGGGGTAGGGACAACAAACGGTTTAGGACCTCTCTCATCACACTCCTTTTCTTGGGGAAGTGTTGGTTTGTTCATTTTGTCTTTCAATTAAGAAAGTGCCGAGAAAGTTTGCTAAGTGTAAACGTCATGCACCCTGCATCGGGACATCTCCAGTCTAGATGTAGTTCAGGTTCATTTTACTTTAGTAGTTCTCTAATAGGTCCTTGTGTTAGAGGAAACTGTAGATGAGTTATCTCTGCAGACATTTGCCAAAATCTTTGTGCTACCCCAGCGAAGTCGGTGACGCTGGCTACTTATTGGAATTTCTCACAGCGGAGGCTTCTGGGAGCATGCTGTGCAGAGCCATTATCAGAAGAGCTTTGGATTCAACATTTCAGGGTGTCGAAAGCAATGCTCCTCAAGCTATACACCATGATCACATCATCTGTATCAGTCTGTAACAGATCAGAGGTTCGCCACTGGGTTATTATTACAAGCTGACCAATACTAAGCAGTATAAGGTAGTGGGCAGACCTAGCAGCAGCTGTGCTGTTGGGTGTACACTGCATGCCAAGCAACCAGATTAAGTGGAAAGGAATTATAATGAAACATGATCACTTCTCTATCATTTCAGCTTTAGTGATATTTTACCCATCCACCATTTTTGGTGAGATCAGGTTCTTATTTCTAACTGCAGGCTTTTTTTTATTGGGTCTTTATTTTTTTGGTGCATTTTTAGAATTCTAAAAAGCTGGGCCGTCCGCCAACAATCATGTCCAAACACAATATTGGTTCATGGTTTGAAGAATATCTCTATGGGTTCGGTTCTATATTCCTATGGTCCACCTGAGTACTCTTTTGGGTAGTTGGGCAACTTACTAGAGTACTCTTCTGGAGTTGGCCAAAACTAGAATTGTTATTTTCCAATTTATCAAGTCATAACATATTTTATATAGCTCCTTACTATAAAAACAGATAGGTTCTCACAAACAGCAGCTGGTTACCAAGCAATTTACCAATTAATCGCCTGGGTGTCCGAGTCCCCATTGAGCAAGTCCAGGGCGACAGAGGCAAGGAGAAACCCCCACAGTTCAAAAGGAAGAAACCTCGAGTGGAACCAAGACTCAATAAGGGGAACCCATCCTCCTCGGGTCAGCACCAGATAACGAGACAGCGAAGGAAAGGAGCGTTCAGTGTTTGTAAGGTGGAGGAATAAATGTCTGATTGGTCTGTAGTTATGTAGTTGGGTCATCGGATGAGTCAGCAGGACGCAGGCCAAGCTTCCACAGTGCAGGACGGCCAGGAGCTCCGTGGCCTCACATTAAGAAGGAACTTGACATTAATGAAGACAATAGTGTCATTATTAATAAGCTACCGTTGATATCTAACTGTATCTACCGAATCTGTGCTATACCCAAGAGCCCTACAGGCATATCTCGGGCCCTGTGAACAAGGCCCTTGTGCTCTATGTGCTTTCTTGCTAATAAAATATTGGTGTGGCTCAGCGGATAACACCACTACCCACCAGGGAGCTACCACACCATCTGGGAGATGGGCATTCCATTCCCGGTCAGGCTTACTATGTGCAACACCAATAAGAGTCCATGGGCGAGACTCCTAACATTAAATTGGCTTACCCGTAATACAAGTACCCTTGTAATTCACTCTGGAATAGAGCGTCAGCTAAATCCCATAAATGTAAATGTAAAATATCGATCACAAATGAATTCACAAAAAGTTGGTGGATGGAATCGCCACTAGGGTTTTGACAAAAGGCAGCTGACTTAACTGTGGAATTTATGTTAGCGTGGCACCAATAGGTGCGGTAGCCCTTGTAGGTACCCAAATGGCTTACCTGAGTTACCTGAGTCAGGCTTCACTTACCCTGAGGTAATATTAGCCCAGGTTGTTACTGAGTTAATGTTGGCCCATTGGTGTTATGTACAGAGACATGCTGCTGGCCTATTGGTGTGATGATAACCTTTAGGCTTGGTTTAGCCTTTAGCATAGCAGTGCACCAGCCAGGGCTTGTGTGTCTCCTACCCCTGACTGCTGGGCACCATCGTTGGTCAGCTGAAACACCCAGCAGTGGGTATGTATATTAGAATGGGAGGTAAGTGTATCAGTCCATCCTTAACTTATATGCGAAGGTGGGAATCAGTGCGACCCGACGTGATGCATCATCATCCGAAATGGGACCCGACGTGACTCATCCAACGATATTTCATCAGAATGTGTTTTGGATTTTTCATTTTCATGTTCGGTGAGAGGCGAGTCAGTCTGAAGGGATGGGTGGTCCCATTTTACACCATCCCTATGCACGGCCACTGTAAATGGTGTCTGTTTGTGCGGGAGAGAGAGCGCCAGTTGTTTTTCTTTCCCTGATGGCTTGTCCGAGTCCTCGTGATTCTTACCTCATACACAAGCGCCCCATTGTCCGCCTTTGTGTCTTTGTGCGTCTGAGAGCGATGCAGAGTGGCGGTGAGGAAGAAAGAGAGCGTGTACGTTGGAGTCGGAGACTTGTGTTGTTTCAAATGACTCAGCAGCCCCTGTTTTTGTGCGAGACAGGCATGCTCCGAGTCTCGTCCGGCTGGGTCCGGATCACTCTCTCGGTCATCAGTCAAAGGACAGCAAACATGCAGGAGACAAGTGCTAAACAGTTGCAACACTCCCAGTTCGTTCTTAGGCCTGTCCAGTGCTCTACCGTGCTCATTCTATACACTTGGATGTTCTGATGGTAGAGATCACGATGCTTTGGCCATCATTTCGGTGGTTACCGCACCATTCTAAGCACATGTGTGCATAGGCATATTTTCCATCTGAGATGGTTCACAAAATCCATTCCAGCCCCCACGGTTTCAAGGTTACACTACACCTAGAGGCACAGTTAATCCACACACAGCATCAGGGTTATGCTATACCGTTTAGCATAGTTACTCTACACACAGTTTCATGGTTACTCCACCTGTTGGCCTGCTTACTCTACGGACAGTTGTTACTCTACACCTGTTGGCATGCTTACTCTACACCCAGTTTCATTGTTGCTCTACACCTGTGGGCATGCTTACTCTACACCCAGTTTCATTGTTGCTCTACACCTGTGGGCATGCTTACTCTACACCCAGTTTCATGGTTACTCTACACCTGTTGGCATGCTTACTCTACACCCAGTTTCATGGTTGCTCTACACCTGTGGGCATGCCTACTCTACACCCAGTTTCATGGTTACTCTACACCTGTGGGCATGCTTACTCTACACCCAGTTTCTTGGTTACTCTACACCTGTGGGCATGCTTACTCTACACCCGGTTTCATGGTTACTCTACACCTGTGGGCATGCTTACTCTACACCCAGTTTCTTGGGTGCACTACGCCTGTTGGCATGGTTACTCTACACCCAGTTTCTTGGGTGCACTACGCCTGTTGGCATGGTTACTCTACACCCAGTTTCATGGTTGCTCTACACCTGTTGGCCTGCTTACTCTACACCCAGTTTCATGGTTACTCTACACCCAGTTTCATGGGCATGCTTACTCTACACTCAGTTTTTTGGGTACACTACACCTGTTGGCAGGGTTACTCTACACCCAGTTTCATGGTTACACTACACCTGTTGGCATGGTTACTCTACACCCAGTTTCATGGTTACTCTACACCTGTTGGCCTGCTTACTCTAAACCCAGTTTCTTGGGTGCACTACACCAGTTGGCCTGCTTACTCTACACCCAGTTTCATAAGTGCACTACACCTGTTGGCATGGTTACTCTACACCCAGTTTCATGGTTACTCTACACCTGTTGGCCTGCTTAGTCTACACCCAGTTTCATGGTTACACTACACTTGATGGCCTGCTTACTCTACACCCAGTTTCATGGGCATGCTTACTCTACACCCAGTTTCGTGGTTACTCTACACCAGTTGGCATGGTTACTCTTCACCTGTTGGCATGCTTACTCTACACCCAGTTTCATGATTACTCTACACCAGTTGGCATGGTTACTCTTCACCTGTTGGCATGCTTACTCTACACCCAGTTTCTTGGGTGCACTACACCTGTTGGCATGGTTACTCTACACCTGTTGGCCTGCTTACTCTACACCCAGTTTTTTGGGTGCACTACACCAGTGGGCATGCTAACTCTACACCCAGTTTCATGGTTACTCTACACCTGTTGGCCTGCTTACTCTACACCCAGTTTTTGGGTGCACTACACCTGTTGGCCTGCTTACTCTACACCCAGTTTCTTGGGTGCACTACACCTGTGGGCATGCTTACTCTACACCCAGTTTTATGGTTACTCTACACCTACTGACCTGCTTACTCTACACCCACTGGCATGCTAACTACACCCAGCTTCATGGTTATGCTACACCTGTTGATACTCTAACTCTACACACTGTTTTGTGGTACTCTACACCTATTGGCCTGCTTACTCTACACACAGTATGTGGTTACACTACATCCATGGGAACGGTTACTCGACACTCAGCTTCACTGTTAGACTACACCCATTTGACTGGTAAGGCTGAACACATATACATGGTTGTATTATTCCCAGTGTCCTGCCAATGTTGCACCGTTGGGCAAGGTTACGTTACATGGCTATCACTCATTAGCATGACTACGTTACAGTTGCAGGGCTATGCTTTATTTACATGGTGACCCTGCATTGATTTACATTGCTACGCTACACCTGTTTGTAGCTGATGCTACACCCATTGCCATTCGTATGCTACACCCATTTGTGTGTTTATGCTCCACCCATTTTCAGCTTACACTGCACACATTTGCATGGTTATGCAATGAGTTTAATGAGGATCTTAGCGTAAACAGCTTGGTCAGCTTAAGTTAACTTAGTATTGTTGTTGGCTGTTGCCGGGGGGGCAGGGGATCATAAAACCAGAGTAGTCATGCAAGCAGCCGAAGCCGGTGAGCTGATGGAAGGTCTGGAGATGTTTCTCCTACTCTAACTACACACACACGAGGAGGGAACGTTTAATTGCATTCCTGACACCCTGCTCTTCCTGCAGAAGGTGAAGGAGCTGTCAGCCTGTGGGCACAAGCTTGTTAAACCAGCTCCTTTCTGACAAGGTTTGGCATCTACTGACAGCTGCTTTCCCTAGGCCTTCTTCTTTTCTTTCCTCCCGCCTTTCCTCTCCTCCCTCGCTCTCACCTCTGGCCACTTAATACAGTAATTGTGGTGTGTTGTCATCAGCAGCAGGAGGAAAGCCTTAACAAAAGAGACGCTTCTCATGCCCGACTTTTACGATCAAGCCCGGACAGGGTGTAACGAGAGAGTAGACAGACGGGCGGAGAGACGGACGGACAGACACACAGCAAGCCGGTAATTTCGCTTCACAGGAACTGCTGCGCGTCTCCTCGGCTCTAGCCTGTATCTGTTTGCAGTGTTCTATCAAATAATAATACTGTACAGATCCAGTTTACTCATTTTATCCATCAACACTGTAACTGATCCGTGTCTCTAGCTGTACAGGTTCTGGGTTTGTGTTGGTTCTGTTTGATTCTCTACACTACTGGAAGCATGTCTCCCAAACTCCAGATCAGATATTGTATTAGATCTGTTTATTTAGAAAATCACTAATGACCTCCAGAAGCCTGTTTTTAGAACCATGCTCGCTGTGCGCTTCACCCCAGCCACCGCTCGCCAGTCTCTCTGTAGGTCACTCGAGGTCATCTTACGGTGGGTAAGGGACGTTGGAATGAGGTGGCGCTCATCACGGTCAGTAGAGAGGGGGTTTGGCCCTCTGCCAGTCTGTAGCTGTGTTGTCCTGTGTGTTTGCTGCTGGACCTTGTTCTTATGAACCAGACGCTCACTGTATCTGCCAGTAAAGCTAGAACCCAACCTTCGGTTCCTCACTGAGAACCTGCTGTACATGTGGAGATGCTGATTTAAGAAGGAGCTGGAGTGGGCTCTGATTTATTTGGTGTATATAAGGAGAAAGGTAGATATATACGTATGTATTTGTTACATGTTTAATTATTAACCATTTACTTACTGGCTGTGATTGCTTAGCAGAAATCATGCTTATGTACTATTTATATAATATCTAATATGACCTTGAAATGTACGTCACAGTGTATACAGACACTATTTGATTATCAGTGATTCATCGCATGTTTTAGCACGTATAGAAAGCACAGTGAATACATTGCTTTAAAGGGTCCTGTTATTAAACCTTGTCTTATTGTTGTTGCTGTTATTATATACATATAGATATATATTATATATATACACTATATATATATATATATATATATATATATATATATATATATATATATATATATATATATATACAGGTGCTTACTGTATATATATATACATAGTGCTTACTATATATATATATATATATATATATATATATATATTTTTTTATATATATAAAAATTGCTCCCCAAAATTTTTGCCCCCCACCCCCCCCCTTATTAAGATGTGTTCTTAGGCTTCTAGTAAATTATTTTTTTATTTTTTTTTTGCAAAAAAAGAGAAAAAGTCCAACCCTAATTCAAGTGCATTCATTTAGTGGGAAACAAATGATTTTACTGCTAAAAAAGGAAGAAAAAAAAATCTGAGCACTGACCTCAAGAACTAAAGTTCCACTGAAAAGAGAGCCTGTGTCCGGATGAAACTGACGTCCGCCTCTAGGCCTGTCTGTATGCACAGTTGACCCAGTCAGTGTAATCGCTTTTATTAGCATCTTAAAAAGTAGAAGCTGGTTTTGGGTCGGCAGGTCTGGCTCTGTGTGGACCAGCCCTCCGGCCGTCCAGCTCCTTTTAGCCTGTCAGGTGTTGGGAGTGTCGCTGTAATGGGCAGAGGCTCAAAGAGGCCAAGGGTGAAGTTTGTTAACGAGTTTGGAGTGGGCTCCTGAAGAGCCCCGAGCTTTGGCCTCGCTTTGTTGTGTCTTTCACTTGTCACGTCATTTCATTATTATTTTTAACAGCCTTGTACCTTAACAGCGTTACCAGATTCCTGTGCCTTCCCATCTCACTGCTGAATTTCACATGTTAAAGTTCACACATCAATCAATTTAATATTTTATAATTTATTTACATGGATTAGTCTCTAAACGTTACCATAGAACAGTCTTAGTCTCTAAACGTTACCATAGAACAGTCTTAGTCTCTAAACATTACTGTACAACAGTCTTAGTCTCTAAAGATTGCCATAAAACAGTCTTAGTCTCAAAACATTACTGTACAACAGTCTTAGTCTCTAAACATTACCATTAAACAGTCTTAGTCTCTAAACATTACCATTAAACAGTCTTAGTCTCTAAACATTACCACAAAACAGTCTGTCTCTAAACATTACCATTAAACAGTCTTAGTCTCTAAACATAACCATAAAACAGTCTTAGTCTCAAAACATTACTACAAAACAGTCTTAGTTTCTAAACATTGCCATAAAACAGTCTTAGTCTCTAAACATTATCATAAAACAGTGTCTTAGTCTCAAAACATTACCATAGAACTGTGTCTTAGTCTGTAAACATTACCACAAAACAGTCTTAGTCTCAAAACATTACCATAAAACAGTCTTAGTCTCTAAACATTACCATAAAACAGTCTTAGTCTCAAAGCATTACCATAAAACAGTCTTAGTCTCTAAACATTACCATAAAACAGTCTTAGTCTCAAAACATTACCATAAAACAGTCTTAGTCTCTAAACATTACCACAAAACAGTCTTAGTCTCTAAACATTACCACAAAACAGTGTCTTAGTCTCTAAACATTACCAAAAACAGTCTTAGTCTCTAAACATTACCATAAAACAGTCTTAGTCTATAAACATTACCATAAAACAGTCTTAGTCTCAAAACATTACCATAAAACAGTCTTAGTCTCAAAACATTACCATAGAACTGTGTCTTAGTCTGTAAACATTACCACAAAACAGTCTTAGTCTCTAAATATTATCATAAAACAGTCTTAGTCTCAAAACATTACCATAAAACAGTCTTAGTCTCTATACATTACCATAAAACAGTCTTAGTCTATAAACATTACCATAAAACAGTCTTAGTCTCAAAACATTACCATAGAACTGTGTCTTAGTCTGTAAACATTACCACAAAACAGTCTTAGTCTCTAAATATTATCATAAAACAGTCTTAGTCTCAAAACATTACCATAAAACAGTCTTAGTCTCTAAACATTACCACAAAACAGTCTTAGTCTCTAAACATTACCACAAAACAGTGTCTTAGTCTCTAAACATTACCATAAAACAGTCTTAGTCTCTAAACATTACCATAAAACAGTCTTAGTCTCTAAACATTACCATAAAACAGTCTTAGTCTCTAAACATTACCATAAAACAGTCTTAGTCTCTAAACATTACCATAAAACAGTCTTAGTCTCTAAACATTACCATAAAACAGTCTTAGTCTCAAAACATTACCATAGAACTGTGTCTTAGTCTCTAAACATTACCACAAAACAGTCTTAGTCTCTAAATATTATCATAAAACAGTCTTAGTCTCTAAACATTACTATAAAACAGTCCTAGTCTATAAACATTATCATAAAACAGTCTTAGTCTCTAACCATTACCATAAGACTGTGTCTCCCACCGTCTGCACTATGCAACACAACACTAAGATAAGCCAGATGTGATAAACCAGATGTGTTTTGAACATCAATAAATATTGATCATATCCGTCTAAATTTATCATCAGTTATTAATCCTGGTCACCTTTATCCACCTTTCCATCAGCCCTGCAACCCCGCACCTCCTTCTGGGGGCAGCCCTTCTCTTGATGATGAGTGTATTTGGAGCAAGGTCACTATTAAGTGTGTCTCGGCGTGCACTAAGACTGTATATACCCCACTGAGCTTCTGCACACTCTGTCCGTTTAATATGCGTGACCCTGCTGTACGCCGGTCCAGACTGCTGTGTTGACGGTTTGGTGAAAACTGAGGACCTGCTGTTTTAGCGCTGTAGCTTGTGGGTGTTATAATTTGTCTGGTTTATTAGCTGCCTCTCTACGGAGGGCCGCTTCTACCTGGATGTGTGTAGGTGTCAGGATGATGGATGGTGAAGGAAGGTGGGGATTTGGACTGGACTGCAGCTTTCTGAAGCAGCTACACCGTGGTCTGAACTACACGCTGCACAAATTGAATTTGTCCTGCTGAAATACGAACCCCTGGACCGTGTGAGTGTAAACCGGTGTGCGTCTTTTGGCTGTGCAGGGCGTATATGTGTGTGTTTTACCGAGAGGAAATAGAAGGAATGCCCCTTTGGCAATTGAGGACCCATTAAAGAGTCGTCCAAGCTACTGCCGGCCTTTATTTAGAAACTCTACTGGAAAGGAAACTTGACTGGGTTTTCCAAGGAAATTCAAAAAAAGGATTAGTCCATTGGATTGTTAGAATTAATCATCAAAACCGTACGTGCATTTTGCTGTATTAGAGCTACGGCAGTTTATCTCTTCAACTTTGGCTGCTTGCTCCATTTATTCATTCGTTTAATCAGTGCATATTAACACTACACTTTGAGCGGAGATTATCGCGTAGCAGGACACATGGCAAAGTACACGCTAACTGTTCCAGTATCGCATTATTATTCTTGCAGGGCCAGAAGTAATCAGTCGTTTCATGCTGGATTGGTGCTACACCCTCCACTAACACAGATGCAGCCCCTCTAAAACCCCCCCAAATTTCACTGGTCCACTTATTTCTTTATTTATTTATTTATTTTTAAGGTCATTTGATAACCCAAGCAAAACAAGCTAGCTTGCTTAATGCAGTGGCTGGCTCACCACAACTAGTTATCCCCAAACAGGTTAGTCTCCCAGATTCATCATCAGGAAGGTTAGAGAGAAGACGGCAGCCAACTCAAGCTGCTGGATGACCGGAAAGCACAAAGACGCATGCCCAGAATTCTTCGTAAGCATTGAGGAATTGGTTTTACATTTACGGTATTTAGCTGACGCTCTTATCCAGAGCGACTTACAAGGTTAATCATATTACAGGTAGGCTAGTAGCTAGTGTAGAGTTAGGAGTCTTGCCCACGGACTCTTATTGGTGTAGCACAGCGTAGTCACTCAGCCCGGGATTCGAACCCCAGTCTCCCACGTGTGGTGGTAGCTACTTGGCGGGTAGTGGTGTTATCCGCTGAGCTACACCAACAGCTCGTCATGGTTGCATACACGAAACACCATATCCACAGTGAAGCATGACAGTGGTAACACCGTGACATGGGGCTGGTGCTTTGGAAAAGCTACTAGGGCATTACATGTCACCAGTGGAAAGTTTATTAGGCCGGTACATCAGAAGTTAATGGAGGAACACTGAGTCCTATCAGGGAGAAGATGGGCAAGACATCAAGACAGTGACCCCAAAGGGCTCCTTGAGATGTACCACCCTGGAGAGTTCAGGTCCCCTGCACACACCTAAGTGTAATGTTCAAGGACTCCTGCGGGCCTTCGTCGTCTGGATCCGGCGTGGTGGATTAGGCTCGGTGCTAGACCCTGGGTGCTCACGATACCTCTGTGCTCCACCTATCATTAGATGAAGTTCTGGAACTGTAGCTGCAAAAAGTCATTAGACGTAAAATAGTAATTAGCTTGCGTGGCCTCCATTGTGCTGTATATACTCAGCACTGAGAGACTGGGGGAGAAGAATGCAGTGGTCTGTTTTCCTGTTGGGGTGGAGGGGGGTGTGGTGTTTTTATAAAAACATGATTTTAAACTTTTAAAGCCATGTTGACAGGAGCTCTACCATCAGCAACAAGATCGGCTCTGACCTCTTTCACGTCTTCTAACAAAAGCTGCACTTTGGAGGAGGCGTTTTCCTCATGGGGACCAGCCAAATGTCCCCACAAAGAGAGTAAAAGAGTCAACACACACACACACCCACACAGAGGCAGGCACTGTGTGTGTGTTTGAGTGTGTCTGCCGGGGCAAGTCCAGTGTGGGCATGTTTAGTAAATATCTCATCCCTCACTCCTCTCCTCTGCTGCAGAGAGAACGACAGAACAATCTGCTTTCATTCACCTGATTAAAGAGCGAGGACAAATATGCCCTTACCTTACGAGGCCATGTTTTCACACACACCCACGCACACACAAATATATATCCATGCACGTACCTGGGTATAGGCACACTCAGGTCCGCTTCGGCGTGTGAGCATGTGTACGTAGAGTATACACTACATCATGCTGCTTCTCTGAATGAAAATGTTCTGACTTGTGGAAAACCACAGAAAACCCCACCACATGAACACACGGTCCTCACTATGGAATGCTCAGAGTGTCTCTTTTTCCTGAAAGAGTACATACGTTATCCAGAGGTATCCAGGAATTCCTTCTTATTAGTGAACTCAGGTGCTTTAAGGTGTACGGGTTACTGACACGGGCATTCCGTTGAATAGTAGAGTAGAAAAGCATTGCCAAAGGAATTGGACGCTGTGGAGCAGCCACACATGAGCCAAAGATCACCATGTCCAGAATCAGTGGAGTACAGTTCACAGGGGACTTTTTTTTTTTTTTATATCTTTGATGTCCAAAAGAAAAATCTCTAAAATGGCGACCTTACAGGAGAGGACAAAACCCTTGTTTCATTTTAATGGACGTCAGTGGAACCAGACGTCTTTCCAAGCACTTTTGGGCCAATTCTATTTTACATAGTGTAAACAGCAGCTGCTGTGGTCGAATAATGGGTAAAAGTGAAAATGGACAAAAATGGAGATACATGTTTTTCATTGGAAAGCGACAATATAGGTCTTTTGACATAGAGTAGATTGAAGTATTGTGGATTTATATATACCAATAATTTGATGAGCTTTCGAACAATCGACAATACTTCAATATATACAGTGTGTATACATACAGGGGTTGGACAATGAAACTGAAACACCTGGTTTTAGACCACAATCATTTATTAGTATGGTGTAGGGCCTCCTTTTGCGGCCAATACAGCGTCAGTTGGTCTTGGGAATGACATATACGAGTCCTGCACAGTGGTCAGAGGGAGTTTAAACCATTCTTCTTGCAGGATAGTGGCCAGGTCACTACGTGATGCTGGTGGAGGTTCGTCCTTCTTGGTGGTATGCTGACATTACCCTGGATACCGTGGCTCTTGATACATCACAAAGACTTGCTGTCTTGGTCACAGATGCGCCAGCAAGACGTGCACCAACAGTCTGTCCTCTTTTGAACTCTGGTATGTCACCCATAATGCTGTGTGCATTGCAGTATGTTGAGCAGAACTGAGCTCTTACCTGCTAACTGAACCTTCACACTCTGCTCTTACTGGTGCAATGTGCAGTTAATAAAGATTAGCCACCAGGCTGGTCCAATTTAGCCATGAGACCTCCCACACTAAAATGACCGGTGTTTCAGTTTCATTGTGCAACCCCTGTATATATATATATATATATATATATATATATATATATATATATATATATATATATATATATATATATATATATATATATATATATATATCTCGTCGCTGTCCAAAGAAAAACAGGTATCTCCAAAATGGAAACTTTACAAGAGAGGGCAAAAACCTTGTTTAATTTGAATGGAAGTCAATGGAACCAGACGGCTTTCCAAGCAGTTTTGGGTCATTTCTGTTGGTCCATTCGTCATGAAATTTCTACACAGTGTAAACGGCAGCTGCTGTTTTCAAACGATGCATAAAAGTCAAAATGGACATACATGTTTGTGATTGGACAGCGCCATCCGTTAGCACCACGTAAACTACACGCATAAATTATCACCTTCCATTTGCTTCCGATTGTGGTGTTATAAAAAGTAAAAATGGCATAAAAGTAAAAAAGTGGCATAAAAGTAAAAATAAACAAAAATGGAGATACATGTTTTTCTTTGGACAGCGACCATATACATATATATATATATATATATATATATAGATATATCCCATCTCGAATTCAAATTAAATTTTAATTTATATATATATAAATATATATATATATGTATATGTATGTATGTATGTATATATCAAATCATGGCAATCTGACATTTTTGGTTTGAATGTGAGGTACTGAAATCTGATACATACCCAATATGTAGCAATGCATGAACAGCCATGTCAAATTCATGTGACGTTTTACATCGTTACCTGTTTGCTTGTTCAGAGAGATTTGGAAAGAAATGGCTGAACATAGGAGTACAAGGCTGCAGTGTCCGACAAAAAAACCAAACTCCACAGGCTGTGAACCAAAGAAGTGTCCTAATATATATATAATAACATGCCCTTTCTCCAGCGAGCTTGATCGCATTCTGGGTGATACGCCCAGCTGTCAGTCTTCTGTGATGCTGGTAAGGATGAAATGAAACAGTCTGGGAGGGGACCTGCATCTGCTGGCAAGCCATGATGGTTTATCTCTGGGTGAGCGTGCCACGTGAAGCATTGTTCTTATGCGCATGTGGGTCAGTTCAGTAGTGTGATCTGTTCTTATGCGCATGCAAGTCAGTTTAGGAGCGTCATCTGGTCAGACTGATGTCAGGTACAGATCACATTGAAAGGGCTATTGTGAACAGCCTAAAAAAAAACTTCTATGGATATGTGCCACTTCTGTGTGTAGCCATTCAGACCTGCGGCCTACAGTACAGGACTGGGCAAAAGTCAGAGATCAGCCATCGTTTGTTCAATTTCCAGTCAAAACATCCATTAAATACTTTAATAGAGAATCAGACAGAAGCCTGAACTAGTAATTGCAATATTGCACATTCTCACTGTTTAGGGGCTGAGCTGGGCTGAGCTCTGGGCTGGACAGTCTATTGGTCCATTAGCTTTTTGGATTTGCAGTGATTTTCTCAGTAATGGCTACACATCCTTTCAGATCCACAGAGTTGAGTTATTTCTCAGTGGAAGAATGGACAGACTCACTTGTGGATTTTTTCTCCAAGATGACAGTGCTGTTTATCTGATGGTGACAGTTTTGGCGGTCCAACAGGTCTGGCACAGTTGATAGGGGTCCCATCTGTTGCACACTTTCCCCTGCATTTTACAGGAAGATTATCTGAAAACCCAAAACTTGGGCCTAATGGCCTTACCTGACATTTGCACCGTACTGGGTGTTTGCAATATACCTAATGTGCTGGCACATTTGACCTGAATCCACCCTACATATGGGATCATATAGGTACTTACATATGCAAAGGGTGCATACGAATGACGTACATTCTGGAACTGATCAAATAGTTTGCATATGCATAAGTGTAGAGCTTGTAATTGCCAGTCTGTCATTTCATTAACACGGTAACCGTGTGTTCAGTATGTGTGTAATGTAAAGTGTCTGCTGAGGAAGCTGGAAGGAAAGGCAGGTATGTATGAATGTGTGGTATGTGCGTGAGTGTGTCTGTTCCCCTGATGGGTTGTGACAGACGGATTTGCTCTCCTGATTGGCTTTCTGTCTGGCTGTGGGGGTGTGAATTCTATTGGACGGCTCTTTGATGTAGGGATGGTGGTGTCGGATTCACTCCTGTTATATGTTTATTAACACCACAATCGGAAGCAAATGGAAGGTGATAATTTATGCGTGTAGTTTACGTGGTGCTAACGGATGGCGCTGTCCAATCACAAACATGTATGTCCATTTTGACTTTTATGCATCGTTTGAAAACAGCAGCAGCCGTGTACACTGTGTGAGAATTGCATGATGAATGGACCAACAGAAATGGAGCAAAAGTGCTCGGAAAGACGTCTGGTTCCATTGACTTACATACAAATTAAATGTGGTTTTTGATCTCTCCTGTAAAGTTGCCGTTCTTTGGAGATACTTGTTTTTCTTTGGACAGCGACGATATGCTTCCTCACAAGTCCAGTTCTGAAAATGTTGGGACAATATGTGAAACATCAAAGGGTTGCACAGCTGGTCCAGATTTGGTGGATGCCTTCCCTGGCACATTTCCGTAGAGAATTCCCTGTAGACTGGGATTGGATCCACTGCTGGTAGACCCGTATGCCCGTACGCTTCCATACACCTGCAGATTCAGCTACTTCCTTCACACTATGGTCTTTGGCCACGCCCACATGCAGTCTTTCCTTTTAGCCAATCGTTAACATCTGCTCTGGAGCGTTTTCCAGCAGAGTGTTTAGCTGTTCTGTAGTGATACAAGTCTTCAGCCGCACAACCGTATGGGAAGGTCAGTCTGGCAGCTGCCCTCTGATTACACAGCTCCCACCAGTACCATGACAGCCCCAGGATGATTCTCTGTTTCTCCACAGACCAGGAAGTCCATTATTTCTTTAGTCACTCTGACTCACCGGACCCTCCATGTGCATCAGTTTACTGTTGGAACTGTGCATTCCGGTAGGTAGCTTTTTCCTGGCATCCGGCAAACCTAGATCCGTCCATCAGACTGCTGGATAGTGAAGTGGATTCACTCCAGAGAACGCATTTCCACTGCTCCAGAGTTCAGCGGCAGCATGATTTACACCCCTCCAGCAGGGACTGGGTGGTGATCTTAGGCCTTTGTTTGTTTCATAAAGCTGTCCATGCGCAGTTCTTGTTGATGTTGATGCTGATGTTTCTTCCGGAGCTTGTTTGGAACTCTGTAGCGAGTGATGCAACAGTGGATAGGTGGTTTTAATGGCCTACACACTCCAGCACTCACTGTGTTCTCGGCCTCTTCGTGACTGAGCTGTTGTTTCTTCTTGGCTCCTCCATTTCACAACAAAAGCACTTGACCTTCGTAGATCTAACTGACTTGTGGCCACTGGACAAAAATGAGTCCCCTGTGACTAAGCGTACCTAATACTGTGTAATGCCTCCTCAACCACCAGCTGCATGACTGTGTGCTTGTAAAACTTTTAGCAATAGGCCTAGCCGAAACACCTCAATATATGGGTGTCCATATACTTTTGCCAAATAGTGTGTAACATTTAAGCAAGAGGCCTGTCTGAAACACCTTAACACAGTCATTAGAAGGTGTGTCCATATACTTTTGGCCATATAGTGTACATCATTTAAGCAAGGGGCCTATCTGAAACACCTTTCAAGTCATTAGGAAGGGTGTCCATATACTTTTGGCCATCTAGTGTATAACATTTAAGCAAGGGGCCTGTCTGAAACACCTTAACACAGTCATTAGGCTACTTTTGGCCATATAGCGTACATCATTAAAGCAAGGGGCCTATCTGAAACACCTTTTAAGTCATTAGGAGGGGTTTCCATATACTTTTGGCCATCTAGTGTACATCATTTAAGCAAGGGGCCTATCTGTAACACCTCAACACTGTAGTTAGAATGGGGTGTCCATATACTTTTGCCCATCTAGTGTATAACATTTAAGCAAGGGGCATATTTGAAACACCTCAACAGAGTAATTAGAAGCGGTGTCCATATACTTTTGGCCATATAGTGTACATTGTTTAAGCAAGGGGCCTATCTGTAACACCTCAACACTGTAGTTAGAATGGGGTGTCCATATACTTTTGCCCATCTAGTGTATAACATTTAAGCAAGGGGCATATTTGAAACACCTCAACACAGTAATTAGGAGGGGTGTCCATATACTTTTGGCCATCTAGTGTACATCATTTAAGCAAGGGGCCTATATGAAACACCTCAACAGAGTAATTAGAAGGGGTGTCCATATACTTTTGGCCATCTAGTCTAAAACATTTAAGCAAGGGGCCTGTCTGAAACACCTCAATAGAGTAATTAGAAGGGGTGTCCATATACTTTTGGCCATCTAGTGTACATCATTTAAAAGCTTCAGAAATGCTAAGAGTAAGCTCGGTGACGCAATCAGGAGGACAAAGTCAGGGGAACAAAATGTAGGCATCTGCACAGTACGACTGCGACCCAAGGTTGCGAGCGAGCAGTATGGGTCGCTGGGCAGCAGGGCCACGTCTTGCCATTTATGCTGCTAAAGCAAACTGAAATGTGCAGCATGCCCAGGACTTTATGAGGCTTGTCCCATAAAACAGGTGGCCTACTAAAGGTGTTATTGTTCCTGTGCGGTACTTCATTTCCCCTGGGAGTCGGCGGCTACAAACCTTAGAAGTGTAAAACATTTAAATGGCACACTTATGAGGCAGCAGTAATAGCAATGTCTTCTATAACTGGGGGTGACAACCGAGGGTTAAAGACAAAACTGTCCAGCTGTTTTCTGCCGGCCTTTTAAACAACATGTTCATTTAAACAGCTTAAATAACAACCATATGAAATATCAGCAGTCTCCACGGTGCACGGGAAAAGCTGAGCTTTGTGGGAATATGCTATATGCAGTATTATGTGTCCTATATGCCTGTGGAATCCCAGGATGGACGGCATCCTAGGATGCATCTGTATTGGCTATCCACTAGTTCGGTCTATACGGATCCTTGTGTGTTATATAGGGTGATTACGGAGCACCTTCGTTTTTCAATCAGATGTTTGAATAACCCAATTCCAAAAAAAGTCGTCAGTGTGGATAGATAAAAAAACAAAGAGCAGTGCTTAATGAATCTACTTTGATCTGTATTTCAAATTTAATTTTTTTAAGCTCCCATGCAGCTTGAATAGTCTCACAGTGCTCCGGCAGATTTTGAGGTTTGGGTGGAGGTGGAGGGACATGCCTTCACACGGATTCGTTGGGCGTCTCCACCAAGACCAAAGCGGGACTCGTCACTGAAGATGACCCGCTGCCATTCTGAGTCACTCCATGACAGTCTGGTACGACACCACTGCAGTGTTTGGTGACGGTGACGTGGTGTTAAGGACAGTCGTGGTAACGGTCTGTGTGCATGTGGTCCTGCGTGGTGCAGCCGTCCACTTACAGGATGACTCGTGGAGGACACCACTGCTCGCTGGATGTCCTCAGCTATAAGGTGCATCCTTCCTTACGCCAGGTGTGGTCGAGCGTGAGTCCTGAATCGTTTGCATGCCCCACAAAGTCAAACCTACGTGTCAGTCGATTCCTTTCGGCTCTCAGTCTCAGCAAAGGCCTCCTTCGATTGTACGCCTGACTTGTGCAGACTTGCATACCCATATAACAGAAGAATGGCCAATCGGCATGAAGTCTTAAAGACGGGTCAGATAGAATTTACCGTTCCAGCTTTTTGGGAATTGGGTTTGTAGTTATTTCCAGTTTTGCATCGTGAGTTTTGCAGTGCGGCACCGATACTACAGATATCGACGAGCAGTCAGCGTCCTCTGGTGAATCATCTCCCCAAACTTTGACAACAACAGCATGAGGCCTTTCGGATATTAGAGACAGGCCGTGAGCGAGCGAGAGAGGGATGAGGAGAGCAGAAGTTTTTCTGTGGTAAAGGAATGGAAACTAGGATGTGGTCAGTGCTTGATGGGATTTATTCGGGCGTATGTGTGTCTGTTGATCCCTCTGGCTTTTTGTTTTAATGTCTGTGGTTAGATCTGCTGTAATTAAGGCTAATTGCAGTGGAGAGCGCTGGATGAGCTTACGGCGGGCCGCTCAAACTGCAGGCCTGAGGGCAGCAGAGCTGCACGTCTCGGATCTTACTCTGCCCTGATATTCCGGATTCGACTCAACAGTGAATTATCAAGTCGAGTCCACTGGGGTGAATGCGATGCGACAGGGCTGCCGGCTTCCTGACTTCATAGCCCCCTCAGTCCTCAGAAGCAGGCGCAACTGAACGTGGAGTGGTGAATGGTGAATGCCATGTATTTCCTAATGTGATGAGATCTTGAAATGAATGTGTGGGTGAACGTTGACGAGCTTAGTCCAGTTAGACCGGCCACAAGATCCACACATTGTCCACTCTGTTACACACTCCTACCCTGCTGATGCACCTTGTAGATGTACAGTCAGAGGTGATAGTCAACCTCTAGTGTGTCATTAGTGGTCACTGGGCGCTGCCCCCAGGACGCTGCCCACCGGATGCTGCTTCCAGGACGCTGTCCCCAGGATTCTGCTTCCAGGACGCTGCCCCAAGGACGCTGCCCCAGAGACGCTGTCCCCCAGAACGCTACCCACCGGATGCTGCCCCCAAGATTCTGCTTCCAGGATTCTGCTTCCAGGATTCTGCTTCCAGGATGCTGCCCCCAGGATGCTGCCCCCAGAGACGCTGCCCCAAGGACGCTGCCCCCCAGGACGCTGCCCCCTGGATGCTGCCCCCTGGATGCTGTCCCCAAGATTCTGCTTCCAGGATGCTGCCCCCAGGAAGCTGCCCCCAGGAAGCTTCCCCCAGTAGCTGCCCCCAGGAAGCTTCCCCCAGTAGCTGTCCCCAGGAAGCTGTCCCCAGGACGCTGTCCCCAGGATTCTGCTTCCAGGACGCTGTCCCCAGGATTCTGCTTCCAGGACGGTGTCCCCAGGATGCTGCCCCAAGGACGCTGCCCACCGGATGCTTCCCCAAGATTCTGCTTCCAGGATGCTGACCCCAGGATGCTGCCCCCTGGATGCTGCCCCCTGGATGCTGTCCCCAGGATTCTGCTTCCAGGACGCTGCCCCCAAGATTCTGCTTCCAGGATGCTGCCCCCAAGATTCTGCTTCCAGGATGCTGCCCCCAGGAAGCTGTCCCCAGGAAGCTGTCCCCAGGATTCTGCTTCCAGGACGGTGTCTCCAGGATGCTTCCCCAAAGACGCTGCCCCAAGGACGCTGCCCACCGGATGCTTCCCCAAGATTCTGCTTCCAGGATTCTGCTTCCAGGATTCTGCTTCCAGGATGCTGCCCCCAGGATGCTGCCCCCAGAGACGCTGCCCCAAGGACGCTGCCCCCCAGGACGCTGCCCCCTGGATGCTGCCCCCAGGATGCTACCCCCAAGATTCTGCTTCCAGGATGCTGCCCCCAGGATGCTGCCCCCAGGACGCTGCCCCCAGGACGCTGCTGGCTGCATAGTTGAGGCTGGTTGACTATTCTGAGTGCTGCCCCCAGGACGCTGCCCCCAGGACGCTGCCCCCAGGACGCTGCCCCAGGATGCTGCCCCCAAGATTCTGCGTCCAGGATGCTGCCCCCAGGATGCTGCCCCCAGGACGCTGCCCCCAGGACGCTGCTGGCTGCATAGTTGTGGCTGGTTGACTGTTCTAAATCCAGCAGTGACCCTGAGACCCTGGAAAACTCTGATCCCCTCACACCAGCACAGCACCATCATCTGAGAACGATCCACCACCCACATCATACCTGCCCCGAGTCCATAGACAAACCATTGAAGTAAAATTGAGTAATAAAGCATACAGAGAAACAGAAGGCCTGTAACTGTAGAATCATGAAGTGCTATGTGGTCAGTGGAGCTGATAAAATGGACAGGGAGTGTAGATAGAAGCAGGTGTAGAGTCATGGGCTGGAGGTTAGGAAAACCAGCCTTGTAACTGGAGGGCCGGAGGATCAATTCCCTGAACCAACAGTAACAACCGAAGTGCCCTTGAGCAAGGCACCTAACCCCCAAATGCTCCCCGGGCGCCGTGTGTAGGGCCACCCACTGCCCCGGGCAAGTGTGCTCACTGCCCCCTAGTGTGTGTTTCACTTGCCAGAATGGCGAATGGCTTTGCTCAGGGTACGATTGGCCTCAGCTAATTCTTATTCTGATAAAGTTCTTGCTGTGTGAATGTGGTCCACATGCCTACTAGGTCCCCCTGTAGGTCGTGTTGCACTCTAGCCTCTGCCGTTGTAGCCTCTCGTATTCCTTGGTCACAGAAGTACACAAAGTGAGCGGTCCAAGTGGCTGTTATTACAGTTTTTTGGTTATGCAACACACTTTTGTCCATGTTTATAGATAATAGTGTGCCATACACTGGTAGAAACCACATGCTCAAGTCTGTTTGAGATGACGTAACAACCTGCCCCAGTTTGAGGCACATGTGCAGTTTGCACAGTGGTAATTGAGGTGATATAAACTTCTTTTGTTCGTCAGCTACATTAGCCTTGTAGCTGCAGAGCAAAACCAAATAGGGAGCCTTCACATTTCAGCTTGTAAGTGTTGGCCATGCTGAGCTTTAAACCAAATCTGATTCAGGATCAGCGCTGTTGCTCCGCTGTCCTATGAACTGAGCTGACAAGCGCTCAGCTATGACACTGTATATGTAATGTCATTGTCAGACTGGAAATGAATTCTCGGTTATGTGTCGTTCCAGCCGCACTGGCTTGACCCAGTTCTCCACGTCCATGTAGCTGACCCAAGATCAGCTCCTCCGTAGACTGACTGTGCATTGAGGCAGATGGAGGCTTTGTGGTGGCCGTAATTCAGCAAGTGTGTGTAGGAGGGCAGGGGGCCCCCGTGAGCCGGAGGTCTTTAGGCCCTCCAAGAGGGGCTGGGGGGCCAGGCAAGGGGAAGAGGTCTGCGTGTGTGTGTGTGTGTATGGAATGCCTTCACGTTCACAAACAAAATGCCTTTTCCGTGGCCGGGTTTGAGCCAAAGCGTTTTTCCAATTGCAAACAGTAAATGCATGCACACACACAGATGTTTGTTTTTGTACAATGTCAGGACATGGAGTCTTATATACGTTACCTATGTGTATGTATAGTATATATATATATATATATATATATATCCTACATATATATATATATATATATATATATATATATATATATATATATATATATATATATATACACACAAGTATATATGCCAACATGTGTCAGTCAATTATTTTCTGACTGCATATAGTATCTTACTATATATATATATATATATATATATATATATATATTATACATATCGTACATGTACGCATATATGTGTGTATATATATGTATCTATATGTTATTGTAACATATCCCACATATATTATATTCATATGTATCTAGGTAAGGTGTTAGGTAAGGCATATTAGGGAGTGTGTGGGCTAATATTGGACACAAGGTAAAGCCATATTTTTGATTATACAGTATGTTTTCAGTTTTTTTGTTTTATCTTTTAGTTTTTTTATATTAGCTACACACAACATTAGGAACATGGGCAATTTAGGACAAGGATCACTGTGGGGAAACAGCCTGTCGAGTTTTCCCCCTCTACAGCCCATAATGCCATTTCAGGTTTCAGAGAATCTGGATACATCTCTGTGTGTAAAGGGCAAGATGGAACTGAATGCCCGTAACTTTCAGTCCCTCAGCCGGCACCTCATTTCAAACCGGCATGCGTCTGTGATCACGATGTTGGCTGGGGAATACTTTGACAAGCTGCTGTCAACAAACTTGATTTTGTTTATTGTACTGTGGACAGCAGAAGTCACATGTCACCAACATGCGGAAATGCCACCAACTTCTTTTGGGCTCAGACTCCTCCAAAATGAACTGACGCACCGTGGAAATGTGCACTGTGGTCTGACGAGGCAACCTTCAGACTGTTTATGGAAACAGCCGATGTCGTGTTCTCCGGGGCGAAGAAGAAGAGGACAGTCCAGATAGTTAGTGACATTAAGTACCAGGAAGCGGGTCTGTCCTGAGTGTGGACTCACGACGTCTGTGAAGAAGCAATTACCACTGAAAGGCATATCATCGCATTTTGGATGCTGCCTTCTAGACTACGTCTTTTTCGGGTCCATGCTTAATTAAAGCAACAGGCCTCATTCTGCATCATACAGCAATGCTGTACAGACATCAAAGAGAGCCTGGGACGTATGTAAGGTAAGAACTTTAATTTTGCATTTGCGCTGTTTTAATGTAAAACAGTTTGAACAGAATTCGCTAATCACGCTAATCATGTCACATGCCGCCACCACAAGTGCCTCCGAGTGCATGCTTGTGTGCACATATCTGCAGGCCCTGGATGCGAAGGGGTATGTGTGCTCGTCGCTGAGGGTGGACGCGGCTCTGATGTTGTCCATTAAGTCTTTCTAAACACATGAAGGAGCGGTGTTTATTTGCTCTGGTGTTTGTGTGTACATTCGTTGCATGGAAACGACATGAACTCAAAGTACTGTTATTTGGACCTGTCCCACACACACACTCGGGCGCGGGCGCGCACGCACTCGCGCATGCACGTACGCGGTTCCTTTAGCTTTGATTGTTTTTGTATTGCTGCTGACAGATGACTTCATCATCAGATGGATGGCCGCCCCGTACGAGTAATTATACATCCGTGCTGTTTACAGACTGCATAAGCATAACATTCACACAGCTTAGCAGAAGGAGACCGGGCGGGGGGAAGAAAGGAGCTACACCTCCCAACATCTGTAGAACACCTGTCGGTCCCCGGCCAAACTTTGGTTCGCAAGTGCCATGTTTAATTCCGTGTTGTGATTGGTGAGACGCAGAGTTAGCATTCTTGGATAATACATTGTTTACCGTCGCTCTGATCGCCCTTCCAAACAAACCGGGGACCCTTCGCCTCGGCCTGTGCGGAGTAGGATGTTCTCTCTGAACCATTTCCCCAAAGGACACAACACACACGTGCTTATCCTGTGGCTCCAGACATACTTTAGGAAACACGTCTCCGTCTCCCATTACTCCAAAATGCGGACCATCAGCCAAGACAGTCTGACACTAATGTAGCTATCAAGTAATCCAAACAGAGCGTTTCATATACACCGCATCTCTAAATCATAAGCGGGCTTAAAATAGATTCGGATATCGATTAAACAGTGATTATCATTAACAGCCATAAACTTGATACAGCAAGCTGTCAGGTACACCATGGCAGGAGTGAATGGCACACGGGAAAGCTGGCACACAGCCATATTTAATTGGCTAACTACACGACATTACGGGATTTTTGTTCCCGGCTTCTATGTGTTATATTCCAATGGCTTCAACAAACAGCTATATTTAATAAACAGCTATAACGTAGCTTATTAACAGAGTGCCTAAACCATGTATCATCATGTTATGTATTGTTGCTGTCCAATGAAAAACATATGTCCATTATATATCTAGATCATTGGTTTGAAGATCTCATGATAAATCGACCAACTGAAATGTCCCAAAACTGCCTGGACTTACACACTACTTACAGCACACTAACGCATTACACTTACTGAGTTACTAAACACCAACACACTACTTACAGTACACTAACACATTACACTTACTGAGTTACTAAACACCAACACACTACTTACAGTACACTAACATATTACACTTACTGAGTTACTGTACACCAACACACTACTTACAGTACACTAACATATTACACTTACTGAGTTACTAAACACCAACACACTACTTACAGTACACTAACATATTACACTTACTGAGTTACTGTACACCAACACACTACTTACAGTACACTAACATATTACACTTACTGAGTTACTAAACACCAACACACTACTTACAGTACACTAACACATTACACTTACTGAGTTACTAAACACCAACACGCTACTTACAGTACACTAACACATTACACTTACTGAGTTACTAAACACCAACACGCTACTTACAGTACACTAACACATTACACTTACTGAGTTACCGTACACCGACACGCTACTGACAGTACACTAACACATTACACTTACTGAGTTACCGTACACCGACACGCTACTTACAGCACACTAACATATTACACTTACTGAGTTACTGTACACCAACACACTACTTACAGTACACTAACGCATTACACTTACTGAGTTACCGTACACCAACACGCTACTTACAGTACACTAACACATTACACTTACTGAGTTACCGTACACCGACACGCTACTGACAGTACACTAACGCATTACACTTACTGAGTTACCGTACACCGACACACTACTTACAGCACACTAACGCATTACACTTACTGAGTTACCGTACACCGACACACTACTTACAGCACACTAACGCATTACACTTACTGAGTTACCGTACACCGACACACTACTTACAGCACACTAACGCATTACACTTACTGAGTTACCGTACACCGACACACTACTTACAGCACACTAACGCATTACACTTACTGAGTGAGTTACCGTACACCGACACACTACTTACAGTACACACTAACACCATTACACTTACTGAGTTACCGTACACACCGACACACTACTTACAGTACACTAACACATTACACTTACTGAGTTAACCGTACACCGACACACTACTTACAGTACACTAACACATTACATCTTACTGAGTTACCGTACACCGACACACTACTTACAGTACACTAGACACATTACACTTACTGAGTTACCGTACACCACACGCTACTTACAGCACACTAACACATTACACTTACTGAGTTACCGTACACCAACACGCTACTTACAGCACTCACACTAACACATTACACTTACTGAGTTAGACCGAGAGAGACCGACACGCTACTTACAGCACACTAACACATTACACTTACTGAGTTACCGTACACCGACACGCTACTTACAGCACACTAACACATTACACTTACTGAGTTACCGTACACCAACACACTACTTACAGCACACTAACACATTACACTTACTGAGTTACCGTACACCAACACACTACTTACAGCACACTAACACATTACACTTACTGAGTTACCGTACACCAACACACTACTTACAGCACACTAACACATTACACTTACTGAGTTACCGTACACCAACACACTACCTACAGCACACTAACACATTACACTTACTGAGTTACTGTACACCGACACACTACTTACAGCACACTAACGCATTACACTTACTGAGTTACCGTATACCAACACTACTTACAGCACACTACCGCATTACACTTACTGAGTTACTGTACACCAACACACTACTTACAGTACACTAACACATTACACTTACTGAGTTACCGTACACCAACACACTACTTACAGCACACTAACGCATTACACTTACTGAGTTACTGTACACACCAACACACTACTTACAGCACACTAACACATTACACTTACTGAGTTACTGTACACCAACACACACACAATACAGCACACTAACACATTACACTTACTAAGTTACTGTACACCAACACACTACTTACAGCACACTAACACATTACACTTACTGAGTTACTGTACACCAACACACTACTTACAGTACACTAACACATTACACTTACTGAGTTACCGTACACCAACACACTACTTACAGTACACTAACACATTACACTTACTGAGTTACTGTACACCAACACACTACTTACAGCACACTAACACATTACACTTACTGAGTTACTGTACACCAACACACTACTTACAGTACACTAACGCATTACACTTACTGAGTTACTGTACACCAACACGCTACTTACAGCACACTAACGCATTACACTTACTGAGTTACTGTACACCAACACGCTACTTACAGCACACTAACGCATTACACTTACTGAGTTACTGTACACCAACACTCTACTTACAGCACACTAACGCATTACACTTACTGAGTTACCGTACACCGACACACTACCTACAGCACACTAACACATTACACTTACTGAGTTACCGTACACCAACACGCTACTTACAGCACACTAACACATTACACTTACTGAGTTACTGTACACCAACACGCTACTTACAGCACACTAACGCATTACACTTACTGAGTTACTGTACACCAACACGCTACTTACAGCACACTAACGCATTACACTTACTGAGTTACTGTACACCGACACACTACTTACAGCACACTAACGCATTACACTTACTGAGTTACTGTACACCATCACACTACTTACAGTACACTAACGAGTTACTGTACACCACTGTATGGTGAGGTAGTGAGCTTGACACTGTGTGGTGTTTGTGTTTGTAGTGTATAATCAGTGGGGTTAGGTGTTAATGTGTAAGTTCGGCTTTATTCAGTGTTTTTTGTTTTTTATTAGTTTAATGCTCGTTGCAGGCAGTTCCGAGAGAGAGAGAGAGAGAGAGAGAGAGAGAGAGAGAGAGAGAGAGAGAGAGAGAGAGAGAGAGAGAGAGAGAGCTGTAGAGAAGGTAACGCGTGGATAAAATTGTGCTGTTCAGACGAGGATCTGCTGTTCAAATCTGTCTGGCTTTCTGCTCAAGCACTCAGATCAGTGCTTCTCTGAGAGAGAGAGAGAGAGAGAGAGAGGAACACTGAGGGACAAAAACAGGGAGGGGAACAGAGTGATCTGGCTGCACGCCAAAGCGGATCCTCACGCCTTATTAACATAGCTGGGTAAACGTGTGCCAACGACTACTGCAGCTACCAGAACCAATTCATCACACACACACACACACACACACACACACGCGCACACACACACACACACTCACACGCGTATACACACACACACACACGCGCGCGTATACACACACACACACATACACACACACACACACACACATATACACACACACGCACATGCACACTCACACACACACACACACATACACACATGCGCGTACACACACACACGTATACACACATGCGCACGCACATGCACACTCACACACACGCACACATATACACACACACACGCACGCACATACACATATACACACACACATACATACACATACACACGCATACACACGCACATACAAACAGACACACATACACACACACACATAGACACACACATATACACACACACACGCACGCACATACACATATACACACACACATACATACACATACACACGCATACACACGCACATACAAACAGACACACATACACACACACACATAGACACACACATATACACACGCGCACACACGCACACATGCACACCTACACACACACATACACACACACACACACGCGCGCACTCACACGCACATACACACACACACTCACACACACTTTCTTTTTCACACACAGTACTGAACACATAACTCATATTTGACAGGAACTGCTGCAGGTACCACAAATGATCTCTCTCTCCCTCTAGCAGATCTGTCGAGGTGTAGTGGAACGTGGCTTACGTGTAATTCCACTGCCTGGAACTGTTTGAGGTTCTGCGTGAAGTTCCCCAGCTCTAAAATCGTCTTTTCTCGGCTCTTGTATAATTCGGGTGCCCTACTGTAAATAAAAAGCCGCTCAGTTAACGATTAAGATAAGCCTTTATGAATCCCACACTGGGGAAATTAACTTAACTTAATTCATTCAAGTGAGAAACTTACTGATCCTGAACTGTTCACACTGGTAGCGGTAGGAACCAGACGTCTGTGGAGTTTTTGTTGCCTCTCCAAAGCTCCCTCTAATGTGAAATGCTTACACTGCCTAATATACACTCATCATCAGAAGAACAGCTGCACCCAGAAGGAGGTAAGGAAGGAGGATAAAGGTGACCAGGATCAATAACTGATGATAAATGTAGACTGATATGATCAATATTTATTGAGCTACACATACAGAAGTCTGTCTCTCAGTATGGCGTCGGGCCGCCGTGTTTGCTAACCCCACACGCCAGACGTCTCGGTATGGAGCTGTAGAGGTTCCTAATGGTGTCCTGTGATAATAGATAGAATAGATAATAAAAAGATCCATCATTTTGATCTTATAAAAATAATTCATCATAAAAATTATGTTTTAAAATTATTATACATTTTTTAAAATTATAATACTACTTAATTTCTTTTTATGTTATCACTTCAGTATGGTGACAAACAATTTAACCGGTTTTATTTTACACACTTACATTAAGAGTAAGGAATACATACAGTCGCATGCAAAGGTTTTAGGGCTCCTGGTGAAATTCTGAGCTTTAATGCATCATACTGGAAAGAAAAAAACATGAACTGAAACGTGCAAAAGTTATGGCACTTTTGATATTTAATATCTTATATGTGTATATGTCTTATTAACCAATTTTGAATGGCTAGGCCAAAATCCACCTCACTGTAATAACCGGAACATCATTATAGCCATATAGTGAAAAGACAGGATGAATGTAGGAGCATGTTGAACTGATGAAGCAGTCGTTTGACTGGGGATGTCTCGCATGCCACTTGTGGAAATGCGTCCGACTCATTTGCAGATTTCGTATTCGTGTTGACGGTTACCACAGTGTGGTGGATTTCGGTCCGATTTCCAGCTTCACCCGCTATCTAAACTACCCGCTCCCGCACCAGCACGCGGTTAAATGGCCTCCAGAGTGAAGGCTGCATTCCATTTGATTTCCTAGAAACATGGCGGCGCACACACATTTGCTCTCTCGCTCTTTATAATTCTCCCATGATTACGCAATCACAGGCCGGCCGTGCTGGCTTTGACCTCAGGGAACACACCACACACACACATACACATGGAGAACAAGCCTCGGGCATGAGTCACATCCGAAAACGAGTGGAGTGAGGGAGAGAGAGAAAACATTGATGAACTCCAGGCACCCTCGCTAGCCCATTCTCTCTCTCTCTCTCTCTCCGTCTTTTTCTCTCTCTCTCTCTGGCTTGCATAATCACCCGAGTCTCCCTGGTCCAAAGGAAGCGATCCATCTCTTGTGTGACACAGAGAGAAAAAGTGAGTGAAAGAAGAGAAAGCAAGCGAGGAAGCATGCAGGACCTGTGCATGCTACGCACCAGACTGTCTTCTGGATCATACATCCCCAGCGAAGAAGGGGCGTAGTTTTAAAGGTGCCATAGAATGGAAAGTGTATATGCAGTGGTGTAGCTGAATAAGGAGAGCTCGGTACTTAGAACTAAGACCCTAAACCCTAAACGCTGTCGTTCACACTCATTACCAAAGGAGCAGCTGCACCCAGAAGGAGGTGTGGGAGTGCAGGTGTGTTGGGAAGGTGGATAAAGGTGACCAGGATCAATAACTGATGATAAACCCAACACGCCAGGCGTCTCGGTATGGAGCTGTAGAGGTTCCTAATGGAGTCCTGTGATAATCCATCCCATGCAGCTTGAACATCCTCACACAGTTCCTGCAGATGGTGCGGTAGGGGTGGAGGTGGAGTGACACCAGGCCTTCTGGATGTGTGACAACAAATCGTTCATCTTGGTGCTGACCACGGTGCCTCCACACACGGATTCGTTGGGCGTCTCCACAAAGACTAAAGCGGGACTCGTCACTGAAGATGACCCGCTGCCATTCTGAGTCACTCCATGACAGTCTGGTACGACACCACTGCAGTCTTTGGTGACGTGGTGTTAAGGACAGCCGTGGTAACGGTCTGTGTGCATGTAGTCCTGTGTGGTGCAGCCGTCTGCTGATGGTGGTTCACGAACAGGATGACTCATGGTAGCCAGGTACAGCGATAAGGCCCATCCTTGCTTACGTCACACGCAGTCGAACGAGAAACTGGAATCATTTTCTCGTCTCACAAAATCAAACCTGCCCACCAAGTTTCATTCCCGTGGGTCGATTGCTTCCGGGTGCAGTTGTTTGTGCAGCTATGTTTTTGCTGATGAGTGTAGTAGTTTACAATATGTGCACCGTCTTCCAGGCTAATATATATACATACGTACGCCCAGTGTTCGGGTTTACATTAAGTGCAAGGTTTAAATGACTATATTTTGATCCATCCTTTTGATGTTTTGCAGCGAAGTAGTTTTTTTTGATCTTCTGTCATGAAAGAGACGTATCCTGAGGGCGCTTTCCCACGCAGCTCTCCTCTAAAGAGTTGGTTTGGTTTTGTGGGCTAAAAATAGTTACCTGTAATTACTAGAAATCATTTTTGCGCTCTGCGGAGAGGTGGGTGTATTTACTTTAAAAAAAAAAGAAAGAAAAGAAAACACTAAAGGTTGCGCTAATTTGTGGTCAGGGCGTTGTGCCATGCCACTGCACCTGACGCTGATCTCTGAAATATGGCGGCATGTTCTGAGCTGGTTAGTCATATAGCTGACACGAGTGAATCACTGTCAAATGTTGCGTACGGAGAACGTCTGAGGGTAATTGGGTTAATCTCGGATCATCTTTTACACTAACCATAAACGGGATTTCAAACTGATCCCAGAGCAGGACTTGGTTTAGAGGCACAGCAGGTATCCTGATGAGATTCAAATTCGAGTCCCCATTTGTATAATCAGACCCTAACCGAAAAACTGACCTTCAGAAACTTTATTTCCTGCCCTGGAGTCCCGGTGTTAGTGTCTAGGGTGCTTGAGTGTTCAGAGACCTTAGTACCTGAAAGCATGGGTGCCCAAGTGCCTGAGAGTTTGGGTGCCTGATTGCCCAAGTACCAGGTTAATCGGTACCCAAGTGTCTCGACATTAGATTTGCCAGGTACCTGTGTGTCCAGGTGCCTGAGCATCTGCTTTTGCCCGTGTATTTGAGTGCCTGAATGTGGGGATATATAAATGACAGAGGATCTGAGACCCCAAGTCACAAGTTCCTGGAGAGAACCCAAGCATGTGGGAACCCCAGTGTCCTGGAACTTGAGCGTCCCAGTGCCTGAGTATCCAGGTACCTGTGTGTCAAGGTGCCCAAGTGTCTGAGGACTCTAGTATATAGGGATGCCTGAGTGTACGGGAACTTGAGTGTGGGAATTCGAGCACAGGGAACACAAGCTTCCAGGAACCCAATCGTCTGGAACCCGCATATCCAGATGCCGTAAGAATCCGGGTACTTGATGATGTGCCTGAGTGTGACAGTACCTGGGGATCCTGAAGACTGCAACCTAAACGTAGTGGTGCCTAAGAATCAAAGACCTGAGTGTACTGAGACCCAAGTATCCAGGAACCCAAATGTGTGGTGTGTTTGGGTTCTTTGGTTTCAGGTGCCAGCATGTCCAGGTGCTCCATTTCTCCAGTGTCCATGTATCTTCATCGTCAGGTCCAGCTACCTGAGTATCTGCAGGTCCATTTGCGTGTGTAGGTGCTTTAGTTCTTGCGTGCCGTAGTCCTCAGGTGCCCGAGCGTGCAAGTGCCTGTTTGTGTCTCTGACGTATGCTGTTGTGGTTGGCAGCTGCCGGTGTGTGCAGTCCTCCAGGTTTCAGTGGTGATAATGTGACCCACATTACCGTTTTATTGGCTGTACTAGCTTTAGTGGCATGACCATATTTACCTCTTAAACTCCAAGGGCTCAGATATGGACCAGCACTGCAGTTCCTCACGCTCAGGAGTTACACTTCAAGGTTGTTACTGAACAGTTAATACTGCAGTTGCTGCAGAAGAAGTCTTTGTAGTATAGGGTTAGTAGTAAGTTACTAATAAATTAGTAATAAGTTGGTAATAAGTTGGTAACGAGTTATTAATAAATTGGTAATAAGTTGGTAATAAATTTGTAATAAGTTGGTAATAAATTATTAATAAATTGGTAATAAATAGTAATAAATTGGTATTAAGTTAGTAATAAGTTAATAACAAAATTGGTAAAAAGTTAGTAGTAGATTGGTAATAAGTAGTAATAAGTTAATAATAAATGGTAAAATGTTAGTAGTAGATTGGTAATAAGTAGTAATAAGTTAATAATAAATGGTAAAATGTTAGTAGTAGATTGGTAATAAGTAGTAAAAAATTGGTAATAAGTTAATAATAAATTGGTAATAAGTTAATAATAAATTGGTAAAAAGTTAGTAGTAGATTGGTAATAAGTAGTAATAAATTGGTAATAAGTTAATAATAAATTGGTAATAAGTTAGTAGTAGATTGGTAATAAGTTAATAATAAATTGGTAAAAAGTTAGTAGTAGATTAATAATAAGTAGTAATAAATTGGTAATAAGTAGTAATAAATTGGAAATAAGTTCATAATAAATTGGTAATAAATATTAATAAATTGGTAATAAATTATTAATAAATTGGTAATAAGTTAATAATAAATTGGTAATAAGGTATTAATAAATTGGTAATAAATTATTAATAAATTGGTGATAAGTTAGTAGTAGATTGGTAATAAGTAGTAATAAATTGGTAATAAGTTAATTATAAATTGGTAATAAGTTAATAATAATTGGTAATGAGTTGGTAAATTATTAATAAATTGGTAATAAATTATTAATAAATTGGTAATAAGTTATTAATAAATTGGTAATAAGTTATTAATAAATTGGTAATAAGTTGGTAATAAGTTATTAATAAATTGGTAATAAATTATTAATAAATTGGTAATAAGTTAGTAGTAGATTGGTAATAAGTTATTTGATTCAGTTTAGAAGGTTTGACCTGAAATTAAAAACAAAGCTGTGTTAAATGATACATATTTGTATTTCTCCACCTTTGTTCTTTCACTCCTCTCCTCCCCGCTATCTCTATCCGACAGATAACCGCAGTATGCCGAGAGGCCGCGCTGTGTGCCCTTCAGGAGGACATTAAAGCAGAGCACATCACCGTCCAGCACTTCGACGCTGCCCTGGCTGCCGTAAAACCCCGTGTCCCGCAGTCCCTCATCCAGTCCTACATGGCCTACCAGCAGCAGCACGGCGTTAGGCCTTTCTGTTGACGATGGAAGGGGCTCGTTAGCCCCAGCCCACCCTAACAGGGACAAATGGACGCTGACCTGAAGAACCTGCAGCTTCTTCTCTCCCCTCTCTGTTCTCTGTATCAGCTTTTCACATCAGCAAATGAAATAAACGCGTGTTCCCTCCCCCCTCCCGTCCTGCATTGTTGTTAAATTATTTACTTGGAGGAAATGGATCTTGGACCTGCACAAGTCATCCGGTCTCGAATGAATTACGGGGTCCATAAAGAGTTTTATTTGATCACAAATTGGGAGTTTTATTGCCATGCACTTTTCAGCTTTATTAATTTATTGTAGGCTGATCCTGGGAGACGCACAAAGCCGAATTAGGCCTTAGGGCTTAAATATGCTGCTTAAATATACTTTAAAAGAAAAGCCATAAAAGAAATGGGTTAAACTTTAAACGGCCGTAATCGTATGTGCTCCAGTGAACAGGTACATGCGTATGTGTGTTTGTGTTTATGTCCTGTCGCTGTTGGAGCAGTCTTCCATTTCCATTTCCATCTTTTTTGTGTATTTTTGAAATACCAGCTGCTGTTTACATACTTTTATTAAAAGGCAGGTTTGATTTTTTCCTCCTCCTGTTACCTTCAGGTTTTTGCCAGATAGTGACACATACGTACACACACACTCATCATCAAAAGCACAGCTGCACCCCGAAGGAATCAACCAACAGGAATGAAACTTGGTGGGCAGGTTTGACATGGTGAGACATGCTAATGATGCATGTCACATAAGCAAGGACAGTCTTTGACGAGCAGTGGTGTCCTCCATCAGTCGTCCTGTTAGTGCAGCACCATCGGCAGACGGCTGCACCACGCAGGACTACATGCACACAGACCGTTACCACGCCTGTCCTTAACACCACGTCACCGTCACCAAAGACTGCAGTGGGGTCGTACCAGACTGTCATGGAGTGACTCAGAATGGCAGCGGGTCATCTTCAGTGACGAGTCCCGCTTTAGTCTTGGTGGAGACGCCCAACGAATCCGTGTGTGGAGGCACCGTGGTCAGCACCAAGATGAACGGTTTGTCGTCATACGTCCAGAAGGCCTGGTGTCCCTCCACCTCCACCTCTACCGCACCATCTGCAGGAACTGTGTGAGGATGTTCGAGCTGCATGGGATGGATTATCACAGGACTCCATTAGGAACCTCTACAGCTCCATACCGAGACGTCTGGCGTGTTGGGTTAGCGAACACGGCGGCCCGACGCCATACTGAGAGACAGACTTCTGTATGTGTAGCTCAATAAATATTGATCATATCAGTCTAAACTTATCATCAGTTATTGATCCTGGTCACCTTTATCTTCCTTCCCAACAGCACCGCACTCCCGCACCTCCTTCTGGGTGCCAGTATTCATTTGATGATGAGTCAGGACCACACGGCACTACACAGTGGGCAGATCTCACCTGGGCACCCAGGAGAGATCTGTAAATAGACTATCAGTCAAAAGTTTAGACACACCCAACTAAATGGACGTAGCTGGTGGTCTCAAAGTCTCTACAGTCTGAACAGCTCCACCTGATGAGAGTCTGAACCAGTCCATATCCTGATACACCACCCATACTCCTGATGTAGACAGTATGGTCCTCCTCCATATCTCCACCTCTAATATATATTTAGTGGTGTAAAAACTTTGATCTCTTTTCCTGCACAGTGTAAAAGCTCTAGTCGTCCTTTAATGAATATTCATGAGGGACCGACCAATAGAATCGCTCCAAACCTGCTTAGTAATAAACCTGGTTCTATCAGCTCCACTGCAGGGTAAGGAAGCTGGGTCATCCTCCTGTAAAGGTCCATTCTGGACGGATTTAAGGTGGACTGGTATTTACAGTTATTTTCTTTTATTCTACAGCATACTATGCACGCGCGTACGCACGCACGTGGCCCGTATCCGTAGTGTGACGCAGACAGCACATTTCTTTATGTCCAGTAAAGAAGCCTTGGTTTTTACACGCACCGTCACCCCCCCCTCCACCACCCCCACCTCCCCCTCCCCTCCTGACTCTGTGTTGAACTTCCCCTTTTTCTGCTGGAGCCGGATGTGGCGCATCCGCGCGGTCAGATCTGGGGGCACAGGGCTGCTCGCGCTCTTTAAGGTGGAGACGCACCTGCAGCTTTAACCCCGCCGCGGCTCCGGACGGTGATCGGCACGGATCGGTAGCAGGAGCCATTGAAGACAGCAGCTCAGTAGTGATCAGCTTATTGATCAGCTATAGCGGACTACAGAGATCAGCAGGCACAGCAAGCTGATAACAGCAGCGGGTCCGTACGGATCAGTAGGTGAGTGAGCGGCGTCGCTGCAGTCTCCAGCAACTCGGCGGATCTGGGTAGGGAGTACTTCCAGATGGGATTGGGATTGGGATTAGCACGGATAGCAGTGGGCAGCGGTGTTTACCAGGGGCAGTAATGGCCGCTAGGACTTCAGAAGCAGTGGGCAGCAAGGCTGGTGGTCAGTGTGATGAGTATTGATCAGATCGGAAACTGCCCTTCGCTGTTCCCCACGGTCCACCTTAAACCCCGCCCTGTCTCTCGCCCCGCCCGAGCTCGCTGCCCAATCGGCACAGAGCGGATGCGCCGTGTCCGGTTTCACAGCGCCGAGGCGGAGCTGCGCTCCCATTCATTAACGCCGAGCGGAGAGAGAGCGAGAGAGAGAGAGAGATAGAAAGAGAGGACACGGAGCGAGCGAGCAGCTCCGCTTTAGTACAGCCTTTCACGCGACGGAGGAAAAGGGGGAACAACAAAAACGAACGCACGCGCACACACAAACGAGAAGCAGAAGCGTTTTTTTTTTATTCTTTCTGGGAGAAGCAAAAAGCAAAAAAAAAAAAAAACAACACCCCGAAACCCTGAGCGGACTTATCCAATGTTCCCGGATGTACGTGTGACGTTCAGACGAGACCGTGCGCGAGACTGAGGACGGACGGAGTGGATTTTTGTTTGTTTGTTTGTTTGTTGCGTTTATTCGTTTTTCATGGTTCGCTTTATTCGCTCGTTCTCTTCCCACGCGAATGCTTCATCGTTCTCGGACTAAACTGGAATTTCTTTCCAGCTCTACAGCTCGCAGCCCGCACTAAAGGGCTCTATCCTTACCATAGGTGTATAAACGCAATTCTAATGCTATCGTTTTCACACCCAACGTGGATTTAACGCTCTTTTTCCTGGGATCAAACCGACTTGGAGTACCGGGACCCGTGTTGTATGGATGTACACCGAGAACCGTGAGACTTTTTTGAAGCCCCCTGGATGGACGAGAAGCAAGCACTGGCTGATGGAGTCAGAGCTGTGGATGAGTGCATATAGGTGCGTAGTGAGAAAGGCGAAATTTAAAAAACGCACACCTCTGTGCTTTGAAACGCGTCGGGGTTCGGAACTCGTTCTGCGGCGCGCGTGCCGTCGTGTGTGTGTGTGTGTTTGCGGGGCTTGTTGCGGTGGATTTAGCGCGAGCCGCGTTGCTTTGCTGGGCGCGCGGAACTTTGGAAGCTCGCGTGCAAAGGAAAAAGTTCAGCTCCTCGTCCCGAATTCCCCCGTTCCACCTTAAGTGGTGCAACAGCTACAAGGTGGGGGGAAACGGTTTTCGGAGCTGAACCCGTTTATTTTGCACTGCGTGGCCCCAAGGCTGAGGGAAGTGTGTGTGTATGTGTGTGTGTGTGTTTGCGCTCGAGTGCATGCAGGCTCGGGGGTAGGTTGACTGCCAGAGTTCTGTTACCCCCCCCCACCAACCTCCACCTCCTCCCTTTCCTACCCCTCCTCGCGCGGTAACTACTAAATACCCCTCCCCCCACCGAGGCTTGTTTTCATTCATAAGTTGCCCCCCTCCTTCTCTTCCTCTTGGGCTCGTCCTCGACTTGCAGTGCCGCGGGGGGTCCGGTAGGGGGAGTTTCAGCCAATGCATATGGATATTAATGGGATATTGGTTTGCAAAATCTTTTTTGGAGGGGGGGTGAAGACGGGGAGGACAGGAGAGAATACGCATATGCGTTTTCGACTCTAATTCGAGGGCTGCTGCCGAATTAGTGCTCTCCTGGTTAACACAGCGAGGGTCAATAGTTAGTCCCAAGTTTGATAAATTGGACAAGTGTTCTGGACCAGACGTCGGGCCTGTTCTTAGCCACTTGCTTATGAGTAGTTAAGATGAATTGCTTGCCCTGGTTGCGAATTCAGGTTCAGTTTACGCTCATTATTTGGCATCTCCATCGTTTCCCAACTTGCTTGTCTAGTTATTCCATTTCCAAGTAGTCTATTCCGGTTCCTTTGGTCCGATTGTCCTTGGCAAGGCTGAGCAGCAGTGTGAACATTACACTGGCGCATGCGGCCCACTTTGCGCAATGCAAATGCATCAGCAGACAGGCCTTAGTGGTTGTGCACGTAGGCGTTCGGAAGTGGCCAGGCTGGTGAATGAATGCGTGGAGACTGTGTGAATGACACATTAGGAAGTCGTCCATTTGAGGACCTTAATGGACAGAGACTAGCACTAGCGTAACTTGAATGTAGGAATTGTGTTTGGGATGTTGATGGGAATTGTTATTATTCAGTAACTACTATGAATTATTCCGTAACGGCTGTGAAGGGTATGTAGCTATAAGCACTGACCCAGATAAGCTTTGGCTTCCCACTAAATCCCACCTCCAACTCTCTCTCTTTCTCTATCAGGTCGTCCGATGAGACTAGAGTCTGTGCCTGCGCAGGGAGTCGCTGATCGGGTCAGATGGATCGTCGCGGTCACCGCGGAGTCACCGGGTCGGTGGCGGTGATCCGGGAGCCAGGCGGAGAACGGCTGGACCTAGACCTGCCGGCCGGAGCCATCCTGTCCTTGGAGCAGATCCGAGCCATCCGCTCGTCCAATGAGTACACGGAAGGTCCGGCCGTGGCGGCGCGCCGGCCTCCTGCCCCGGCACCTCGCCTCAATGACAAACACGAGAGGACTCACGAGGTCATCCTCGTCAACGTGAACAACAACTACGAGGCGCGGCCGGTGGCCACCAGGCCGCCCGCCCTCAGTCGCTCGACCAGCATGGGCAGTGCTGGGAGTTCTGGCAGCAGCGGAAGTGCCTCTTCGGAGCAGGGCTTGTTGGCCCAGTCGCCACCGTCACGCCACCACCGCCATCACCACCACCACCACCATCATCATAACAGGCCAGAACAGGCCGTTCGGACTCAGCCCAAATCCCTGAGCTCACCCATGCAGCCACTGCTCCCAGTGGATGCCCTGTTGAAGCAGCCAGTGAGCCTCGGGCCACCTCTGACTGGAAAGGGCGACCTTTCACCCTCGTCTCCACACCAGTTCATCTGCGAACGCTGCGGGAAGTGCAAATGCAGCGAATGCACAGCGCCCCGCATGCTGCCCTCATGCCTGGCCTGCAACGGTCAGTGCCTTTGCTCGGCCGAGAACCTCGTAGAACACGGCACCTGCATGTGCCTGGTCAAGGGCCTTTTCTACCACTGCTCCAACGACGACGACGACGGCGATTCGTGTGCCGACCGGCCCTGCTCGCTGTCCCGGCCCCGCTGCCTGCCCCGCTTCCTCTGCATGGGCCTCATGGCGCCCCTCTTTCCCTGCCTGCTCTGCTACCCACCAGCCAAGGCCTGCGTGAAGGCCTGCCAGCACCTTCACGACCGCATAAACAGACCAGGGTGCCGCTGCAAAAACTCCAACACCGTCTACTGCAAGCTGCAGGGCTGGGGTCAAGGACAAGGTCACGGACTGGGACAGGGCAAGCCCTCCTGAGGCCTGGCCCGGCATCCAGATCTACAGGAAAACACACAGAGGAACTGATTAAGGGTTGACCTTTCGGGTTAGCCCAGTGCAGGTGTCCACTGTAGCCCCGCCCACCCTGATCTGGGAGGAAGAGGATGGACCATGATGATGATGATGATGATGGTAACTTCACCATCAAAACTCTTCTATAATACAATCCCCTCTTCCTTGCCTGGTCTGCTGCTAGGAGAACGGAGAACGGAAAATCAAAACCACTTTGTTGTCACTTCTGACGCTGAGCAGAATTTATTTTGTTTTTATTTCGTTTTATTCTTTATTTAACAAACCAGTGTTTGCCTTAACTGACTGTGGGACTGTTCAGCTACTCGCTAACGTTAAAAGCAGGGGGGGGGAAAGAAGAGCAGGAATGCCGACTGGTGCTGCAGGTTTGCCGAGAGAACGAGCAACGGCCTCCTACCGAATCTGTGAAGGACTGTCTAGCCAGACCATAATATGTAGCTGTTACCAGATCTCCATAGCAACCTGGTATTGTTTGATGAGGGTTGCGGTAAACTGGGTCCCGGTGGCCGCGCATGTTTCCACGGAAACGACCCTCCCTCTCATAGTATTCCCGATGCTATTCCCGAACAGAGACGGACAATCCGGACAGAAGTTCCGGACGGACGTCGTCTTTCCTTCGCTACCCAAACACTTACTCGAAACACTCCGTGGCATTCTGACTTGTTTTCTTTTCTTTTCTTTTTTTTTTTCGCCTCCCTCATATTTTTGTAAATTGTATGTTCGAATTCATAAGAGAAAAAAAATTTCCGGCTATTTTTTAAGAAAAGAAAAACAAAAGAAAGAAAATGTCTGTTCAAACTTTTTTTTTTGTCATTGTAAAAAAAATATTTATTAAGTGAAGCTCTATTATTTTATGATATTTATTGCAAAAAGACAGTCTTAGATTTACTCATGTCTGAATATAACAAAAATATCAATACTGAAAAAAAATGAAAGGGTGACACGAAAGAAAATGCTATGTTAACTTTACTGCAGAAATATATTAATTAACGAAAAATACATTCCGGCTTGTGTCTTTTTTTCCCCCTGGGATATTTTGGGAAAAGCGTGTGTGTGTGTGTGTGTGTGGTTGTGTGTTTTGCGGCTCGGCAAATGTGGCGTTAGTGAGTCTGTGGACTGAAAACGGAAGCTTTGGTGAAAGCAGGGAGAAAATTCAACAAGTGATCTCAAACTCTCCCTCCCCCTATCTGGATCTGGATCTCTCTCTTCCCTAGCCGCGGCTGTTTGTGCCCTCTCTCTCTCTCTCTGTTTGAGAGGTGTGCGTGAGGGAGATTGGGGCCATCTCTTCTCGGCCACCTGTGTAATGATCATAAAGTGTTATCACTGCGGGCTTTTTATTGCTCAGTTCCTGCTGCTAGGGCTTTGACCCGGAGTCTCCCGCTCCCTCTCTCCCTCCCTCCCTCCCTCGTTCTGATCTCGCTGGAAAAGGCAGCTGTAGGAAGCCGGGGTTGTTTTTGGCACCGCCGTTTCTTAACTGAGCATGAATCAAAGCAGGAAAAAACCCTAAAACTGCAGTCGTAGCGTGTGCGGAGTTCAAATGCTCCAAGCTTGTTATTCAGTTTTTCTTCTTAAGCTCATTCACTCGGCTGTTGCTATGAGAGCGTCTACCCCACTGGTGTGGGATTCGGGCCATGGCGGTACGTTAGCTTGTAGCTGGGGTGGAGAATATGGCTTAAGGTCTCACTCGTTTATTAGGCTACACTCATGTAGCTATGAAGCTAGCAAGGGACAGCTCATTAGCCCAAACTCAGGCGGTGTCTGAACGATCATTGCGCTCTAGAGCTTCCTGAGGCTAATGTAGCTATGGAGGCTTAGCGAAGTAGAAGCCACATGGCTAAATGTGGGAGGTGCTTTCTCCAGAGTTATCTCATACAGTGTTCAAAACCACATTAGCTAGCCTGCTTGAGATTACTCAGCAGCTTGCAGTGTGTTTGGATGTAGGCATGTGGTAGTTTGCATGATGCTAACTCACTGGGTAGAAATTCTTATTGTTTGGTAGCTACATTAGCTTCGTAGCCCCAGTGCAAACTTAGCACAAACTTCAGACACTAGATATCGGTGACTATGATGGTAGAAAGAGGAAAACTGAGGATTTTTTGTTTTTTAGACACACTACTACAGAAACCTTAGGAGCTTTGTAGCATTGCTAGCATTACTAGCATTGCTAGGAGCTACTGAGCGAAAATAGACATATAGGTCCCCGGTAAGACCAGCATGGATCTTTCTGGTCCGATTTGGGAACTTGGGGGCTTGTTTGGCCGTTCGCTGGACAACCCGAAGCTCCTTTGTCTTTGTTTAAAGGCGAACTGCAAAGTGACTGTTTCAAAGTCGCACCAGGGTTTGTTGAGGAAGCAGAATCGTCTTTACCAGACGTTTAACAACCACTTTGTGCTGTGGATTTGCTGAGCCTTTTCTGATTTATGTGAGGAATTGGTATTTTACAACAAGATTGCTTTAGTGGCTCAGCAGACAACAGGAACGGGACGCCACTTACCCAAATGGAGCTGTTGTGTGTGTGTGTGTGTTTTCTCTCCCGGCAGGAATGCACCTTTTGTCACAGTAAAAGCCTTTTGTGTGGATTCCTGGTCTATTTCCTGTCACCTTGAAGAGCCATTTGGCTTTCACGGGGCAATAGAACAATCTCCCTCTCACACGCCACACACACACCCATCTTAAACTCTTTATACGTCGCATGCACACACCATCTTATGTAGTCTGGCTGGAGAACACACTGGGTGTTTCAAAGTAGTCATAACCGGTTAGGGCTCTATCAGTAATGGAATAGAGTCTAGTGAGGGTTGTTCTCGATTAATCGGCTAATCTAGTAATTGGTTTTGCAAAGTAATCAAGAAATTCATCGATCGTTTTCAACTGGGTAATCAAGTGGGGCTGTTTTAGCAGTTACTATGACAATGCGGTGATCATTTCTACAGTTAATTACATTATATAGTGATCATGTCAATGAATCAAGTAAACTAGCAGTTGATTAAAGTTGAGTAAAGTAATTTAGCTTTAGTTTTCCACAATTAATCGGATAATTTAATAATAATTATTGTTTTAAATTTTATCGGGTCATGCAGCCATCGTTTTCCTCATTTAATTGAGTAATTGATTGATTATTTTGTTGAATAATCAAGTAATTTGGGCAGATAATTGAGCAATCAGAGTTACGGAACAAAGGCCAATCGGCTAAATGGACCTAAGTGAGTATTAACGAAACTTGCATGGCCTTTGAAAGTTTCCAGCGTATTTTATTGATGTCTTGATAGAACAAAAAGAGCCAACTAATTACTGGCAAGTTACTGAGAGCTTCGTGTGCAATCATTTCAGTCCTATGTTAACGGGGAATTCCATTGTTTTTGCATAAACTGCTCGTTAAGATTTGACCAAAGTCATTCTGAGTGGTTTGACGTTAAATCACGTGTTGTAGAAAAACTAGAATCGATTTATTGACAATAACAGGGATGGGGACGTGGTTGAATACCTACAATAACGCACCCTGAGAAGTTGCTTTACAGTTCTTTGACTGTCAAAATTTAAAACCTTTTTCAGATTCTGTTTTTAACTTTATGCTACTTTTCACAATGAACAGTGGGACATGTAAAACTCAAAGGCAGTGTAGATTGGAGTTTCTCACCAGTCGTCCGTTTCTCATTACCCCCCTTTGGAATTTCATCTCAGTGGCTGAATTATGCAGAAATTTGAATGCCCGGTTAATATAGGCATTATCACGTGTCACCATGTGAACGACCGTCTGATCACTGCACGTACACTCGTATGCAAAAGCCTGAACACCCATCGTCTAATCTCATGCTTCAACATGCCCAGTTTAGTGCACAGTATATATTCATAGTTTCTAGTTTACTAGTTTATTTGCTAGTTAAACATAAAATAACATAAAATAGAAAATATGAAATAGAAAAAAACGGGTTGCCCAAAATTTTGCATATGACTGTACTTATATTTAATGTATTTAAATAGTTTTTTAACCATAACAATTAATTGTGTAATCGTGACAGCCCCAACAGCAATATATTTTTACGTGCAGTTATATTTATTTATTTATTTATTTATTTATTTATTTACTCACCCATGGGTGTAAACCATTCAATATATATATAAACAGAAGTTAATTCAATAAAATACGAACAAGTTACAGCATTAAAGTGTAAATTCCATGCACATTTGCATAAATGCTAATGTATTTTTTTAACTAACTTGAATAGTGCATACATATTTAACATAATTAGCTGATTGGCATGAATTCCTGAAGTAAATCCATTCAGGAAATATTCTTTTTTTTTCAGTATTGTTTTTTTTTTTTTTTTGTCTCACGCCCACACTCTTTCTGCGAGCGGAAAAAGAACTCGACTCCATTTCCTCGAGGTGCTATTTACAGCTCTGACCTTACGCACACACACACATACTCACTCTGGCTCCTACGTGTACCAACATGCATGGAAACGAGGTGAGTCATATAGGAAGCCACACACACACATACACAAGCTCACTCTTAACCTGCCGCACCACAACACACACTCTCTCTGTGCTGGGGAAAGAACTCGCTCTTAGCGCCGTCTTTCACGACCAAACGTCTCAAAGTCTCTCTCAGAAATGCCCCTCTTCAGCCGACGGGGAGAAGAGCATGTGCATCTGCGCGAGGGAACGAGCCTGTGGTTTTGGCAGGCTCTTCTAAGTTGGTTTTTGAAGAGTTCAAGTTGGGAACAGTTCTTCCACCGTATGGATTACACGGCTGACATTGCTTATGGAACAAGAACCCTTTTAGCGGCTATCGCAGAAACATCATTCGTAATAATATTTGGAATAGATAATAATAATTATGGGGAGATTTATTCAGTCTGACGATTCAGTGAAAACATCGCACAGGCACCTGAGGTCCAACTTGTTCCAGAGAAACACAATGCTGACCTCAACATCTCCAAGGTGACTTGGTGTAAAGCAGAATGAGCAACCAAGTTCTTAGACTGAGCTTCGGAGGCATGTCCCCATGAAGCTGTGGGCCCACTAAATCCTTCAAAATTATATTGACTTGTTGAGGCTTCTGGGTCATTTTCGGTTAAGTCAAGGCCATTTCTGAACACAGTAGGGACCATTAGCGATATTCTACTTGGGGTCCTCCACAATCATATAACTCTCTAGAAGTGCTGTGTCAGTTAATAAACGGGAAGACACAATGAAGCACAATAAAACTGAAAAATTTAAAATAGTTCCCATGAATACATATAAATACAGTGGTGTGCAGAAGTTTGAACACCCCCTTGTTAATAAAAGGAAAGTATATTAGCATTTTTATTATATTAACATTCTCTTTTTTGTCTTAAATAGGCATTTTAGAGCACTATTTACATTTATTTGAATTTAATATGTTGGAAACAATCAAAGCACACTATGTAAATTATAGCAAACTTTGTACAGGCCGCATTTTATGTTTATGTTTTTCCTCGAATATGCCATTTTCAGCAGCTCTGCGGCCATTGTGCGCTGAAATGTGTTCTCTGTAGGGGAAGTGTTAACTTGGTTTTACTCAGAATGTCAACTAAACATGCAATCTGCATAGATTTGGCATATATTGCTGTATTTTGAAAAAAAACTTTGAAAGTTCCTGCTGAATTTCATGAATGAATGAAGACTGCTTGAGAAAAAGGTTTGGTCACATTGACTCACATTGACATTGAAAGTCAAGTATGATTTTCTGTCTTCTATAAAGTTGCATATATCTTCTTTATTGTCCCCAAATATCTCCATTTTTTATCCCCAACACACACATATATATATACATATATCCTAGTGTATATATATATGTATATATATATATATACAGCAAAGTGTATATATATATATATATACAGTGTTCCATATATATATATATACACACACACACACACACACACACATATATAATATATATATATAAATATATATATATATATACACACACACACATATATATATATTTATATATATTTTTTTTTATTTATACACTTAGTTGCCTATGGTACTTAACTATACACTAGGAAAGTTATCATATGTTGCCCGATGAATGTTGAATCATTAGATTCATACGCATAGTGTTTCCAAACTTTTGACCTGTCGTGCATATCAAACAGAATCTCCCTTTTTGTTTCAGTGCAAACTTGCGAAACTACATCAAAACTCCCCTGAGCGAATTTCAGCAGATTCTGTGTTACTGGTGACCTTTGACCGTGGTGAACTTTCCTCGTCTAGAGGCTCCTTGCATATCAAAGACCCAAACACCTAACAATGTGAGTAACGGCTTAAACAGGCCGGCCGTTCTCACTCACGCTCTCTGTTCTTGGCCTGACGAATTGCTCGGTGTCAGTACACTTCATCTACCCCTACTTCATGCCTGTATTTACATACTGGAACTCTGTTTCACGGTCGAGCTCAGGGTCTGAGATCCAGGTGCTCGCTGCAGTTCGTTCAGATCTGTTGTATCTCAGGCCATCTACAAGCTAAGCTGAGTGATCCACTCAGTGGTCTCTTTATTAGAGCCCCGTACCTTACAGGAGTACAGAGAACGTAGCCCGTCTGTGGAAGGACACTTTGTGTTAGCCTTACTCTAGCTCTTTATCAATGCTCGGTTTCAGACCACAGATATCCTCATGTGTGGACTCAAAGCAGGACATTGAAGACTGTATAGGTGCTGGTTCTTTCATAGGACTGCACAATTTGGTTTGGCAACACCGATGCCTCATAGTTCGACCTTTAGAGACAATAGTTCATCCGTCATTGCATAGTTTGGGTTAGCTATCGTCAAGCCCAGTTTCTGACCCCAGTGCCATCCCTGGCTGGGTAGAGGGCCATTGTATTCCAGCACCAACTCTAGCATGGAACTACCAAGTCAGGGTCAATGCTGTGCTGAAAACCTCTGAAAATGTTCCATCATCCAAATGATCTCTTGTCAACAGCAGCCCTGCATCCAAACACTGATTCTAATAAGTTGGCCAGGTTGCAGAAGTACAAGGTGGTGTATGTACAGAAGGTACAGAAGTACAAGGTGGGTGTATGTACAGAAGGTACAGAAGTACAAGGTTGGTGTAACTATTTAGCCTGTGAGTGGAAGTTCATAGTGGGAAAGAAGGTGGCTAGTCAGTGGAAGAACAAGGTGTGTGGTTGGTGTAGCTCAGCGGATAAGACCACTACCCACAGTAGAGCCAACACCACACGTGGGAGACTGGGATTTGAATCCCAGTCTAGGTGACTATGCTGTGCCACACCAACAAGAGTCATTGGGCAAGACTCCTAACACTACATTGGCCCACCTGTAATATGATTAACCTTGTAAGTCGCTCTGGACAAGAGCATCAGCTAAATGCCATAAATGTAATGTAAACTGTGTGTGTGTTTCTGATAAAGTGGATGATATATGAAAGGACAAAGTGGCTGTTTCTAATAAAGTGGCCGGTTTTAGGCTGTTTCTGATAAAGTGGCCAGTATGTGGAACTACAAGGTAGCTGCTTCTACCTAAAGTGCCAAAGTGTTCAGGTACGGGAATTATGTTAAGTTACTGTTTCCAAAAATGTGGACGCTGAGCGGAAGGACGCGATAGGTGTTTCTAATAAAGTGGCCAGTGAGTGGAAGTAAGCGATAGGTGTTTCTAATAAAGTGGCCGGTGAGTGGAAGTACGCGATAGGTGTTTCTAATAAAGTGGCCAGTGAGTGGAAGTACGCGATAGGTGTTTCTAATAAAGTGGCCAGTGAGTGGAAGTACGCGATGGGTGTTTCTAATAAAGTGGCCAGTGAGTGGAAGGACGGATAGGTGTTTCTAATAAAGCGGCCAGTGAGTGGAAGTACAAGGTGGGTGTTTCTAATAAAGTGGCCAGTGAGTGGAAGGGCGCGATAGGTGTTTCTAATAAAGCGGCCAGTGAGTGGAAGGACGCGATAGGTGTTTCTAATAAAGTGGCCAGTGAGTGGAAGTACGCGATAGGTGTTTCTAATAAAGTGGCCAGTGAGTGGAAGTACGCGATGGGTGTTTCTAATAAAGTGGCCAGTGAGTGGAAGTACGCGATAGGTGTTTCTAATAAAGTGGCCAGTGAGTGGAAGTACGTGATGGGTGTTTCTAATAAAGTGGCCAGTGAGTGGAAGTACGCGATAGGTGTTTCTAATAAAGCGGCCGGTGAGTGGACGTACAAGGTGGGTGTTTCCGATGTTGGCCGTGAGTGCAGAGATGAGCGGTTTGCCTGTTGAACTGCTGAAGCCTTTAGTTGTTTGAGCTGCCTGGCTGTTTGGATGGTGCTTTCTGTTGGGAGCTAGAACATTTGCTCCTTGGCATACAAAGAAGGGGATGTGAGAGCCATTCATAGCTCACCAAGCTCCCTCTCTCTCTCTCTCCCTCTCTCTCTCTCTCTGTCTCTCTTTCTCAATTCAGTCAGTTCTGTCCAATTCAGCAAGCTTCACTGGCTTGACCTTATCCTACCACACACATCAAAAAACTGGTTTTGTCGCAAAGACGTGAGAAATTCTATGGTGTTAACATTGTAACATATGAGAGGGAATTTGCAAAATGTGTAAAAAACACTAAAATTAAATTTTGAATTTTGTGAAATTTGAAATTTAGTTGTTCCACACTAATTCAAACAGTTGTATAACTTTAAGAATATCCAAATTTAACTTCTAATTGCATCCAAAACACTTAAATACACAATTTGTTTACATTTTCGCATCTAGTTTATAACTTTCTACTTACACTGTAAAATTTATCATTTTAAAAAATGACTAGAAAGATTTATGAAGTGACCTAGAACTTTTGAGCAGTAGCATATTAAGTCATACTGTTACCCGAGCATCACTAAAACAAAAATAATTAATATTTGAAACACTTAAAAACTCACACTTAAAAAAACACTTTAAAAAAGTTACAGGACATAAAAAGTTTTGGTGCCCCTAATCAATTGACAGGCTTTATTAATTTTCAAATTGTTAAATAACCCGACCCTATAAATTTTCTCCATAATGATTGATTTATTGTATATACTAATCCTTTATTAAAAAACTACTGAAAATATAAATATAGAACTCTCTAGAACTTCGCTTCAGTTGGTCTCTTTGCCGAGTACATGTTTGCATGCGTTTCTGATTGATCAGTGACCCCTTTCATCAGCGTGATTGATCGCAAGGCCACTCTACGATGTGTGGAGGAAGTATTTCACAGCACAGAAAGAAAGAAGCTGACTGATGTAGCACCCCCCACCACCACTCCAACCGCCCCCAACACACACACACTCGATAAGGTTTAGTCAAATTCAATCAGCTAGAAATACCGAGTGTGTGTGGAGCGAGTGTGTGGGTGCTTGCGTGATGCATTCCTTAAAGACATAACAACAAAAGCATATCTCTGGTGTTATCACAGGGCAAAAGTCTTCCAACAACAATCTGCACAATGCACCCCCTGCACACCCCTTCCCCTCCCCCCACCTTCCCTGGGGCCATTAACCCAAACAACGGCCACTTCCTCCGCTATTTATACACAAACGCTGTTTTCAGACCCGCAGAACAAAAGGAATTACATAAACGCCTGGCCCTCCCCCAATCACACCCTAACGGAGGTTAGCTGCTACGAGCAGAATCACCTGAACCTCACTGATCTAGTTCACGTGTACATACGAGGATAATACGGATGATAGTAAATACAAATGGTGCCGCAATTTATGCAATTACTGGCTATCAAATTTCATTCCTTCGAGTGACTGTGTACCATTAGGGCGTGTTAACAAAGTCACGCAGCCTAGTAGGCCAATATAATTCATTTACATTGCAGTTGAGTTCCACCAAGAGCCAAAACACAAGTGGCGTTCCGATTAAACACCTGTTGATGCTAAGGCTTGGGGTTCAGTGAGATGTCTTATTGTATAAGTGAAGACACCTTCTACAGAACCCAAACATTTCTGCACATTTTGAAACTTGTTGGAACATGTTCTCAGTTCAATTCAGTAAGTTGTAGTGGCTTCACATGGTAGGACAGTTGTATAATATATATAAAAAATAAATAAATAAAGATAATTTTTGTAGTAACTGTAGTACTCTGTTGTATAACTTATATATCCAATATCCAAATTTAGCCTCTAATTGCATCCAAAATACTTAAATACACAATTAATTTACACGTTGGCATGTAGTTTATTACTCTCTGCTCTACACTGTAAAAGATATCATTTAAAAAATGACTAGAACGATTTATTAAGTGATTTAGAACTTTTGAGCAGTAGCATATAAAGTCATACTGTTGCCCGAGCATTACTAAAACAAAAATAATTAATATTTGAAACACCTAAAGACTTAGTTTCAGTTGTAAGAAATAAAGTTACAGAACATAAAAAGTTTTGGTGCCCCTAATCAATTGACAGGCTTTATTAATTTTCAAAGTGTCAAATAACTAGCCCTATTACACCTGTTGTAGCTAATGCTTTGGGTTCAGTGAGATGTCTTATTAATAAGTGAAGACACCTTCTACAGAACCCAAACACTTCTGCACATTTTAAAACACGTTGGAACATTTTAGTTCAATTCAGTTTTAGGGAAAGGTTCAGTTTTAGCAAATTTTACAACAATAAAACCTAAAAACAAATAAAAAATCGATTAAAATTATATTGCTAACATTGTATTTGTTTCAGACACCTGGTAGGAAAAAAATGTTTATTTAAAAAAAGGACATTTCAGTAGTAACTGTTGTCTACTGTTGTATAGCTTGACTTGCAATAATTGCAATTAATATCCATATCCAAATATCACATTTTGCTGTTGTGTAGTAACTTCTCATTGCACCCTAAAATACTTTTAGCGTATAAACAGTAAGTACAATACCCTAAACTGTAGCATGATAACTACCCTAAAGTGATAGTTATCACGCTACAGTCACCTCATATGCACATTTCTAACCGCCCACTTGTATAAATATGATTTTTGTTTTTGCAGTTCCTCATATGTGGAATGATTGTCCAAATGTACAACACACCACAGGTTTACATGGTAGTGTTCTTTCAGTATTTTAATGCACATTATGTCATATTTTATGTTTTATTTGGTTTTCTGATATGTTTTAAAGTGCACTGTAAAGTACACTTTTTGGAGTAACTTGTTGCCCAAAATGAACGACGTGTTGAAATTTAGTTTTTTAAGTAGTCTGAAATCGCATGTACTCAAACTTTTAGTTTAACTAATGAATTATGGGTAAATATTACCACTTTATTAGACTCTACTCTATTACAGAAACTTGAGCTGAGAAACTAAGTAGATACACTAAACACTTTCCTGGTTTGGATAACTAAAGCATGTGAACGGAATCCGTGTTTTTTTGTTCTGATCGATAAATAAGAGCGAATAAACTGGAATCAGCGAAACCGTTAGGAATTCTGGGTGACTCCATCCAAATCAAATCAAATCATATTTATTTATATAACTCTTTTTACAACTGATGTCTCAAAGCAGCTTCACAAAACTCAGTAATAATAATTCGTTAAGGAGAGAAATGAAGGAAGTCCCCGGTGAGCAAGTCGAAGGTGACACATCCTCCTCTGGTCCAAACTACATTTGGAAATTGTTCAAAGTAACATCAATTGAGTATCTAAGTATCTAAGTATCCAGGTCTCATCGTTACTTGTCTTTTTGAGTTGCTTAGTGAAATATGTACACCAATTTTCAACCAACCACACAGTATAAACAACATGTCTAGATTAAATGGTAGCCAGAAAATAAATAATAATAGCTTGATAGCTCAAGTATTTCAGAGTAATATCCAAGGTGAGATGATTTCAGTGGATATTAGTGCTTTTAATTTTTTAATTATTATCTTTTAGCCACATCCCATCATCTTTTGGAGTTATTAGGTCACATTCCTGGGGTTATATCTGATCAAATATATACAATATGGTATATAACGAGTTTAGTGAGCTGCTTCGTCGCTATAATGGGATATGCAAACTAGATGAAACTCTCATCTCAAATGTAATAGAAACGTGATAGTTATCATTAGCTACAATCTACTCACATATGCATTTCTAACTGCCCACTTGTATGATTATGATTTTTGTTTTTGCAGTTCTTCATATGATTCATCAATGGAAACTGCTGCGATGCTAAAAGAAACGCCTTTCATATCAAGCAACACCAAATTTATAGCACTATGCAGATGAATCCACCCACCCTAACAGTCTCATATAATCCGGGGCTGTAAGTCTCGGATGCTTCTGATTTAACCTATGAATTATTATAAACATATATAAGGTGATAACGTTGTAAGTGTCTGTATGTACTCATGTTTATATGTGTGAGGCCAGAGTTTACACATCAGCCACGATGATTTCAAACAACTAAACGATGGTGTTATCCTGAACCTTTCAGTGCACACTTCTAGAAGTTTGCAATGTTGAAAACCTTTTACATTTTGTGCATCATATTTTTTCTGTAAGTTATTATGTTGTAGAAAAAACGGTGTGCCCTGTAGAGCATGTGTTCATTTATTTTCATTTAGATACATTACATAAGCAAAACGTGTATTGGCCACAGGTGCCAATAATTTTGCCTATGATGACAGAATGTTAATGGCTTGCTGGTCATACTTCTGATGCCCAAGATTTCCCAGTGACAGTACACTCAGGTAAATAAAATAATAACTGATGGTTGATTTGTGTATTTGATCGTTGCTGTCTAAAGTAAAAATGGCAACTTTACAGGAGAGGCCAAAAACCTCATTTAACTTTAATGTAAGTCAATGGAACCAGACGTCTTTCCACACACTTGTGGGCCATTCCTGTTGGTCCATTCCTCATGAGATTCTCACTCAGTGTAAACAGTAGCCGGTGTGTTCGAATGATGCCTAAAGGTAAAAATGGACAAAAGTGGAGATACGTGTTTTTCATTGGATGGTGACGATAAAGTTTTGTTGATTTTCACTTTTCACTGCTGTTTACACCGTGTACATAAATTTCTTGATGAGTGGACCAAACGACATGGGCCATAACTGCTTGGAGAACCTGATCCCTTTAACATGCGTTAGAGGTCCATGAAGTTCTCTACTGTAAAGTTGTTTATTATTAGAGATACTTGTGTTTGTTTGGACAATAGGACACGATGCTACCAATATGGATATTACAGTATGTAAGTGTATCATCTAATCCACTGTATATCGTAAAGATCCAAATGAAAAACAAGTATCGGCAAAATGGCAACTTTACAGGAGAGGCCAAAAACCTCATTTAACTTTAATGTAAGTCAATGCAACCAGACGTCTTTCCACACACTTATGGGCCATTCCTGTTGGTCCATTCCTCTTGTAATGTAAAGGTCAAAATGGAAATGTGTTTTTCCAGACCTCTCCCACTGGCAGTGCACACAAATTCTTGATGATGGACCAAACGACATGGGCCATAACTGTGGAGAAACCATCCCTTGACATAGAGGTCCATGAAGTTCTTACTTCCAGATACTTGTGTTTGTTTGGACAACAATAGGAACGATCATGGATATTACAGTATGTAAGTGTATCATCTAATCCACTGTATATCGTAAAGATCCAAATGAAAAACAAGTATCGGCAAAATGGCAACTTTACAGGAGAGGCCAAAAACCTCATTTAACGTTAATGTAAGTCAATGGAACCAGACCTCTCCCAGTTTTCATCATGGTCCATTCTTCATGAAATTTTCACACAGAGTGAAATGATGCATAAACATAATGATGTATAAACATCAAAGTAAACGAAAATGGAGATCCATGTTTTTGATTGGACAGCAACACTATAATAAAGGTGACCAGCATTTACAGCACACAGTGGCTTTCTAGAACTTGGTGGACGATGTGCCTTGGTCACTTGGGCCAAGGGCTAACGCTGATGCTAGCAGGCAGATCTTGCGGCCTCCAACCCCCCCACCGGTCCCATCTTTACTAAAGAGGGGGGAAATGAAAGAAAGTGTATGGTGGTGGGGGGGTGGGGGGTCTCCGAACGCTTCAATATAATATAAAGGACTTTAAATCATTCCTGCATGACAGAGGCCTCTTTCATAGGTTGCGGTGGAGTCTCTTTAGAGGAAGGAGGAGTGTCTCTGTCTCTCTCTCTCTTTTTTTTTTAAAGATTAGACTATGCATCCAGCCAGATGGTTCCTGTCTGCTGGGCTTTTTCAACTTACTTCCTCTCCCTCTCTCTCTCTCTCTCCCTCACTCTCTTTCTCTCCCCCTCCCCCTCTCTTCTGTTAAAGGGCTGGAAGTTGTCTTTTATTGCCCAGTTGTTCGGAAGTGACCTGCTGCCCTTGATTAGATAGGGCCAAGTCCTATCGCCCTCTGTCAGTTACAACTGTCTGCCTGCCTCTCTCGCTCCCTCTCCCTCTTTCTCTCTCAGCATGCTTGCTTCTGTGTGTGGGGATAACAATAGAGGCTTTAGTATGTCCAGCTTACTGGGGTCTTTTGGTGTGGAGGGTGGGGGGAGGATTGAAAGAGAGAAAGAGAAAGGGGAAGAGGAGAGACAAAAAAAAAGTGAGAGAGGAAAAGAAAAGGGGGAGGTGGCGCAGGGAGGCTAAAGATAGTAGGAAGACTCGAAGTAAGGGTGTGGATCCAGGCCTAGCTTCCGTACGGCCGTGTAATTGTATTTGTAGCAACGGCCAATCAGAATTAAGGGAAAGGTTGATGACATAGAACGTTAAAGTGCAGCACAAAAGTTAATTAAGAACACAGAAGGAGCAAGAGAGACAGACGTTGGATGAAACCAAGCTTAAGAAAACAACGAATGTGGAACTTTTTGTAGTTACTATGTAATAACTATGTAATAACTATGTAATAACTATGTAATAACTGTGTAATAACTTTATTTATGAGAAATAACGAATAAAAGAATCCCGTAAAGGTTCAAAACCCAATCCTAACATCTGAATTCACTTCTGATGACCCCTGTCACTCCCCCCCCAAATCTCTTTAATCTAACCCTATCAGTGATCCCTGTGTGCGTGAACCTTTTCTCCACAGGTGAGCCTTTCAATGCACAACCAGCCTGCTTTTGAGATTCCTCTATTGGTCTTTTATTGACGCGAGCTGTTGCTTTTCAATGGCCCTCTTCTTAAAAGACCCCTAAAGCTAATCACAGCCATCACTTGTTACGACCCGCCAGACCCTGGGGAGGGGTTGTGTGTGAGTGTGGGTGGGTGTGTGTTTTGTGAAGTCGGGGAAGGGGGGGGGGGGGCTTCTTTAACATTTCCTGAGGGATCAAACACCTCTATGGGTGATTAATTTATTGCCCCATTCATTACAGTACTGATTCCACATAAAATGGTGCTGGGAGCATCTGCTGTGCAGACAGCCAGGAAAAAGCTCATATTGGGGGGTTTAGAAGAGTTCCTGATGTGCTTGGGCTTGACTTGAGGAATCTAGCTTTTCCAAAGGCTGGTTAATCGAGTTATGTTTAATAATATGTTTATTAATGACAGAAAAACTATGACTCAGGTGATACCTGGACAACCACACCAAACCTGATGCACTTCATCTCCTTGTTGTGACGTCAGCATTCGGTAGCAGTTTTACAGGGGGCCGAGCCACCTTCGGTCTTGAGGAGTTTTGACATATGGTCATTGTCCAAATAAAAATATCTCCATTTATTATTTGGAGAATGAATTATTATCGAGTATCTCCATTTTTGTAGATTATTTTTTGTTTTATGCATCATTTGAACACAACAGCTGCTGTTTACACTGTGTGAAAACTTCAGGATCAGTGGACCAACAGAAATGGACCAAAATGGCTTGGTAAGACGTCTGGTTCCATTGACTTACATTAGAGTCAAAACTGGTTTTTGCCATCCCCAGCCAATTTGGATTTTAAAAAATCCAAATTGACACAACAATATGCTTCCAACAAATAAAAAAAAAAAAAAATATATATATATATTGGTATATAATATATATATATATATTGGTATTTAAACAAGTTGAACATAACTAGCTGTTTAATTATAAGTATAAGCAAACAGCTAGTTATGTTCATCCTTTCACATGCTTAATTGACCTGAGACTTCACTAGGACCATTTCAAAAGAAGACGAGATGTCCCCAGCTGTGCCCAAACAATTGAGAAATCTAGATCTGAGCTCCAGAACAGCCCCCGAATCCTGGAGCTGAAAGGAGGTTGATTAGAGATTCGTTTAGCCCTTGAGACGTCCCCTTTACTCCAAAAATAAAACCCTCTTCTGGGACTTTTGGATGAGTTTCGAGAATCAGGGATCTTCTCAGGAAATACTTGAAAAATCATTAGCGCTTGCCTGTGTTTTTACAGCAGTTTGGTTAAGCTGAGTGTTTTTACGTGGCCGGCTAACGATGGGACCCTGAGGACCAGCTTGTGCTCTGCAATCAAAACCCAAACCGGAATGGTTTTCTCATCCTGCCATTTCAGAGAATCGGCAGAGGTCCACCGCAAATCCTGGCCTCCCTGTGAGACACGGCTCACCCATAGAGCTCCTGTAAATTCTCCCCTTCAGCATGCAAAACTCCAGAGAGTTTTCTTTAACCTGATTTTCCGCCAGTTCCACACACTAGCCTGGCTTCCTCCTGTCGCACGGTGCTACCAGGCTGAGAAGGTAACGGGTAACATACACTGCCTCTAAATCACTGGAAGCCAGCCATCATAACTTTTTGAAACTGCTGCTAATGAAATATCACTGGATAGCTCAACACACTAGAGTAACTCTATCAGCTGATGGATGCCTGCAATGGCTAGTGTAGCTCTGAAGTGGGAGGGGCTTCACAGTCACTGGCCATGGTTGGCTGAACTCACCATGTCCTGACACTGGGTCGAATAATTTTTATTATTAGGTCCAATTTGAATCCAGCTTCTGGCAATCGGATAGATAGCTGTTCTCCAGAGTGGTCTGTTTTGGTCCATTCTAAAACTCCATAGACACTCTAAAATCTCACCACATTAGTACACAAGCTCCATCGGGTTTCTAAAACCTTCCCTTCAATACAGAAACCACCATCAACGCTCTATTAGCACTCACACCTTAACATTTCACTTTACATAGACCCTCTAAAAGGCTTTCCCCAGCACCCAAAACTCCACAGACCCTCAAACATCAACACTTTCTACCTACAGTACTATAGAACTTCTAATACGTTTCCCTAATATGAAACTCCATATACCTTCTCCGCCTTTGTATTCAAAACTCTACAGACACACTGAACACATTCTGTTTAGTATTCACAAGTCCATAGACCCTTTAACACTCTACCTATGACACTTTTAAACTCCATAGACCTGCTAACTAAAAGGTCCATAGACCCTTTAACAGCTTCAGTACTCAAAACTCCATAGACCCTCTAACGCCTTAACTTCAGTACTCAAAATTCCATAGACCCTCTAATGCCTTCCTTTCATTACTCTATACTTTTAAATGCTTTTTCTTCAGTGCTCAGAACTCCATAGACCCTCCAACACACATTTCCTTTAGTAGTGAAAACTACATAGACCCTCTGACACATTCCCTTGAGTACTGAAAACCTCCATAGACCCTCTAACATGTTTCCTTGAGTACTTAAAACTCCATAGACCCTCTGACATGTTCCCTTGAGTACTGAAACTCCATAGACCCTCTGACACATTCCCTTGAGTACTCAAAACTCCATAGACCCTCTGACACATTCCCTTGAGTACTGAAACTCCATAGACCCTCTGACACATTCCCTTGAGTACTGAAACTCCATAGACCCTCTGACACATTCCCTTTGAGTACTCAAACTCCATAGAGCCTCTGAAATTTTCGCTGGAGTACTGAAAACTCCATAGACCCCCTGACATGTTCCCTTGAGTACTGAAAACCTCCATAGACCCCCTGACATGTTCCCTTGAGTACTCAAAACTCCATAGACCCTCTGACATGTTCCCTTGAGTACTGAAAACTCCATAGACCCTCTGACACATTCCCTTGAGTACTGAAAACCTCCATAGACCCTCTGACACATACCCTTGAGTACTGAAAACCTCCATAGACCCTCTGACACATACCCTTGAGTACTGAAAACCTCCATAGACCCTCTGACATGTTCCCTTGAGTACTGAAAACCTCCATAGACCCTCTGACATGTTCCCTTGAGTACTGAAAACCTCCATAGACCCTCTGACATGTTCCCTTGAGTACCGACAACTCGATAGACACTCCGACATGTTTCCCGTTAGTGCTCAGAACTCCATAGACCTTCTAATGCCATCTCTTCAGTCCTCAAAATTCCAGACCCTCTAATGCCTTCCCTTTACTGCAGAGAACTCTACGGACCCTGTAACACATTCCCATAATACTCAAAACTCCATGGACCCTCTAAAACCTCCAGCTCTCCCTGAACGAGATATATTTAAAGACAAGATCAGGCCGATAGTGTTCCCTGTGTCAGTTGCGTGCAGATGAGTGCTTACGGAGTGAAGGAGGAGAGGCAGGGGCTCCAGACACACTTACACACACACACAGATTTTCTCCTTCTTTGACTCTAATTTCAGTTTGGCTGCTGAGCACGCTGTCCACGCTTCAGCGGAGCTGAATGGAAAAGTCCGGAGAGGAGGAAGTTTTTGATTAGTGGTTTGCCTGAAGCAGGGGAGGGAGGGAGGGAGGGAAGGAGAGAGAGGGAGGGGAAGAAAGAGCGCCAGAGAGAAAGAGAGTAAATGCTCTTCGGCTGGAAGCACAGACGCTTCCTTTAGCAGGAGGGTTTTTATTTTAAGAAGGGACCTGTAACGTAACGGGTGCAGAGACAGGAGCCATTGACCCAAACAGATTTTCTAAATCCAGCTGGACAGTCAGGACTTCCTACGGGGGTGGGTGGGGGGCATTAAGAATTCAGAGCTCCAAAAACTAGAGCATGTCTCCAATCAAGTCATGGCTATCCATATAATCATATCCACTAGGACACATCAGGCCAACACCTACTCGTCGATCAGAGCCCCGCTGTGCCGTTTGATCTGAATACAGGGATAAACAAATGGGCCATGCTATAACCCCTTTACTCCCAACGGATTGCTCGTACCTTTTTAATCCCTTTAATCGTGAAGCGTTAAGTGTGCAAATGTGTATTAGGCTGATGTGTATTCCAGGCAGATCAGGAGAGGAATGTTGTTTCAGCTAGTTGCTAGGTAATGATTGAGTTATAACTACATTAAATGTCTGTATAATTCATCGTGGAGATGTAAACGCTGAAATCTTTCCGGGATGGTTGGATGTGAAATTGATCGTTGTTGAGGAACCTACCGGCTGATTGGCTTTTCCAGTGACGGTGATACGTGAATAGTGATACGTCGCCTTCCATCTTGACACTACTTCGCTTTAGTTATGGAATACAATTCAGGTTTACAGCACTGGCGTGTAGCCGCCACTCGTGTACAATCAAACGCCTCCCCTTCACAGCAATCAGCACCACAAATTTCATTCGCAGTTTCAAATCCCGAGAGCAATCTGTAACATGGAGATGATGCGTGTGCATGCGAATGGGACAACCCTACGATAGAAGCAACCCTGTGGTCTTATAAGGTGGGCTAATATTCCCGGATTGTATTATAGGAGGTTTGGTGAGAGACTGAGAACTGCTGACCCAACTTTTTGGCTCGAGATGAATTTATTCGTTTGCATTCTGGCCTGAAACAGGACTAAGACTTTTGGCGTTCAGAGAAACTAAGCTCCCTGGATGAAAAAATGAGTCACCTTGCGTCATTAAGGCATTAGTAACTTCAGGCTCCTGCAGATGGCATTGCGTAAGGATGGTCAGGCTGTCAATCCCTGCAGGGTGTGAGGGCATTCCTAGATTGGGAAGAGGTGCTACAGTGCAGGGAATGTTTCGTTTCATGTGTGGAAAATTCTCCAGAGCAGATGTTAATGATTGGCTAAAAGGAGGGACTGCATGTGGGCGTGGCCTAAGACCATAGTGTGAAGGAAGTAGCTGAATCTGCAGGTGTATGGAAGCGTACGGTCATATGGGTCTACCAGCGGTGGGAAAATCCCAGCCTACAGGGAATTCTCCTCAGGATCGTGCCACCAAATCTGGACCAACTGACCAATTCTTTGATGCAAGAGTGTCTGAACACATATGTGGCTACATCCAGAAACTTATCCAGTACATACCAAATCCAATCACAGCTGCTATGAGATACGTTTCAGCTTGCAAAGCTCTGTGAGACAGGGATGAGGCAGATACGGTTACAAGCACACTGCAAGTATTCATACATAACATTAGCTGGGGGCGGGGTTTCATTGTTTTCCTGTTAGCTGTGTGGCTAACCTTAGCCAATAAATTATATAGACATACTGAACAACATTCCCCCATGACGCTACATCAACTACTGGGTTTCTGCCAGTTTAAATGAACCAACTTTGCTATTATTAGCTAGCAATATTAGCATCCGGTGTTAAACGCCTGTTTAGCATGTGCTAGCTGCTATCATTAGCTCTTTTATTTAATAACCGCTTCTCATGAAGCATGTCCAGGTTACTTCATTTCGTCTACAGATCTTAAGTGTAGCTCAAATGTGGCTAACCGTGTTGGCTAACCATTTCCAGTAAAGATAAACTGTAAGCATAAGGTCTGAATGGTCTTCCACTTCTCTTTTGTGAAAGACTAGATCAGCAGCATTTTTCCCTGATACTGTACATGGCTTTTGTGTACATCTTTGTCCTGACTGTAATCCTGTCTCCTTGGCTCGGAACCAGAGGATGCATTCACTCCAAATCCCAGGCTGAGTCCTGATCCAGGACCCGTGTGATGGTTTAGCCCTCGGTGATTCGGAGCATGTGCAAACTGATTTGAGGACAGCGCTCGTTCTGTACAGGCCCCAGGCTAAGCAAGTATCAAAGTTCTAAAGAAGCTAAGCTGACCTAGCATCAGGTTTTCCTTTGTGTTCCTAACGAGTCTGATTATGTGAGCAGGGCTGGGCTGATTTGCGATCAGCCCTGAGAGGCTTTTGTGAGGGTCCGCCTCTCGGATTTCAGCGCGTGAATGGAGACAGGAAGTGTGAATATGGTGTTAGCGCCCGAGTGTGCTCCTATTACTGGCTCTTTCAGACCAACTGCATGTCCCTATTCTTTTCTCCCTTCGCATGATGGGGTAGGAAAAGGGGCTCCTTCAACATGTCCTACGGTATAGTGTCCCAACTATAGCGTCCCAATCTCTTACCTTGTGCTCTCACTTGTCATGTAACATAAACCTTATAGGTCCGCTATATGCACAAGTTGAACACCCATGCTTTATTACGTTGTATTCTTCTACAGCACTATTTTCCAAAAAGCCTGTTGCGTATTAAGTCATTCTGCAAGCTTCAGACCTTCATGTTTGGGAAAAGGGTCCAAAGCAATGTTTCTTCGGTGACTCTACCATTCAGGTTGTGTCTGTGAAAGCAATACTGCCCAGTAGAGCAGTGCATCACCACTACTGCCTCAGTTAACCATCCCCCAGGTTCTTTGCTGTCATATGGGTGTTTTGCTTTGCATTTCGGGACAGCACACGAGCATCTATCTAAAGGTTTTCCCAGAATTCCATATTCTTGACGTCAACAGTTTCACCTTAACTACTATTTCTTAACGATATTTAAGACAGTAGAAATCATGAACTGGAAGCACACTGATACATGTGTAAACCTTTCCTCTGCTGTGTGTGCATCTCCATTTTAAGATCTATAGCCAGCTGCTTAGAGGAGCCCATCGTCTTTAAATATTACCACAAAGTTTGAAGATTATTTTCCGTAGATGCTTTTTAATGACAGTATAACCAGCCCTAAGTCAGTCAGGTAATGAGTTAAGTAAGTTTTATTATTCCTTTACAAATCTTTTTCAAATTTCCAAATTTTTCCAAATTCCAATTTCCAAATTTCCAAATTTTTCCAAATTCCAATTTCCAAATTTTTCACACATATTACAATACATATTTGCCTGTTTAGGTTATGTTAAGTCCATATATAAAGAATCAGGCCATTAAAAAAAAGTTGTGGAGGTTGTTTTTTACTAAATTTCAAAAATCAACAAAATGTGTAGTTTGATTTGAGAAGCCAAATGTTCGGATACAACTATAGGAGTAATTACAGAAGGTAGCCCATATATTGCTACATGATATGTCGTTTATAACTGATCTGACCACAGGACGACTGTTGATGAGATATTATTTGGAACAACATTACATGGCACAACAATAATAAAGTGAAATATTGTATTCTATAGACTTCTATTGAAAACAGTTACATCCATCTAATGTTATTGTGCCTCAATTACTATGTAGTTACATAGTAGTTACATGTAATAACAATGTAACTGTGATGTTTACACTGTTACAGCTTGTGACAGTAGTTTAGCTGATGTAAACACATATGTATCAACTTTTTTAATTTATGTAATTACACCATGTATTTTCTTTGCTAATGTAATTACATATTTATAACTGCTGTTTTCAACGAGACTTTTTCTATTATAATGGGAGCAGTGAATTGTCCTAACATTAAGCTAGCTCCAGTAGCATGCCTGTGTTGTGATATGGATTATGTATATTACTGTGCGTAACCCCAGTTGCGAAGTCTGGATTAGCACTCTGTTTGTTGTTACTGTATTGTTACTGTGTAATTACACTGTTATTACAGACACTTCATATAAAGTGCCTCTATATTCTTTCCTTATGGTTATTAACTGCACTGGACTACCCTGTAAATCCTTAACCACCACCTCATGCTTTCTCCAAGCTCTTCTTCAGAGGACCTCCTGTGTACAGGCTAGTCGCATTGGCGTGCCCCAAAACATGGAAAGCTGGTGAGGTGGGGGCACCCCGAGATCAAACGGCAGGCATTCTGCCTCTATCTATCTGCTGTTGATTTAGCTTTCGGCCCATGAGGAGGGAGTCGGGGGAAACCGTGTAAAAGCGTTATAGGGCCTCGGATGGCGCTGCTTCTTTTCATCTCCCTGTTCCTTTCTTCTTCAGGCACTTTGAACCAAGGCTTTGCTGCTAGCGTAATGAATACGCACTCTCCAAAAAAAAAAAAAACACACACAGGGGAAGAAAGCGAACGTGCCTTTAGGCCTGCGTCCCACTGCTGGCTCTGAACGCAACTTCAGAAGCAGGCAAATCAGAAACAAATGCCCTCATGGCAATATTGTTCAATATTAATAACAGAGCGAGGTACAACTTTTAAGAAACGGCTCTCAAAGGAACCGTGTCTGGAAGACCATGCAATCGAAGTTCCGTGCTAATGGCTTCGGAAGAGGGACTTCGTAAACAAAGACTTCTTGAGCTTCCCAGTTTTCCTAATGAAGACAATTTCTCCAACTTCGCTTAAATCAGTTGTAGTGGTGCTTAAACGATGTATCCAGTTCCTTAAAGTAGTGCTGGAGCTACAAGGCCAACATGGCCGACCATCTCTAGAACTCCATAGGCGCCTTAATCCTGTAAACACTTAGCCAAAACATTTTTCAAACAGCGTTCAGGTTTTCACCAGGTTAACACAGACTTGTGGGTGTGGCTTAGGGCACATATCGGCTTCTTGCTTATTATAAAAATGAACAAACCTTCACTGTGTAGCTGGACGCTGCAGGCCACCACTTTATACAGCTCAACAGGTTTTCCGAATTCGGATTTACCTGTAGAACCCAACTCCTCTTGACATGTTTGTACGTCACACAGTCATATGGGCCGAAGATTACATCAGCATTTCAGCTGTTTCAACTTTTAAACTTCTCTTCATTTTGAAAGAAGTTGGCTCGTTACCTTGTTGTCTATTATTGCTGACAACAGCTTCTGCAGTTCTGTCCATTGTAGGTCCCATTGTATCCTAAACTACATAGACAAGTCTGCCCGACCCTAATGAGATCTGGATGGAAGTTTTGGTGATGTATTAACAGAAAACATTTGGGTGACCATTGACTTCTATTATTTGTCAGTAATGTTGGCCTCATAAATTTGGCGCTAAACAAATATGTCACTGAACTTTTCTAAACTACTTCGTTAATGAAGTCCTGGATGTGGTTTTGGAGATGTTTTAGGGATGTGAATATTGACATCTGGTATTTTTTAGCAACAGTTGCTTCATAGCTGCATTGCTAAACTAAGGAAGCAAAATTTGGAAGCCAAAGGTATTATGGATCCATGAGAGAAGTATGGAGAGTAACAGTACTAAAGAATGTACCTTCAGATGTACTTAAGTATGGAGAGTAACAGTACTAAAGTATGTACCTTCAGATGTACTTAAGTATGGAGAGTAACAATAATAAAGTATGTACCTTCAGATGTACTCAAGTATGGAGAGTACCAGTACTAAAGTATGTACCTTCAGATGTACTCAAGTATGGAGAGTAACAGTACTAAAGTATGTACCTTCAGATTTACGTAAGTATGGAGAGTACCGGTACTAAAGTATGTACCTTCAGATGTACTTAAGTATGGAGAGCAACAGTATTAAAGTATGTACCTTCAGATGTACTTAAGTATGGAGAGTAACAGTACTAAAGAATGTACCTTCAGATGTACTTAAGTATGGAGAGTAACAGTACTAAAGTATGTCCCTTCAGATGTACTTAAGTATGGAGAGTAACAATAATAAAGTATGTACCTTCAGATGTACTCAAGTATGGAGAGTAACAGTACTAAAGTATGTACCTTCAGATGTACTTAAGTATGGAGAGTAACAGTACTAAAGTACTGTATGTACCTTCAGATGTACTTAAGTATGGAGAGTAACAGTACTAAAGTATGTACTTCAGATGTACTTAAGTATGGAGAGTACCGGTACTAAAGTATGTACCTTCAGATGTACTTAAGTATGGAGAGTAACAGTATTAAAGTATGTACCTTCAGATGTACTTAAGTATGGAGAGTACCGGTACTAAAGTATGTACCTTCAGATGTACTTAAGTATGGAGAGTAACAGTATTAAAGTATGTACCTTCAGATGTACTTAAGTATGGAGAGTAACAGTACTAAAGTACTGTATGTACCTTCAGGTGTACTTAAGTATGGAGAGTACCAGTACTAAAGTATGTACCTTTAGATGTACTTAAGCATCCATGAGAGAAGGTCACTCAAACACTAGCACTTCTCTGAAAAATAAGGGTGGTCCAGAAAAACTGTTTAAGATCCACCGGGGTGTAAAAAATGAGGTTTGGATGAAGTTCCACATAATGCCAGGCTTCTATAGCTTTCAATGTTTTCCTAGAACCAAGCCAACAACTATTAAGGAATATATATACATATATATATATATATATATATATTTTTTTTTTAAGGAGATAGTGTTTGGAGCATCTGTATTTTGCAAAGAGTGTGAATGAAACACAGAAAAGGTATTTTGAGATGTTGATTTAGAGGTAGAAGGTTCCGGACATAGTTGTGAAGTGTTCCAGCCTTTCCGTATCTGTACTAATATGTTGAACGTGGCTGAACGTAACCACTTTTTTGGATCCCGTCTTGGGAACGTAACCCCAATCGAGAAAGCACAGAGCTAGGGGCTGAAAATATGGAGGAAAACCGCTTGGTTATCTGAAACTAATGATTATGTTTCATCTCTAGATGATTATATATGTAGCTTGAGGGCTGCACCCTTCATTATGGCATGTGGAGTAGGGTGATCATTTACCTCCACAATATGCCGAGACTAGGAACTCATCCAGGAACTCTGAAATACCAAAGCCATGAGGTTTGTAGTGTTTACCCAAAGCTTGCTGACCTGCATGCTGAAGGGCAGCCTTCGGGTTCAAGACTGAGACTCGGCTTGGACTAAAGCTTGGACTAATCAGTGGATAGTCTTAATCAAAAACTTTTAAACCCAGACTTGGTTTAGGGGAATACAGTGGCTGCTGGCCTGCAGAGATGAATACAGTAACTATATCATAAACGTTTAACACTAAAGGTGCCAAAACAGATTGGTTCCATAAAAACCTTTTAAATAAAGAAGATATTAAGCCACTTAATGCCGAGAGGACAGAAGAACACATTACAGGTCTGTGAGAGCCAGACATTTTGCTTGTTTGTGGGTGACCGAATACTTACTTTACACCATAATTTACAAAAAAAATTCTTTAAAAAAACCTACAAGGTACCTTCAGATGTCCTTAAGTATGGAGAGTAACAGTACTAAAGTATGTACCTTCAGATGTACTTAAGTATGGAGAGTAACGGTACTAAAGTATGTACCTTCAGATGTACTTAAGAATGGAGAGTAACGGTACTAAAGTATGTACCTTCAGATGTACTTAAGTATGGAGAGCAACAGTACTAAAGTATGTACCTTCAGATGTACTTAAGTATGGAGAGCAACGGTACTAAAGTATGTACCTTCAGATGTACTTAAGTATGGAGAGCAACGGTACTAAAGTATGTACCTTCAGATGTACTTAAGTATGGAGAGCAACAGTACTAAAGTATGTACCTTCAGATGTACTTAAGTATGGAGAGCAACGGTACTAAAGTATGTACCTTCAGATGTACTTAAGTATGGAGAGCACCAGTACTAAAGTATGTACCTTCAGATGTACTTAAGTATGGCGAGTAACAGTACTAAAGCATGTACCTTCAGATGTACTTAATTGTGGAGAGTACCAGTACTAAAGTATGTACTTTCAGATGTACTTAAGTATGGAGAGTACCAGTACTAAAGTATGTACCTTCAGATGTACTTAAGTATGGAGAGTAACAGTACTAAAGTATGTACCTTCAGATGTACTTAAGTATGGAGAGTAACAGTACTAAAGTATGTACCCTCAGATGTACTGAAGTATGGAGAGTACCAGTACTAAAGTATGTACCTTCAGATGTACTTAAGTATGGAGAGTACCAGTACTAAAGTATGTACCTTCAGATGTACTTAAGTATGGAGAGTAACAGTACTAAAGTATGTACCTTCAGATGTACTTAAGTATGGAGAGTAACAGTACTAAAGTATGTACCCTCAGATGTACTGAAGTATGGAGAGTAACAGGAGCATGGTTTATTACGGCTCTAATGTCATTTCTGGAACAGGACTCTTCATCAGCTCAGTGTAGGTGAAGAGACTCTAGTGTCTCTCAGTCCACCACTCTTTAATAGAAGCTCATTCATTAGTCTAACACAGAACGTCTATTCACATCATCATCAGCTCAGAACACTGAAGGAGAACAGGGAACATTAGCTAGAACCACGCTCTGTCCAACAGGTCAACACAAGCTCTAGACAAAGTGACCGCTGTGGCCTGATTGGTCTTCACTGCTTTACAGTCCTTTCATTCCAGTGCACACATGAGCCAAAAGGAAGGACAGATTTCAGTTACTGTTGGCTACTGTGTTTAAAAAAGATGGTTCCACGTGCATTCTTTTGGTTCTCTATAGGCTAAATGGTTCTTTGCATGGTGAAATGGTTCTTCATTGATGGAGAATGGGTGATATAAAGATTCGACTCAAAGAGTCATTTCCTCCTGTTGTTAAACTATACCCCCACAAGGAGTTGTATTCTATATAGAACCTTTTTGAAAAATGGAAAAGGGAAATGTATTGAACTGTATATGGTACACAGTTCTATGTAGCACCAAAATAAGTTCTAGTAGGCAACAATACTTCGTGGTGCTAAATAGAACCACAAATGTTCTATGTAGAGTACACTTCTTTTTGGGGTTTGTTGCCATGAGGCAACATTGTGCACCAACAGGACATTTGAGTTCAAATGATGTACACAGCACGTTCTCCATCAATCTGAGGAACCATTTAGGTATGTAAATGGTTCTTTGAATTGTCATGGGTTTTGTGTAGAACCGTGGTCTCTACTCGGGGAGTGCTGGATATATACAGTATTGGACTCATATCGTTTGTTAAGTGTTCCTTTGGCCTGCTCATTTGAAGCATTGGAGATCAAATCAAGCTCCCTGTGCAGAAAGGAGGAGGTAAAGTGGAACCAGCTGTCTAGAAACGCCTCGTCTTTATGGTGTCTCGGCCACGGAGGCTCATAACGGCTCAAAGTTGTGCTTCAATCAAACGCTTGATTGGGCTTTACAGGAATATCAGTCATGTTATGCCCCCTCTACCCCCCGTTTAAGGGTTTACGGTGGCGGAAAAGTGGGGGTGCGATGTGTCTACATACCCTCACGCTGGCTTTTGTAAGCTGTGTAGGTTAGCCTCAGTACAAAGGGCCCGGGCTCTGTGGGCCACCGTGCTGTTCCCTTCTCTTTTTTCTTTACCTCCTTCTGTTCTTTCTAAAGGGAGGTGTTTCCAGCCCCCCTCCTGGAGCACAGGTGTCGTTTGAAATGGTGGTCTAGTTAACACACACACAGATAAGCCCCCGTGTTTCTGTAGAGAACAGACAAAACCTCACACCCACATGGAGAACTGAGTCTGATAACTGTCAGGGGGGGAAAAATAAATCAGATAATTTCATATAGATTATTTAGCATAATTAAAGCAGATGGCGTTTGGGGGCCATGGTTGGTTTTTCATGGCTTCTTCCTTTTCTCGTAAATGCATATGAGACAGATTGCTTTCCCCCAGCCATATCCTAAAAGGTCTAAATGCTTTGTTTCATTTTGATTGTGTTATTAATGTATTTTTTTTTATCATTTAAAATCTGTATTTACAGTCTAAACCTCTTAAATATGTTAGATATTATTTTAATATTTATTTTTATTATTATTTATTTATTTTTTAATACACACCTCAATAAATAACTCTCATCATCTGTGCTGCTTATCCTTATTAATAACTAAAAAAAACCAAAAACATTTATATTTAGTTTATGGGCCCAAACCCTTTAAAAAATTACATGTGTGTTATTTTGTTTAACTATTTTGTTTTGACATTTTTTACACTATGCATCTTTTTTAAACATCAAACTATATTCAACATAGTTATCCATTTATTATATCACATATCCTATATTGAAATTTCCCACATTGTAATCCATTTAATCTACTTGTGGACTTGACCTGTAAACCTTTTCCAGGATGTCTGAACATTTTGTCAAGCTCAGTAAAGGGGCTGAGGAACTGTTCTTTGAAGCAATGCCACAGAACAACCAATGGTTGGTTGCCTGGAGGACCTTTCAATTGATTCTTTAAAGAGCTAATTTTGTAAATGAGCTTAAACTGTATTCACTATCAATTGAAGGTTTTCCTAGAACCATTTTTCCAAGCCAAGAACTATTTAGGAAAGCATGGTGACCTTGGCACTGCTGGGAAATTACCCCAAATAAACATTCTCAGTTTTAACCAAAGCCTTTTCGACCACCCTACAGTGTTTTATTAAAAATCTATAGCACATAGAAGAATACGATTCTGGTTAGCCAGCAAGTTCTATATGACTGACCTGCAAACGCCTTTTAGCTTTGCTTTTCTCCATGCAAGCAACCCCGCAAAGGGTCAAGACCCCCTAGTTTGGGACCCCAGGCTTAGCTTTACTTTGCTAATGTTCCAAAAAGTAGCAGTTAGCATTCTCCTCTGAGTGTGTACAGCTGTGCAATGATGTTCACAAGGCAGTTTAAAAAGATGGCTGGCTTCATGTGCTGGCCTTTACCTTCCTAGCTTGTTGGCACAGAGTGCAATAGACGGAGACCTAGTGGGTGGAGACATAGTGGGTGGAATTTGTCATGACCAAATTTTGGAAAATAATATTAAATGTCATAGTAGGATCACTGCTACATGCCAGACGCCACTCATTTTATTACTATCATATATTGGTTTTAAGGTCACTGTGTACATACTAGCAGAACATGACTTTTCCATAAAGGCTCAAGCTCATTTTTAAAGAAGTCAAGTGATATTTTTTTGATATTTTGATTCAGAATATTGTGAACACAGTTACATAGAAACCTCACTTTCATGGATACCCGTAACATTGAGTACTATGCTTGCTTGTAGCATATATGGTAGGTGTCCAAAATTTCTCATAAGAAAACTGAATTTCTTTAAACCTGGAAATAAACAACAAAAAATGTTGTATTTTGAAAAATTATAGAAAAAGAAAACAGATAAAGATTTGTTTAAGATCACTATTCAAATTGAAGCAAATTTGTGATACTGACCATTCTGGTGTTATTATATTTCTTGTATAGAAGCCCATATTCAAAAACTCTCAATTTTTCAAATGCTGAGAAATTTTAAAATTCATGTTCAAATTTGAAGCATCTTTTTTTGTTTCAGATTGTTATGCTGATGATGTAATGTGCATTTATTAAATGTATTAATTGTTTTAAATGCACAATAGAAAATTTCCTGTATTGGTCTCAGAGTTTTAGACTCCCTGTAGGTAGCAACATTTGTATTTTGACTACTTATTAAACTCGTAGTTTAGAGGAATCACCAATGTTAGTATGGGGAATGTATATGGGTCTATTTAGACATTACCTTGATGCTCTATTAAATATTGTGCATGAATCTGATAATGACTAACATCATCAATGATATGACCACACAGCTTTGCAGTTACCACACAACTTTAGCCCAGATAAAGATGCTTTAGTGATACAGTAAAGAAGTGGTGTGGGTTCACAGTGCAGATGGACCCAAACATGGGGGAACTTTAATAAAGCACAGTTCACCCACCTGTCCAGACACCACTGAGGCATATATGTAAACGGGTGGGTGCACCCTCATTTATTACTAATGCACCCTCAAAGGTTTTGTTCTGGAACCGGGCCTGGATAGAGGAGGGGAGGGCCGAGGAGGGGAGGATCGAGGAAAAAAGAAGGGAGCGGAGGAGGAGAGGAGCCACATTGAGCTGGTGAAGTCAGGCAGAACAGTAGGCAGGAAGGAAGTAGAGAGAGACTCTTTAAGTGCCATTGTTTAAGTGACGAGGCTTCAACTGCTAAATGACCGTTTCGGCCGCTAACGTTCTCCTCCAGTGCACTCCCGTCCTCACACACACATACGCACCGCAAGCAGGAAGCTCTGCGGGAGTAACACAACCACCTAACGGACTCACAACAGCCCAACACCAGGTTCACACTAGCTCTTATTTCATAATACAACTGGCCGATGCACATTACAACATATCGACTCTGCATTACACAGCAATGCAACCACATCACAAACTCAACCGGGGACACCAAAGGGGCCACAGCACCCACAGGTTTCAGGATTGGTGGTCTACAATGACTGAAAAACAGAAGGTGCCCTTGATGCATCCTTTTCAGCAAGCCTGAAATTGCAGGTAGGTGCTTTGAATAGTGATACCAGCATACGCTAACATACAGTAATAGTGGTTCCCAGAATAAATCAGCCGGCAGGATTGAAAATTGGAGGATAGGTTTGACGTCGTGAGACATGCAAAAGGTGTGCATGTGTCGTAAGCAAGGTTTGGTCTTATCGATGTACCTGATTGACCCGGCAGCCACCATCGCGGACATTCAGTGAGCAGTGATGCCCCACCATGAGTCAGCCAACCCCATGGGCCTGGAATTCTGAAGCTAGCATAGCTTACCACGAATCTAATCTGATATTCCAATGATTAGCATTGCGCAAACCGAACGGCTGAGGAGTCATGACCTTGCCAAGCTGTTATGTAATCTCAAACAGACAGGCTCATGACAGTGTATGACATATTGGCATTTCTAATAATGGGCTAAAAACAGTATCCGCCATCTTGAAGTAGAGCGTTACCACGGCTACCCTTAACACTGTCTGAATTTCTAATAATTTATCATTTCTGGTAATTGTGCGAATAGCATTACAGTCAGACCCTTGAGTGTAACTTTAGCCTTGATGATGAGTGTATTTGTGTATTTGTTGTGAAAGGCTTATGTACATATTTTGACGAAACTGTTTTTTGTAAATTAGCTAGCTAGCTTAGACTTATAATAAAAGAGGAACTGTGTTAACCGGCACACTGATTCATTAGTCAAGGGTTGCCAGTCAACAGTGATTAAGGTCTACGTTGACTGATCACTAGGGGAATGCTTTACAATAAGCGACATCAAAATTCAAACTTAATAAATCTGTGATGAAGCCAAAGTCCACTTTCCAACGAGACCTGGCTCGCACTGCTGGCCGTCAGTGAACTGGAGATAGGCAAACTGAAAAGTCAGAGCTCCATAATCTGGTGCTGGCTCCACGGGTTTATAGCACGACACGCTCCCTCTCCAACCACACATGACTCTTTATTGTCGTTCTCAGGAAGCAGGAGATAACAGCATTTGATAACTGATCTTCGAAGCACTGTAGATCAACGGAGAAATGAAGGAATGAGGCCAAACTCCACAGGTAAGATCCCACCGCTAGCCCTAAAATAACCAAACCACAGATATGGACCCTGCAAGCACAGGGCTCCTCACCCGCGGTCTCCTCTGAGGTGTACATGTTGTTAGTGTCATAGTCATGTAGTCAGCAACTAGTCTTTTCAGCAACATCAAGATTATCATGTTATCATGCAGCTGAGCAGTAAAGTCGGCCCGTCTGTCTAACCCTTACCTCCATCCGTGTCCTGCCAACACTACTCCCTTTCAGTTTTCCCATTGCATTGTGGGACAATAGTATCCGTTATTACATTCTCAAAAATCTGCTGCTTCTGAGTGTGCGTTGTGGATTTCTGAGTATGCTCAACTTGGGCTTTCATAGCTAAGTGCAATCCCAACCACACAATCCAAAACTAGTTAGCATTTGTACGTGGTGTTAATATTAGCACATACTGATTAATATATGGCTACACATTCGCCATGACACGGTTATATCAGTGTACTGTCAGTGCATCAGGGTTCACGGAAAGCATGACCTCATTTTTTTGCTGGATCGACAAACAAAATCCATGAAATTCTCAGCAAATCCTCGCTGCCCACTGAAAAGCAGGGATCTCCAAAATGGCAACTTTACAGGAGAGGCCAAAAACCGAATGTAATTTGAATACAAGTCAATGGAACCAGGTTTTTTTCCGAGCGGTTTTAAGCAATTTCTGTTGGTCCATTCCTCATGAAATTTTCAGCCAACATAAAAGGCAAGTGCTGGGTTCAAATGATGCATAAAAGTCAAAATCAACAAAAAATACTGCATATGAACTTTAATAACTGCAATAACTTTAATTGGTAAATGCCTTAGCTTTGCAGCTCCAAATATTAAACAAGCTAACTTCAGATCCCAAAGATTTGGTGTAGGGGGAAACTAAACCCGCCAGCTCATACATTTCTTAAAGGAACCATAGAGCAGCTTCCTAGCAGTCCCGTGTGCATGTATATGAACGAACCCCCCACGTTAATCTGCCCGAGCGAGTGTCATATAAACACATGTGAGCGGTTTGTCTGCGCTACCGTCATACTGAAGCAGTTTGTATCTCCTCGTCGACGCCGTCTCGCGCACACACACAGGGGCTTGTTTGTTTTCCTGTGTGCCGCTAATTACCCCTCATTGCTAATTACGCTAAATTCCCGGACGTTCCTGATCAGCTCATTTCGACCCATTTCCAAAATGGCCACTCGGAACCACTCGGGCCGGAACGGCGGATAATTAAACACATGCTTCCACTCTTCCTCCCTCCTTCACTGAGACAATTAGTCTTTCATTACATTTGAGAGTGTGTGTGTGTGTGCGGGTGTGTGTGTGTGCAGTCCAATCCAGTTTCCCCGGCATTAGTGTTTTCTTGCTGCAGGCTGCGCAGCGCAGGTAATGCGTCACAGTTTAGCCTCAGATCGCAGCCGCAGAGTCTTTTCCAGACTTTGTGGACTTTGTGCTGAAACAAACACACATACTGCAGCACATTACGGCATTTAGGCCATTCAGACTGTTATCATTATGCCAAGATAACTTCCTCTCTCAATGATTAGCCCGAGTTTGTGTGTGCGTATCTGCCTGTGTAATTACACCAGGCTAACTTCCTTTCTCAGTCGTGAACAAGCGGTAGATAACCACACATGCTCTGTAATCAGAGTCGCCAGGTGTAATGCTATGCAGTGGGTGCCTGTGAGTGTGTTTTTGTGGGGGGTTCTCGGGTCTACGGCACGCATTGTGTTGCAGGCCGACACACGGACGTAAAATAGTTTATCGTCGTTGTTCTAGTCACCTGGTTTGTTCTGGTAAACACCACAGGCCTGGAATTCTGAAGCTAGCGTAGCTTACCACTAATCTAATCTGATATTCCAATGATTAGCATTGCGCAAACCGAACGGCTGAGGAGTCACGACCTTGCCAAGCTGTTATGTAATCTCAAACAGACAGGCTCATGACAGTGTATGATATATTGGCATATCTAGCAATGGGCTAAAAACAGTATCCGCCATCTTGAAGCCTGAATTATGCCCAGGCAGAATCGTAACTGATGGTCTAGAATATGCCTTGCTAGCTTCACTAGCTTCATAGTTCCAGTGCACGTCTCCACTCGTGCACATAGCTCCTGTGTTTTATGACCAGTTTTGGACCCACTGGGCTTGAACTGGATTATCACTAATCCCGGGAATAATATTTATTGCAGCAGCCATAAACTTCTCCATCATTTCACTGTTTTAGAAGGGGACCCCCACGGGTTGGTTGGCTTTTACGAGCTGATAGCGCTCAGAAGTATCGCAAAAATCATTTGTCTGGTTTACAAAGCAACAAGCGAGTGCTGCAGCTGGTCTGTGGCACCCAGGCGTGGGTCTTCTTTTGGAAAATATGAACAACACCCAGAAGGAATCAACAGACAGGAACGAAACTCGGTGGGTAGGTTTGATGTCGCAAGACACGCGAGTGATTCAAGTTACACGCTCGGCCGTGGCTTAAGCAAGGACGCAAGATTCGGCAAGCAGTGATGCCCTCAATGAGTCATCCCGTTGATGCTAGCACCCTTGGTAGACGGCTACACCGTGCAGGACTTCATGCACACAGACCGGTACAACGACTGTCCTTAACACCACGTCACCATCACCAAGGACTGCAATGATGTCGTGCCAGACTCATATCGTCATTGCTGGTGACCACTGTCAAATCCGTGTGTGGAGGCACCGTGGTCAGTACCAAGATGAACGGTTTGTTGTCACACGTCCAGAAGGCCTGGTGTCCCTCCACCTCCACCCCTACCGCACCATCTGCAGGAACTGTGTGAGGATGTTCAAGATGCATGGGATGGATTATCACAGGACACCATCAGGAACCTCTTCAGCTCCATACCGAGACGTCTGGCATGTTGGGAAAACCAGATAATGTTTATCTACAGTTTTGAATTATCTTTTTAAATGGCTGCACACAATCAATCAATCAATTAATTAATTAATCAATCAATCAATCAATCAATCCAATCAATCAATCAATCCAAACCACTCCAATACATTCTGTTCCCTGTTCCCAGTGCCCCCTGCCCATCATACAGCGGAGTTCTAAAACTGAAGGTATGGTTGTATGGTGGTGACCTGGGCTTCTCAAATGACGCTTGCTAACAGTAAACAGAGCAAACATGGTGCCAAATGTTAATTAATTGATTTTTTAAAATTAATTAAGTCATTGTCTTAATCATGTATCCCCTACACGCCTGCTCACATCCCCAAGCATCACTCTGTCAACCCTGGCAGCAACTTTCTAGGCTTCATTGAAGCATGAGGCCGTGAAAACACACAGCAGGCTACTGAGCTGCTAGGCTAATAGCTAAAGGCTATCATTACTCCAGGAGACTGGCGGTTCCCTCGGTACATCTCCTCTGTCCCTCAGTAACAACCTGGCCTAACATTAACTCAGACTGTAAGTGTCTACACAGCAGGAAATGAGGGATTGCTGTCAGAAGTCTGACTCAGCCATTCAGGTAACTAAAAGGGCTAGCGTTAGCATGTTTTGCACCGCTTGTACTTTGTGTTATCTGGCTTATTTGAGGCATACTAGTGAAACTAACACCTCAGGAAAAACAACAACTAGTGGGTCTATCACCTTTTACTGTTGCCTTGCCACAAAATCCTGCCAGTGCAGATATTGCCTGGGGCATTTTTACTGCTTCTTGTCACCCCCACACCGCCAACATGCTGTTCCATCTACCGGCACGCATGCATGTGTCACTCAAATGGGTTTCTGACGTACATGCAGTGCTGGAGCTGATACTGTATTGATGGAACCCTAGCAATAAACATGAATACTAGTAGCAGCAATGGAGGACCTTCAAATTTAGCCTTTTACTCAGCAATTGGGTTTTGGATATTTGGCTGGTTTAGGTTTTTGGACTTTTGATAGTTCGCTGGAAATTGGATTTGAGCACCCAGTAGCCAGCATTATGAAGCAGTCCACCAAAAAAGAAATCAAGAAGTACACTAAGAGTGACATGATGAGAAAGGACAGTATGGTTAGGAGGAGTGTCGATTTGCAATGGCGGCCTAAAATTGACATAACTGAGATTAGCGATCTCCTGTTGACCAGTGATGACTCTCCTAGCCAAGACCTGTTGGTTACTGTTGGCTATTATGATGGTGCTGGTGTTTTGTGTTTGGTTGGTGGATCACATTTGGTTGGTTGATCACTGGCTTTGACCTTCATGCGGGAGTTCTGTTGCTAGATTTTACTGTGGTATTCCAGGTGGTTGTTAGGGTGCTGTTATATGCTTGCTGTGGTATTACCGGAAGGATATTGCTAGGCAGTGGCTGTGGTATCCCAGGTGGATGCTATGGTGTTGCTAGGCAGTGGCTATGGTATCCCAGGTGGATGCTATGGTATTGCTAAGCAGTTGGCATGTTATCCCAGGTGGACGCTATGGTATTTCTAGGTAGTGGCTATGGTATCCCAAGTGGGTGCTATGGTATTGCTAGGCAGTTGCTATGGTATCCAAGGTGGATGCTATGGTGTTGCTAGGCAGTGGCTATGGTATCCCAGGTGGATGCTATGGTATTTCTAGGTAGTGACTATGGTATCCTAAGTGGGTGCTATGGTATTGCTAGGCAGTTGCTATGGTATCCAAGGTGGATGCTATGGTGTTGCTAGGCAGTGGCTATGGTATCCCAGGTGGATGCTATGGTATTGCTAGGCAGTCGGCATGGTATCCCAGGTGGATGCTATGGTATTGCTAGGCAGTCGGCATGGTATCCCAGGTGGATGCTATGGTATTGCTAGGCAGTGGCTGTGGTATCCCAGGTGGATGCTATGGTATTGCTAGGCAGTGGCTATGGTATCCCAGGTGGATGCTATGGTATTGCTAGGCAGTCGGCATGGTATCCCAGGTGGATGCTATGGTATTGCTAGGCAGTGGCTATGGTATCCCAAGTGGATGCTATGGTATTGCTAGGCAGTGGCTATGGTATCCCAGGTGGATGCTATGGTATGGCTAGGCAGTTGCTATGGTATCCCAGGTGGGTGCTATGGTATTGCTAGGCAGTCGGCATGGTATCCCAGGTGGATGCTATGATATTGCTAGGCAGTGGCTATGGTATCCCAAGTGGATGCTATGGTATTGCTAGGCAGTGGCTGTGGTATCCCAGGTGGATGCTATGGTATTGCTAGGCAGTGGCTATGGTATCCCAGGTGGATGCTATGGTATTGCTAGGCAGTGGCTATGGTATCCCAGGTGGATGCTATGGTATTGCTAGGCAGTGGCTATGGTATCCCAAGTGGATGCTATGGTATTGCTAGGCAGTGGCTATGGTATCCCAGGTGGATGCTATGGTATTGCTAGGCAGTGGCTATGGTATCCCAGGTGGGTGCTATGGTATTGCTAGGCAGTTGGCATGGTATCCCAGGTGGATGCTATGGTATTGCTAGGCAGTGGCTATGGTATCCCAAGTGGATGCTATGGTATTGCTAGGCAGTCGGCATGGTATCCCAGGTGGATGCTATGGTATTGCTAGGCAGTGGCTATGGTATCCCAAGTGGATGCTATGGTATTGCTAGGCAGTCGGCATGGTATCCCAGGTGGATGCTATGGTATTGCTAGGCAGTGGCTATGGTATCCCAAGTGGGTGCTATGGTATTGCTAGGCAGTTGCTATGGTATCCAAGGTGGATGCTATGGTATTGCTAGGCAGTCGGCATGGTATCCCAGGTGGATGCTATGGTATTGCTAGGCAGTGGCTATGGTTTCCCAAGTGGATGCTATGGTATTGCTAGGCAGTGGCTATGGTATCACAGGTGGGTGCTATGGTATTGCTAGGCAGTCGGCAT
>JAMWET010004384.1:120000-122500 GCA_024036415.1 Prochilodus magdalenae
TTCTTTCTTTTTCTCTCTCTCTTTCTTTCTCTCTTTTTTCCTCTCTCTTTCTTTCTCTCTTTTTTCCTCTCTCTCTCTCTCTCTCTCTCTCTGTCTCTCTCTCTCTCTCTCTCTCCCTCCCTCTCTCCCCCTCTTGCTAAATCTGATAAACGATAGCAGTGTTGAAATGACCTGCAGTGACCCTCTGAGCGGATGTTTACCGTCTTTTTCGGAATCAGTTCTTTTTCCCCCCTCCGTGTCGTAATCTAACTTTAGAGGACGTTTCAAAACCATTAGCGTGTTCTCACCTTGAGAAGATCCCGCAAAGAGAGGAATAACACTCGCACACTCGCGCACGCACTCACAAAACAAGAGGTTCCCCTCCGCTCGCTCTGAATAGAGCCTCCCCCACCGTGCACGGAAGGGGCGGATCCGGGGAGAGAGAGGGAGAGAGAGAGGGAGAGGGAAGAAAAAAAAGGATTTTCTGTGGGATGCCAAAGTATTCCTCTTTTTCCCACAGGAAGGAAACAAACCCCCCTCCAGAGCCAAACCACACACACACACACACACACACACACACACATAGGGGCGAGAGACACAAAGACAGATACGGAGAGAGCGAGAGCAGGCGAGCAGGAGCGCTGCTGTTTTCCGTGGTGAATAATTCCTGCTCTGTTCCGAAACTGGTTTCAATCTGATATAAATATTGCTCTAGGATCATTTTCATCTGGTATAAATGTGAGTCAGGATGAGGTTCGGCCTGCAGCTCTTCACGCTCCAGATACGCAGCCGCTCCGGCTATGGCCTGCTCTCACCGACCCTGACCTTCTACTCCAGTCCCGATAAACGCTGACCAGACAAAATGCTAATATCGACTGCGGAGTGGAAACTGAGTTCCTCCAGTTTCAAAATGACAACTTAGCAGGAAAAGGAAACAACATTCCTACATTTGAATGTAGCAACAGATTATTCCAGCTCATTTTGGAGCGTTTCTATGGAAACACAGTCTACAGTACCATGCTAAAGTATGTAGAGACCCCGCTTCGGCTGTCTACCCTTTTGGGCTTCCCTAGGAAACCTCCAGGGATATGTTTCTACACCTCCAAAGTTCAGTCTTAGGCGTTGGTTGCATTTCTATTTTCTCAAAACCCAAAGCATAGACTGAGACTCATCATTCCCAAACGTCTTCTCCGGTTTCGGCATTCTGGTGCAGTCTTCAGTAACAGCTTCCTGGCAGTAACAGCTCCTCACAGTGGAAGGATGGACACAAACACCTGTTATGAAAAGAGGGTGGAGCTTGATTTACTCTCTGAAAGATGAAAGCTTAATCTACAGTTTATGGGCTGGTGGTTGAGTTCTGCTGGTCTCCCAGGTCTTGCAGCTTTGGCGTCTCATTTCCTCCATAGCCCATGGAACTCCAGTTTCAGAAATTCACTATCCAAGAAGGCATGTTAAATCGAATGGCCTTAGAAATATCTCCAGCTGGTACTTAGGGCGTCTTCACGCTAGAGCTTCTTACCACACCCTGAACCATGAGCTCTGTGAGGTCAGCATGCTTGGTCAAGTGTAAAGGCTGCTCTTGAACCTGAGATTGGTTCTGAGACTTGATAACCACTAACCACTCCGAGTGCCATCAGCAGGTTGCTTTATTATGGGTGTCTATTGCAAAACATACCTGTACCGTTATTTGATTTTTCGTTTTCTCCCGTTTCATCGCCGACTAACTAGCTTTCGAAATATCGACTCCGTCCCCACTCCAGATTGTCCGGTATGATCAGCTGATGTGGACTTGTATACAGCTTTCTGATTGGATGCACGGATTCCGAGTAGGATTTCTAGTAGTATTTTTTCCAGAATTTTTCCCCATAGAGAATGAATAGGATCGAAAAACACGTGCCTATCTAACACACTTCCCCTCGACCTAGAGACACCAAATCAGATACACTAGCTCGGGGCATAGCCCCCAGCAGGCATTCAGTGTTTAATTGACCCACACTCGTTCGCTTCTCCTTTTCTTCCGCATCCCTCATTCCTCCCATAGAGTCCCAGTCATTTTTGGACCCCTCTAAACCCGGCTGTTTCCTTTACCTGAGAGCCACCAGACTTCACATGCTCACTAAGGGGAGGTCCCCAAGCACTAACCCACAGCCATACTGACCTGCACTCCTCTATCTGTCGTTTATTCATCCCTCATTCCTCCCACTGAGGCCCAGTCATTTTCAACCAAAACTCAGCAGTAACGTCCCCGTTCGCCCGAGAGCCACCAAACTTCACATACTCACTAAGGGCAGGCCCCCAGACTCTAATCCACAGTCATACCGACCCGCACTCGTTTACTCATCCCTCGTTCCTCACTGAGCAAGCTGCGCAACCATCCCGCGTTTCCTTCAGGAAATGCACTTTTCTAGTTTTGTTATGTGACTGCTTCAAGCTTTGTGATAGTGGGAAAGGACTGATAAGTGAGGAAAGGGCTGACATGCGGGCAAAGGACTGATATGTGTCTTTCTAATTAAAAAAAAAG
>JAMWET010004384.1:127500-157500 GCA_024036415.1 Prochilodus magdalenae
CCGGACGCCGTTCGGGTAACCTGCGACTTCCCTCGTTTATTTTCAGTAATCAGCCCATTTCTGGTGGGAAAGAATGATAAAAAACGAGTGAACATACCGTCACTGTCGGCCCGAACCTCCTGTTTCATGCTCTTTCCTTTTACGTCACTTGAGAACACCAGCAGTCCTTCCTCTAGTGGGGACGTTTTTGGGATGAATGAACAGTTTTGGAGATACACCACTTTTGTTGCACCCAGAAGGAGGTGTGGGAGTGCAGGTGTGTTGGGAAGGAAGATAAAGGTGACCAGGATCAATAACTGATGATAAATTTAGACTGATATGATCAATATTTATTGAGCTACACATACAGAAGTCTGTCTCTCAGTATTCGCTAACCCAACACGCCAGACGTCTCGGTATGGAGCTGTAGAGGTTCCTAATGGTGTCCTGTGATAATCCATCCCATGCAGCTTGAACATCCTCACACAGTTCCTGCAGATGGTGCGGTAGGGGTGGAGGTGGAGACACCAGGTCTTCTGGACGCACTGACGACGGCGCCTCCACATGTGGATTCTTTAGTCGTCTCCACCAAGACTAAAGCGGGACTCGTCACTGAAGATGACCCGGTGCCATTCTGAGTCACTCTATGACCGGCTGGCACGACACCACTGCCTCATAGAGGCATCACTGCATGGGTCAGTCAGGTACAGCGATAAGGCCCCTCCCTGCTTTCGTCACATGTATGACCATGTGTTCTACGATCATAGACTGACGTGGTGGTGGTGTGTTAGTGTGGGTGGTGCTGGTGTGAGTGGATCAGACACAGCAGTGTGGCTGGAGTGTTGAGACGCTGTGTCCACTCACTGTCCACTCTATTAGACACTCCTACCTTGCTGCTCCACTTTGTAGATGGACAGTCAGAGACGATAGCTCATCTGCTGCTGCACAGTGCAGTGTTGGTCATCCTCTGGTCCTTCTAGTCCCACAGGACGCTTCCCACAGGAGCTTTGATTGGTGGAATGCTCCAGCAGGGACCCCGGGGGGTCCCTAATAAATAGGACAGTGAGTGTAGAGACCAGGAGGTACCTATAAGGAGGTGATGCATGCTCAGTGGTTGGAAGATGATGCCTAACAGATTGTTGTGATGAGGATTCTGTTATTATAATGAGGGTTCAGTGGAGGGTGGCACAGCCATGCAGTGGGTAGTGCTGTTGCCTCACAGCATGCAAGGTCAGGGCATCCGTGGTCCTATCTGGGTGGGCTTTGCATCCTCGTGTCTGTGTGGGTTTCCACCAGGTGCTCTGGTTTCCATTCACAGTCCATGCAGTCAGGTGAACTGGACATCCTAAATGGCCCCCTGGGTTGAGAGAATGTCTATAGGCCTGCCTTGCGATGGACTGGTGGCCTGTCCAGGGCGCGCCCTGCCTTTTGCCCAGCGTTTATCCAGCCTATCAGTCCATTCATCAAGAAATCATGTCCACACTGTAAAGGACAGCTGCTGCAAATATGTAATGATTTTTGCAGCAACAATATAAAAGCTGACGGCCAGTAGCTATATATACTGTCGCTGCCCAATGAAAAACATGTATCTCCATTTTTGATTTTGACTTTTATGCATCGCTTGAATCCAGCACTTGCCTTTTATGTTGTGTGAAAATTTCATGAGGAAGGGACCAACAGAAATGGCTTAAAACTGCTTGGATAAGACGTCTGGTTCCATTGACTTCCATTCAAACAACATTCGGTTTTTGGCCTCTCCTGCAAAGTTGCCATTTTGGAGATACCTGCTTTTCAACGGACAGGGACGATATGTACGTACGCCTGTGCATGTGTGCGTGCGGCCGCTTGTGTTTTTAGACCTGGCTCCCTCAGTTTCCTGTCTCTTCCGCTGTCTAAGGAACTTCTTTTATGATGCGTCTTAACTCTCCTGCAAAAGAAAAACAAGACCGTAGACACACTGTCATTTCCCGTGTCTTCTTTTCCAGGTTGCCACGCAGCAGGCTGTGTATCTCATCAACTCCGGCAGCGAGGGCCCCATGTGGAAGAGCAGCCTGCGTTCCCATTGGCCTCCTGATGTAACCTGACAAAAAACGTGACCCGTGCGTGCCCCCCGGTCCTGCCGCACGATTGGCTGATCTTATCTGGGTTGCAGGAAATTGAGCTCGATGGCTTCCTACACTGGAAAAGGATGTCAGATAAAGGAGGATGTTTTTTCTTCCAAGCTTCTTGAGAAGGCAGAGTGGGTGTGTGTGCGGGGGGCTCTATGTGTGTGTGACTGATATTCCTCGTGACGGTGCAAATTGCTGTGTGCTGAAGTCATTATATGGCTGGCTTAAGGAAATTGGCCAGACCAGTATGGCTTTGCTTTGCAAACATGCTAATAATAATACGTGTCCTTAAGCAGATCGTGCTCCAACGTACACAACAGGTAGCTACGAGACTGCTAGCACAGCTAGCTGCACTGTAGCCAGCACTGTTGCTGTATAACTGACCAATACCAAGACGACTTGGAAATTCAGTAGACTGTGGAGAGCTCTGGCTATTATAGCTAGCGCTTTAGCTTTGGCTAACAATGTCAAAGCATGCTCAGAATGGAAACAATGCACGTCTATAATAGGAATAATGCTAATCTTGATACCATCAATGTAATACTAGTGTTATGTTAGTTCTAAGCTATCAGTAGCTACACTGAACATCTTCCAATGGTCAGGACCCCTTACCAACACTAAATTGATCAGACCCAGAGTGTTTAAACACTGTGTCCACTCACTGCCCACTCTTTTAGACACTCCTACCTTGCTGGTTCACCTTGTAGATGGACAGTCAGAGACGATAGCTCATCTGCTGCTGCACAGTGCAGTGTTAGACATCCTCTAGACTTTCATCAGTGGTCAGAGGATGCTGCCCGCAGGACACTACCCACAGGACACTGTTGGCTGGATAGGTTTGGTTGGTGGACGAGTCCAGCAGCACTGCTGTGTCTGATCCACTAACACCAGCACAACACACACTAACACACCACCACCACGTCAGTGTCACTGCGGTGCTGAGAATGATCCACCTCCCACATCATACCTGCTCTGTGGTGGTCCTGTGGGAGTCCTGACCATTGAAGAACAGGGTAATACAGTATACAGAGAAACAGATGGACTACAGTCTGGACCTGTACACCTACAGAGTGTGCTATTTGGAGAGTGTAAGACAATGATAAGGTGGACAGTCAGTGTAGACGCAAGCCAGCGGTTTGAAATCGGTATTTACAGTATATACACTGACTGGCCAGTGTTAGTGACTGTAGGTCAGTGCAGTCGTGGAGTAGGAGGTGAGTGTGGAGACTGTAGAGTGTTAGTGACTGTAGGGCGGTGTAGATGTGGAGCAGGAGGTGAGTGTGGAGCCTGTAGAGTGTTCGTGGCTGTAGGAGGTAAATGTGGAGCCTGTAGAGTGTTAGTGACTGTGGGAGGTCAATGTGGAGCCTGTAGAGTGTTAGTGACCGTAGGAGGTCAATGTGGAGCCTGTAGAGTGTTAGTGACTGTAGGGCGGTGTAGATGTGGAGCAGGAGGTGAATGTAGAGACTGTAGAGTGTTAGTGACTGTAGGAGGTGAATGTGGAGCCTGTAGAGTGTTAGTGACTGTAGGAGGTGTATGTGGAGCCTGTAGAGTGTTAGTGACTGTAGGAGGTGTATGTGGAGCCTGTAGAGTGTTAGTGACTGTAGGAGGTGTATGTGGAGCCTGTAGAGTGTTAGTGACTGTGGGAGGTGAGTGTGGAGCCTGTAGAGTGTTCGTGGCTGTAGGAGGTAAATGTGGAGCCTGTAGAGTGTTAGTGACTGTAGGAGGTGTATGTGGAGCCTGTAGAGTGTTCGTGGCTGTAGGAGGTAAATGTGGAGCCTGTAGAGTGTTAGTGACTGTAGGTCAGTGCGGTCGTGGAGTAGGAGGTGAGTGTGGAGACTGTAGAGTGTTAGTGACTGTGGGCGAATTGGAGCCTAACTGTTAGTGGTGGGAGGTGTGTGGAGCTGTAGAGTGTAGTGCAGGAGGTGAGTGTGGAGCGTGTAGAGCGTTTGTAACTGTAGGTCAGTGTGGCTGTGGAGCAGGAGGTGAATGTGGAGCCTGTAGAGCGTTAGTAACTGTGGGAGGTGAATGTGGAGCCTATAGAGTGTTAGTGACTATAGGTCAGCGCAGTTGTGGAGCAGGAGGTGAATGTGGAGCCTGTAGAGCATTTGTGACTGTAGGTCAGTGTGGTCGTGGAGATGGAGGTAAAGGTGGAGTCTGTAGAGTGTTAGTGATTGTAGGTCAGCGCAGTCATGGGGCAGGAGGTGCGTGTGGAGCGTGTAGAGTGTTAGTGACTGTAGGTCTGTAGGCCCTCCACACCGCTATTCTTTCTTTCCTACTCTCATCAACAACACAATCCTCTAATCCCAACCTCACTGTTTACAGGTTGCCAGGTTTGTGCACATTGCAACAGAACTCACCTAAATACATTTAAACAAAACTACTTAATAATAAATAATGTCATTAAGAGTCATCTGCCTCAAGTCAAAGTCAAGTTGAGTCATTTCTCAGTGGTACTCAAGCAGGTCTCAAGTTGGCTTACCTAATGTGACTCAGTCATGTTAGTTGGAGGTTCTCCCTGCCAGCTTCCAGTCAGTTATAGGAACGGTTAGGACAGTATTCCTTTAATGCCTTGAGAAAAGATGGTTGTAGAGATGTTGGCCTTGGCTCAATGGCATAGCTGTGAGACAGCCCCCTAATACGGCAACCAGATGTCTCTCTCTTTCATTCACACACACACACACACACACACACACACACACACACACACACACACACACACACACACACACACACAAAGAGCTTAGAAGCTCTTTATTGCTATTGTAAAGAGCCATCAAAAAAGAAATATGGCATTGCATTAAAGTGTGACAAAGCCTTTTTTTTTCTCCTCCGTACCACATGTGCTTTTTTGATGTGTTATGAGCGATTGTTTATGATTAGGAGGTCACTATTTGACTACTATTGGCTGAGCTTTGTTTTGCAAACAATTTATATTTGTTGTTTTTATGCACATTGATCATATTAGGCATTATAACAATCAGCGTATGTGCAGCTTTTCCCCCGGAACGTTTATTCTTAAGCCAGACCGTTAAGACATCTGTCCTGGCTCTCAGGCTTTGGCTAGTCATTTCCATATAGCCTTCAGTAGCTGCTTCCACCGGGATGGAGAGGATGGCAAAGGTGAAAACTGGCCCCAGATCAGGCGTTCAAATCTACAAAAATTCTTCAGAGGAAAGGCCGTGTTCATAACTCAGGATTTATGACCTCCGACTTGGAAAAATCTAAAAGCACATCCTTCTGCCCCCCCTCAAAACTGGAATTTCCTTTCACGGTAAGCTGGACGCTCCTGAGTTCAGCATATGAACATGGCTGCTCACGCTGCCAGCAGTGAGTAAGTGCCACGTACGTTAACTGGCTAGCCTGTTGCTAACACTGCTTGGTTTCTTGGAGGCGTTTATGTCACACTGTAGCATAAAGGTGATACCATCTCTGATTTCCCATTCCCAACATTTCTGGATGTAGCCACATCAGTGTTCAGACACTCTTCCATCAATGAACTGGTCAGGTGGTCCAGATGTGGTGGATTCCTTCCCTGGCACAGTTCCGAGTAGGATTCCCTGTAGACTGGGATTGTATCCACTGCTGGTAGACCCGTATGACCGTACACTTCCATACACCTGCAGATTCAGCTACTTCCTTCACACTATGGTCTTTGGCCACGCCCACATCCAGTCTCCTTTTAGCCAATCATTAACATCTGCTCTGGAGCCATTTTCCACACATGGAACGAGACATTCCCTGCACCGTACCACCTCTTCCCAATCTATGGATCCCGTCACTCACACCCCACAGGTACTAATAGCCAATACATCCTCATGCAGCACCATCTGCAGGAGCCTGAAGGTACTACCACCTTAAACACACAAGGCAATCAATGCAAACTGATTGGGCTGTTGCTAGGTTATAGAAATGTGGAGTAACACGGTGGAGCCACCACCGCCCTGGACATGTATATAGCTTTAGGGAATAACAAATGATTTGAATTTCCGTAAGCCTGACATTTAAAGGAAAACACATTAAGAGAGATTAGCTAGACTAGCTTTTAGCTTTGGAGGACACCGTAGGGGTTCCCAATAGTTCAATGATGTAGTTGCACAATGCCTACTGTGTATTGTGGTTTGTGAATATTAATGAAAGCATTAAAACCATGACATTCCATAAAATCAAGATTTCTGCCAAACGAATGAGGCTGGGGATTAAAAGCACCGGATAACCCAACATTAGGTATTAGGCCAGGCCACTGGGACACCATTCCAGGTGGCTGTGTTTGCATAATAGCAACTTAACAGTCTGATATTAAATACAGAGCTTTTACTACAACTGATTCCTTCTTCATGGGTTCAGCTTGTAAAGCTAGCCGTAGCTTATTGTTGATTAGTTAAGTCTGAACTTTTATGGTTCTACCTTTTTTAGAGCTCTGATTCCTCTACTAGCCCCCCGCTGCAGATCCCTGGATTGAATTGGAAATGGCAGCCCTACTCCAGTGTGAACGGAGCGTCTGTTTATGTTTGGGTTTCCATGAATAAAGGCCTGAACTGAATCGAACGTAAAAAAAAAGAAAAAAAAAAATCCTTTTGAGGGCCTCATGTAAACCTTCACGCTGCTCGCTGGCGGGGGCTCAGAGCAGTGCTTATGGGAAAACGGAATCTGGAAGGAAAAAAAATCCAGCTGTCGCTAATTAGATGCTAAGTGAAAACATTTAGGAGCAGTTTGACTGAATTAGAGTGCTTCATGCTTTCATTCAAGCATGCGCGTTTTGTAGCGGCAGAGAGGGCGAGAAGGGAAAATCCCTTCGGAGGATGGACTGTATAGTGCGAGCAGTTCTGCGCCTAACTTACGGCGAGCAGTAGAGAGAGAGAGAGAGAGAGAGAGATACAGACTGAGAGAGAGATGGAAGATTTGAGCGAGAGACTTTGACTTTGATTACGCAATGGCGCCAGAATCTAGAGGACAAACTTTTGTCAAATGAGACACGGTGGCCCTTTAAGGCGATGCTACTACTATGCCTCGGAGGTGCTAATGGGAAATGTGTTATAATAAACGGCAGACGGTTCGGCCAGAGGAGGAGGGATGACGAAGAGAGCAGAAGAGACTTAGAGGAGAGATCGGGAGAGAGTAGAGTATCTTTAGAGAGAGAGAGAGAGAGAGAGAAAGAAGCCTCAAAGCGGAAGAGAGGAGGAATATGGGCTGAAAGGATTTCAGAGTCTGTCATTATCGTTCAACCAAGGGGAACTACATTGGCAGAAAAAGAGAGGGAGAGAGAGAGAGAGAGAGAGAGAGGGAGAGGAAAAAAAGGAAAGGAAAGAGGAGGGCTCGCTGTCAGTCTGTCTATAAAGGAGCATGCAGCTTGTCGTTTATTGGCATGATGAGTGCCTATCCCTCTTAAACAGCACCGAGGCCCTTTTCTCTGGTTGGTGAGGTCAGCCTTTCCTAAGATATCTCTCCCAGGGTTGACCGCTTGACCGGTGACCTTTCTGGTCGTAAACTAACTGAGAGAGCAGGAGGTCGTCCGTGTTTGCACCTGACTGGTTTTCATTTCAGTTCCTGTTTCCACAGGAGCTGGAGAATCTGCACCAGGAGCACACCGCCTTCTGGGACTCACTAAAGTGCACCCCCCACTTCATATCCGTCTGGATGGCAAACCCTGTTACATGCACTCATCCTCAAAAAAGATGCACCCAGAAGGAGGTGTGGGATTGGTGTGTTGTTGGGAAGGAAGATAAAGATTACCAGGAAGGATGAATTATTATTAATGTAGACTGATATGATCAATATTTATTGAGCTACACATACAGAAGTCTGTCTCTCAGCATGGCTAACACAACAGGCCAGCTGTAGAGCTTCCTAACAGGGAACAACTTTAACATCCTCACACAGATGGTGCAGTAGGGGTGGAGGTGGGTTTCCACCGGGTCCTCTGGTGTACAGAAGCAGTGCCTCTCAGTATGGTGTTTCTGCATAACACAACAAAGCAGGTCTAAACTTTTATTTTATTTTTTTTAGTCTTTTTTAGAGCTCTGAGTACCCCAACAACCCTCAAACATGTATCTGTAGATCACTGGATGGAGCTGAATATGGGAGCCCTACTCCAGTAACGGGCCGCCTTGTTTGCTAGCGCAACTCCGCATGGAGGTTTAGAGGTCCCTAATGGTGTCCTGCAGTCAGGGTAACAATAAATAATAGGTTTAGATAGCTGTTTGGGTTAAACGCAGAAAGGCACTTACTAAAATGTGTTACTCTTCCAAATAAACGTATTTCTTCATTTCTAAGAATAAGCATTCTTCTTAGTCACCTGTTTTTAAAAAATGGTTTTAATATTACAGAAAACACTTTAGGCAGTGATGTGCATTGAGTTGATGATGGCTCGCTAGCTAGCTAACAAAGCAGGGTGTCAGGTGGGGTCAAGACGAGGAGGTGGGACGTAAGCGCAAGTATTTAATAAAGAACAAATTAGATTAAACAAAAACCAATTAAACCAAAATGCTACGAAACTAAGACACACTGAGCAGGGTTACAAAAACAACAGACATGGAGACAAAACACCGAGCAAGAACAAAAGGGCATCAACAGAGGCAGTTATAAACTAAGGGAACATCAGCCATCTGGAAGAATATCGGAACACCTCTAACTGGGAATGGTACGGGCGGGCCTTACAAATTAAGGAGACAGGTGCAGGGAGACGCTTTTGACAAGAGGGCGGAGACAGAAGGAGCAAAAAACAAACAAGCTCATGGAAGTGACAAAATACAGAGAACCAGAGACAACAGACAAACAGGGCCGAGGATGGGATGAGGGACAAGACAGGACGTGACAGAGTTGTACCGTAGTGACCTTTTATTTTTTTTGCGGCGCACTTACGAAGTTTCTGCCTTTTTTGTGTTTATGTGCCAAAAACAGTCCTAATTAATTTTCATGTGACCAGTTTTAACCTCTTTCCCCAATTAAACAAGCTGTTTTTCTTTTTAAATGGTGTAAATATTACAGACATTTTAGACAGTGATGTGCATGGAGTTGATGATGGCTAGCTAGCTAGCTAACAAAGCAAAGTGGCACGTGGGGTCAAGACAAGGAGGCGGGACGTTTGTGCAAGTATTTAATAAAGTACAAATAAGATTAAACAAAAGCACTGAAACCAAAAATGCTAGGAAACTAAGACACACTGAGCAGGGTTATAAAAACGACAGGAGACAAAACACCAAGCAAGAACAAAGGGCACAACAGGGAGTATACATGAACAAGGACGAAGGGGCGGAGCTACAAACTAAGGACAGGTGAGGGGCCTGACAAGAGGCCGGAGACAGAAGGAGCAAAAACATAAAACAAACAGAAGCACATGGAAGTGACAAAATACAGAGAACCAGAGACAACAGACAAACAGGGCCGAGGATGGGACAAGGGACAAGACAGGATGTGACATAGAGTTGTACCGTAGTGACCTTTTATTTTTTTTGCGGCCCACTTACGAAGTTTCTGCCTTTTTTTGAAGTTTTTGTCCTAATTAATTTTTTAATGTGACCAGTTTTACCTCTTTCCCCAATTAAACAAGCTGTTTTTCTTTCTGTACCTTTTAAGACTTATATGTATATATATATATGTAAATTTCCTGTGTTTTGATTGGCTGCTCTGCCTTGTGCCTCCTTCAGAAAGGAGTTAACGTTAACATGAATCAAATATAACATTAACACGAGTAGGCGGGGGTAGGCTGCTGCACGCCAGTCATAAACACGAGGCTGTTGTGTTAGTGATGTCATAAAAACAAGGAAATCAAAACAGCCTGCTTTTGCAGCTTACTTAACTTATATGGACTGTGTGGGCTGGAAGGGAATGCCTTGCTCTGAATGTCATCATTCATTCATTCATTCATTCTGAGCCTTGCTGGGGCAAAGGAGGACCGAAACCTAGCCCTGTGCTTATTGGACGGAAGGCTGGAAACGCCCTGGACAGGCCACCGGTCCAATGCAGACATCCAACATCAAGCTCTTTGATGAATGATGGGTAATGCACACAGCTTCCGGAAGTAAACAGGCATACGTGTAACGTCCAAGACTTAGAATTCAGGATTAGGCTGAGCAGCAACAATCTTTTTATCGCAGCTCATAAAAATGGGACTACAGACTCTATAAAACAACAAAACATGAAGGGCGGAGAACAACTAGCCAGCAAATTCAAGAATCAGACAGCACTGCAGTGCATGGCAATGACATGCACGTATCTAGGAAATGTAAGCTACTAGATTATATGTGTTATATATTACATAAGGCACATACAAATAAATCAAGACTGACCAGGTTTACCTGAAGAATGAGGTCTACACCATACACCATACAGAACGACTACACAATATCACATATAACTAGAAAAGTGCAAACGCGGAATGGTTGCGCAGCTTGTTTAATGAGAAACGAGGGATGAGTAAACGAGTGCGGGTCGGTATGACTGTGGATTAGCGTCTGGGGGCCTGGCCTTATTGAGTATGTGAAGTTTGGTGGCTCTCGGGTGAACGAAAACATTACTGCTTGGTTTGGGTTGAAAATGACTGGGACTCTATGGGAGGAATGAGGGATAAATAAACGACAGATAGAGGAGCGTGGGTCAGTATGGCTGTGGATTAGTGCTTGGGGACCTGCCCTTAGTGTGTATGTGAAGCTTCGGCCTCTAGGCTGAACAACACAGCTGGCTTTAGAGGGGTCCAAAAATGACTGGGACTCTATGGGAGGAACGAGGGATGCGAAAGAAAAAGGAGAAACGAACGAGTGCGGGTCAATCTAACACTGAATGCCTGCTTGGGGCTGTGCCCCGAGCCAGTGTATCCGATTTGGAGTGTCTAGGTGGAGCAGAAGTGGGTTAGATAGGCATGCATTTTTCGATCCCATTCATTCTCTATGGGGGGAAAAAGGGATGCAAAAAGAAAGAGAAACGAACAAGTGCGGGTAAATCCAACACTGAATTCCTGCTCGGGGTTGCACCCCGAGCCAGTGTATCTGTTTTGGTGTCTCTAGGTCGAGCAGAAGTGGGTTAGATAGGCACGCGTTTTTCGATCCCATTCATTCTCTATGGGAAAAAAATCCGGAAAAATTCCTTCCCACTCGGAATCTGTGCATTCAGTCAGCGGTATATAATAATTATAAAAGAGGTATAATAATTATAATAATATAATGGGGTCCCCAGGTAGTAAAGAACGTTCCAGCAACAAGTATGCCAACCAAAATCTCTGAGACCATTGGGAATCTTCTACGATTCTCCTACCACTGAACCCTTCAGGGGTCAGGCGGAGGCCTGGGAGGTGGGGGAGCCATATGGCAGCACCGTCGGAGTAAACTGGGGTTAAGCATATTGTTTTAGGGCCCAGCGGCCCTGGTCAGAGGAAGGGCAGGGAAATATTAAACCCCCTCTTTGGGACCTCCAGCCTTCTGCTACCGCATACCAGGGTTAATCAAGTCGTTAGACGACATACGAGGGCATTCTGGCATCCATCTAAAAATCTCTTCTCGGATTGATTTGAGTTGGAACGTTGGCAGGCAAGACACAAAGGAACTGTGTTGGCCTATTGTCTGAAATGTACTGTGATGTAACCCTGTATGAGCCAATAGGAGAGAATCTAGGCCAGGACTTGGTTCAGTCACATTGACGTTCAACAAGCTGGCACCAGTTTTTCACGTCAGTGCAGCTGGCATGGAAGCCTTTTATCGACAGATGCCAACATGAATGAGGTCTTAGCGAATCCTAGACGTAAGTGAGGACGATCAGGCATGGCTATAGCGCTGTAGTCCCGTTGGACCTTGCAGATTTTTTGAAAGCACCAATCATCCATTGTCCTGTGCCTTGTCCTTTTCAAGCTTGCTTCCTATAAGGGAGGACAGTGCCGTGCAATTGCGATGTCTGTCTCAGAAATGGATTTAGGAATGGATCTTGTTGCCATGGCAAAAACACTGCAGTGCATAGCCATATGTAACATATTGCTTGTATAGAGTATTAACGTATCATGAAATACAAAAGCAATCATAAAATATTAAGGATTAATTCATATGTAATTATTTAATAATGAAATATTTAATAATGGAAGCTTGAATGACAGATCTGATAAAGGAAAACTATATCATGTGATCGTGATGGCTGTAGGTGGATCTGCAAGGCCCATTTGGCATGTGTTTAAACAGTACCACAGTAGAAAATGAAAGATATTGAATATTAAATACAGCTAGTGACTAAAATAAACAATTCTATTGAAAAAATCGTGTGCATGGAAGTCATTTTGATCTTTGTTGCCTTAAGGCAACATTGCGCAACAATGGAAAGAAGTGATATACTGAGTCAAATGGAAACCAGTTCTTAAATGTATATCAATATTTGAAGTAACAACACAAATTGTTGATTTTAAATACCAAAATTATAAACAAATGCCAAAACAATCGATCTAGTTTTATTTCCATTGATACCATGTAACCATGACACATGGTTGTTTTGATTCCTTGTGCACCCCAAAGTCAGTTAAAGCCACAATTTGCCATTCTAACGGTTTACACCATGTTAAAAGAGAAATAATTTCTCTAATAATAATCGAATAATTTGATAGCTATTTAATAATGACTTAGAACAATCTACCACCAAGCAATGTAGCTTCTTCAGAGGATGTAGTGGTTGACCAGTTACCATAGACTTCTGATGTAGGCCAGGAAAAGAGGCCCATGGTTCGAATCTAGCAGGGTTTAATGCAGAAACGTGAGTTTTAGCCTATTAAATTATCAACGCAACAACGTTGCTAGCATTTCAATGCTATTTCTAGTTTTGGGTAAATATTGAACTAATATAACTGCAACATGTTGATTTTCCCACAATCCTTTGCATGCTTGAATTTCTTGAATTTCCCTCTGGGATCAATAAAGTATCTATCTATCTATCTATCTATCTATCTATCTATCCATCTATCCATCTATCTATCTATCTATCTATCTATCTATCTATCTATCTATCTATCTATCTATCTATTTATCTATCTATCTATCTATCTATCTATCTATCTATCTATCTATCTATCTATCTATCTAGCTATCTATCTATCATGTTACCAACATCCTTGGGGAAATCTATTACAAACATGCACCGAAAATTACTCGCTTAGACTTGGTTTGGCGTTTTGTTGCCTTGAAGCAACACTGGGCATCAATGGAAGGGAACTTGTTTTAATTTCTTAAGGTATCCGAATTGAGTGTTGACTTTAAAATGCAAAAAATCCATCATATTTTGTTTATTATGTTAATATAACCGATTACAACAATTACAACGATGCAAGTAATGATTCAGTTTCTTGCATATAAAGCAAAGCATGCTAAAGCAAAGGCAGTTATGTGATTTTTAAATAATCAAAATTGATTTTCTTGTTTTTAACAAAACTAAATTAATCTCTACATAAACGGTGTCTTACAATAACAATATAAACCCGGATACAGTCTTTTAAACTCTAGATGTCTTTGGAATGGTACTGAAAAACCATTTATCTCTGTGTTTATATATTATAATATATTATATTTGAATAAAACCAGAAACTCTTCACTGCTCCGGCCTAAAAGGGCTCATTCTGACACGCACTGTATACGGACTGTGTCTGACTCGGTGTCTATGAAAATAAACGAGCAGATATGGTCTTTTTTTCTGTTCCTGAAACTCTACCGTGCAAATGCCTTTGGAATAGTACTGAGACGTCTCAGGCTGTTTTCTCTTTCTCACTGCACTGCATTGCTGGTGATTTCCACCACGGGTGAATGAGTGTATTCATAGGCCGCTCTATAGAGGCCGTGCTGTTGCTGATTGAGTTTGTGAGCGTGCCAGATTTCAGCCGAAAAAAAAAAACGTAAGACCCCGAAGAGCGAGGCTTGTCCGGCCTCTTGGCATTTCCACTGAAATCTAGCAAATAGCTCCAGTATTTCCGTAACGCTGAGTAGCGTGACATGTAGTTACAGCTCCAGAGCAAGCTAGCTCAATGACCAGGTGCACTGTGTGTGTGTGTGTTTGCTCTTCTCGTGACTGCGAGGCCGTTGCTAAGGGATCGGCTTATCTCCAAACCATATCCATTTCTTCCCTCGCTCGCTCTCTCTCCCTCCCTCTCTCCTGTCTGCCCTCTTTCCGTTTTGTCTTCCGAATTCCTTCGTTCCTTTGCTGGCCAAGTCCCATACGAGAAGCACACACACACACACACACACCTGCCCCAGCCAAACAGCTGTGGAGAACATAACATCATTAGGCCCAACTGACAGAGAAAGAGTGGCCTGTTTGTGTGTGTGTGAATACATACATCTAATATTTATATACCCTAAACAGGGGCCCAATGTATACGGTAAATATTTTGAAGCTTGAATGACAGATCTGATAAAGGAAAACTATATCTTGTGATCGCGACGTCTGTATGTGGAGCTGCAAGCCCCATTTAGCTTGTGTTTAAACAGTACCACAGTAGAAAATAAAAGATATCGAATATTAAATACAGCTAGTGACTACAATAAACAATTCTATTGAAAAGATTGTGTGCATGGAAGTCATTTTGATGTTTGTTGCCTTAAGGCAACACTGTGCAACAATGGAAAGAAGTGATACACTGATAGTCATATGGGAACCAGCTCTTAAATGTATATCAGTATTTGAAATGAAACTAAGTATCAACATAAATTGTTGATTTTAAAAAGTAAAATTATAAACAAATGCCAAAATAATTTAATCTCGTTTTATTTCCATTGATACCATGTAACCGTGACATGTTTTGATTCCTTGTGCACCCCAAAGTCATTTAAAGTTACAATTTAAAATTTTAAAAGTTTACACCATGTTACAAGAAAAAATATTTGTCTAATAATAATTTAATAATTTGTAAGTTATAAGAATTTCATGCTTTTAAGAAAATCTGCAATAACAGTAAACAGAAATCGAATGCTACATCAAAAATAGAGATGCGTGTGGCTTCCAGGAACATGTATATCGTCGCTGTCCAAAGAAAAACAGGCATCTCCAAAATGGCAACTTTACAGGAGCGGCCAAAAACCTCATTTCATTGGAATGGAAGTCAATGGAACCAGATATCATTCCAAGAGGTTTTGGGTAGTTTCTGTTGGCCCCTTGTTCATGAAATTCACACACAGTGTAAACATCAACCCTTGTGATGAAATGAGGCATAAAGGTAAAAATCAGCAAAAACGGAGATACATGTTTTACACGTTTTTCATACAGCATGTTGGAAACTAAACATGTATCACATTTTTCAAATAAATAAAAACACAAATTAATAAATAAACTAAAAAAGTAAACTAATTACAGCTGTGTTCTCTCAACACTTGCCATATCTATTTTACTGTTGCTTTAGCAACATATATTTTGATGTAATTTTTTAATAATAAAATAATCATATATATTATTATACTCACCCCAAAGGTTAAAACATGTTATCCACAAAGCAAAAAAAAAAAAAAAACAAACAAAGCAATGATTTTTGTGAATGGTAAAGTGCACCATCCAGGAGCTGCTTTTTGCCCACCTCTTATTTACCCTCATTATTTAACTTTTTTATCGCCAATAAATATGTATTATGTCATTATTAAGAAAATGCTTTTGTTGCCCTGAGGCAACATTGTGGAATAGAAGCTTAAAATGTTCAAAACCAAAAATCTGAAAAGTGCAAGCACGACTGAGTTCGAAAGACGCATCCAGCACAGGCCTGGTCCTGTAAAAGCAGGGAGGGGTCGACCACTTTCCCACAAAAACGCATCATCAATTAGTACCACAGTTAAAGAGCAACGTTCCTCATCGAGCAATTACACAGACGTTAGGTCCTTCTCTCTAAACAGTAGATTTAAGGAACTCTAGGGGAAGCCTCTGCTCGTGAAGAGCACCACTCACTGTGGATCCAACAGATGGCACGGCATTAGAAACCAGCATTGCCCCTGTGAAAGATGCCACCCCATGAGGGTATATCAAGGTCACACCATTGTCAGCAAACTGCAACCACACAGTTAGGTTAGGGCTACCATGTACAGCAGAGGTCATATGTCACCAATGTCCAGAAAATAGACTGCCCAGATTTGACCAAGGTCCATGCCATGACAGTACTGGGCATGCTTGGTGCCCATATCTGTGAACGTGCCACTAAAGCCAGAAGATATTTACAATATTTTCCTTTTTTTTTTTTCAAAATTCACTTTCAAAACCAGTTTCATTCCATAAACGATTGTTCAGTGTTGTTTTATGGAAAGATGACATAACACATGGTAAACATGCCCCTGTGTCCAGCTGTGCTAATGCAAACACTACTGACCTGCAGACTTCACTGGGCTGACGCAACCCTCTTGTGTTCATTACCTGACCCGTTTTTGGAAGCTCCTCTAGTCCTACATTACCTGGCCAGGTGTGTTAGATTAGGTTGTATGGGTCAGTACATCTCCAGGTGCAGGACTGGACACATCTGACCTATTGCCTTCTCTCTGTCTCCAATTTCACTTTCATTGCTTCATGCCTTACTGACGATTCGCCAAAGCCGCACGCTATATACCTCACACCGAGCTTCCACTTTAAAAGATACTGATCGGTTTTATTAGATACAAAGTTCACAGATGTAGCCGTCTGTTGCTATTTACCCTATATGGCAAAAAGTGGACATCTCCTTCAAAAACCATGGCCATTAAAATGGAGTTGCTCACTCTCGTAGATATGAGTATCGTTTGGTAAGGCTTTCAACCGTATGGTGAATACGGCCAAAAGTTTGTGGACACCTGACCATTGCACCTCTTTGAGCCCATTCCTGTGGATATAACAGCACCATCTGGGAAGGGTTTCTACGATATGGTGTATATGGCCAAAAGTTTGTGGACACCTGGTCATCACACCTCTTTGAGCTTGATGGACATCTCATTCCAAAACCATGGCCATTAATACGGAGTTGCCCACTTCTGTAGATATAAGAGTATCTTTTGGAAGGCTTTTAACCGTATGGTGTATATGGCCAAAAGTTTGTGGACACCTGGCCTTCACACCTCTAAATGAAGCTTGCTGGACATCTCATTTCAAAACCCATTTTTACCCATTCTGGTAGATATAACAGCATCTTCTGGCAAACCTATGTGGCTTTTATACCTATCAACATGCTGGTCAACAAGTCATTCCAAAACAATGGACGTTCTGTCTCTGTGTGGATCGGTTAATTCCAAAGCTGTTCAGCTGTCGTAGGTTACCTGCAGTCCCTGAACACCAGAACACCAAACCATGTCTATATGGAGCTCAGTTTATGCACAAGGGTACAGCCAGCCTGGAACAGGAAAGGGTCTTCCGCACAGTCCTGACACCAAGCTGGAGCCATTTTATTGTCTACAAAATTTACATATGCTGTATTATTACCATTATCGTTTATACCACTACGCTGATCCCTGGAACAAAGGACCCAACCCCAAACCTGTAAAGCCTCAGACCATTATCCCTCCTCCTCCTCCAAACTTCATTGTGGACACTATACATTCTAAGAAGTAGCATTGACCTGGCATCCTTCATACCAAGACTCATCCATCAGACTGCCCAACAATGGAGTGATAATACTGGTCTAGCATGCAGCCATTTGGCCAAGGAAACCGTTACTGATGCTGTTTTTAGAGGTAGCTGGGAAGTAGTAGCTGATACAACAGCACTGTGGTGGTCCCACTCCGTGAGATTGCATGGTTTGCCTACTCTGTGGCTAAGCTGTTGTTGCTTAAGACACTTCAAGTTCATAATCATAGCACTCAAAAACTAGGGCAGATAAAGTTAAGTAGAACGGACTTGTCGCAAAGGCCTCCTTAAAATGTTAACTGTACAGGAAAAGGAAAGGCCCCGCTTTATATGTCCGTTGAGTTACAAATTAACAATACGAGCAACAACAAAGTAACTACTCTGATGCATTTACTGCTGTAGATGGAGAACAGTAGTACAGCTTTAACTGTTTTAGGTGACCATGTCACAGAACGTGCTACCACTACAGTTAGCTAAAAGTTAGAAGGGTTGGAACCTCCGGTTCAGATCCCGTGTAAACACTCTAGCAGTGAAGGTAATTACACACCTCCTATTACAATCAGAATAGTCTTTGGTTACCAAAACAGCAGTTCCCTCTATTGCATATCAGCGCTGTCCAATGAAAAACAAGTATCTGCAAAATGGCAGCTTTACAGGAGAGGGCAAAAACCTTATGAGATTATAATGGAAGTCAATGGAACCTGACGTTTTTCCAAGCCCTTTTGGGTCATTTCTATTGGTCCGTTATTCATGAAATTTATTCATGAGATCCTGTGTTCAAACGACGCATAAAAGTAAAAATCAACAAAAATAGAGATGTGTGTTTTATTGGACGGTGACAATGTTTGAAATTACATAAGACGAAATATGCTCCTGACACTACCAAGATACTTACATAAGTAGAAAACCTGAACTGGATACACACGTATGTTTAATTCTATACTAGATGTGCTACTGTAATCCATCTGCAGCATTGAAGTTACATTGTGGCTGCACATATTGTAAATGTATATATATATATACAGGGGTTGGACAATGAAACTGAAACACCTGTCATTTTAGTGTGGGAGGTCTCATGGCTAAATTGGACCAGCCTGGTGGCCAATCTTCATTAACTGCACATTGCACCAGTAAGAGCAGAGTGTGAAGGTTCAGTTAGCAGGTAAGAGCACAGTTCTGCTCAAGATACTGCAATGCACACAGCATTATGGGTGACATACCAGAGTTCAAAAGAGGACAGAGTGTTGGTGCACGTCTTGCTGGCGCATCTGTGACCAAGACAGCAAGTCTTTGTGATGTATCAAGAGCCACGGTATCCAGGGTAATGGCAGCATACCACCAAAAAGGACGAACCTCCACCAGCATCACGTAGTGACCTGGCCACTATCCTGCAAGAGGAATGGCTTAAACTCCCTCTGACCACTGTGCAGGACGCAGTATATGTCATTCCCAAGACCAACTGACGCTGTATTGGCCGCAAAAGGAGGCCCTACACCCTACTAATAAATGACTGTGGTCTAAAACCAGGTGCATACCTCCAAAATGCACACTGCATGAAGATACACAGTTTACAAAGTGTAAAATAGACTCATATAACAACACAAGTTTACAGACCTGTGCTTGAACGCAGTACGCAGTTACTTTGAAGCATAAAATGATATTTTGATGCATAAATGCATTTTGATTCAAATTCAATGGTACAAGAAGTTCATTATACAGGATACCTGCACAGGTATGTAGATGCCAGCAATGTTTCTGAATTTCAGCCTCTCTCTCTCTCTCAGACACACACTCTCTCTCTTTCACACTCCCTCTTTCTCTCCCGATGGGCTGATGGGAGAGGAGGATTAGCAGAAACTGGATCTGTTTGGCGCAGCTGTAGGAATTTTCATTACAATGATCCTGGGTGTGGTACAGCAGGAATGTGCCCTGAAACACAAACACACACACACACACACACACACACACACACAATAGTTTTTATACAATGTCAAGATACAGGGATCATACGTGTGTCCTCTATGTGCACATATACATGTATATGTCCTATATGTGTTATATATTAGTATCCCTATGTGATGATAATATATACCATGTATATATAAACTCTACCATATGTATTATTTTTGTGCATAAATATGTAAAAAGTGCATATCCCATATACAGTACACATTATTGCACCCAGAAGGAGGTGTGGGATTGCAGTGCTACTGGGAAGGACGATAAAGGTCACCAGGAACAATAAACGATGACACGTTTAGACCGACCGCCTCTTTCGTTAATGCAACATGCATGCATCTCACAGAGACAAAACCAACACTCGTCACTGAAGATGACCGGCTGCGGCTTCATGAAAACCAGCAGACTTTCGTCACGGTGAAGATGTTACCGACAGTAACGGCTGCTGCCATGGACCTGCTTGGTGCAGTTGTCTGCCGCTGGTGCATCACCGCTTGCTGAATGTGCCTGTTGGTCAGTCAGGTACAGACATAAGGCCCATCCTTCTTCAGGTGATGCGCAGCCGAGCCTGGTATTTTGGTTGTCACAGGTTGGCTGACTACTCCAGCGTTTACTGGCTGCTGACTCACTTGACACCGTGTCAACAAAATGTTTGTTTGTACAGCTGTTTTGAAAAATGCTCTTGGGTAATTCATCTCCTCCACACGTGACTGTTGCTCCACACAATTGAGATCTTCTTTGATCTACTTGACAGAATCAATGAGTTCACTTTTTTCTCCAACTGCTTGGGAAATAGGGCTTTACAAATAAGGTATGGGGTTATCCTGGGCATAGTTACAGTTGCTAGGTTCCGAAAAACACCTACTGGATAACCAGATCTGTTACATCTGTTACCTCTCTTCTCTAGTTAGTTAAGCTTTTCATTTCGTAGGTGAAGCGGACGAAACCACAACCTCTCTCTGAATTTGTATTTCTTTAACTTTATCTCCGTAGCAGAGGCATAACTTTGTTTTTCTAGGAGCGCCCAGAATTTTTTATTTTGAGACATTCAGGGGGTCCAAGAGGTGAATCAGGGTGTCCTAGATATCCCTGAACGGTTTGAGGTGAAGTTAATTGTATCTATAATGAACCGTCTTCACCATCATCATGATCTCTATGATCAGCTTCATTGTCAGTACTAGTATCATCAATGTCAAGACCATCATCTTCATCACCATCAGTGCCATAATCACCATCACCAATAAGCACCATAATCATAACTAAAATCAACCTATCATCATCATCATTACACTGTTATTATTATCTTCATCATCATCATCATTATTACACTGTTATTATCTTCATCATCTTCATCATCATCATCATCATTATTACACTGTTATTATTATCTTCATCATCTTCATCATCATCATCATATCTTTCCCACTACCAATGCTGTCATCATCATTAAAATTATTGAGTTATTAATGTCATCATCATCATCACCGCTATCATTAGCTTCATGATCATTAGCATTACTATCTTCATCTTCATAACCACCATTACCATCATAACTGTGATCATCATATCAGTGTTATTATTACAATCATCATCATCATCATCATCATCATCATCCCACTATCACCTCCATCCTCTTCATCATCTCTACCATCAACATCCTTTCTACTGCCAACATCATTATCATCCTTATAATCATAACTAAAATCGTATCATCATTATTACATCATCTTCATCATCATCATCATCATCATCATGATCATCATCCTATCCCCACCACTACCAACGCTGACATCATCATTAATATGATTAAGTTAACATCAATATCATTACGACCACTACCTTTAGCTTCATGATCATTAGTAATACTACATCATCTTCATAATCACCATTAACATCATAACTGTGATCATCATATCAGTGGTATTATTACAATCATCATCATCATCATCATATCCTCACCACCACCAAGGCTGTGATCATCATTACAATAATAGTCAACATCAATATCATCACCACCGCTATCTTTAGCTTCATGATCATTAGCATTACTATCATCATCCATTACCATCATAACTGTGATCATCATATCAGTGTTATTATTACAATCATCATCATCATCATCATCCCTCTATCACCTCCATCCTCTTCATCATCGCCACCATCAACGTCCTTTCTACTGCCAACATCATTATCATCCTTATAATCATAACTAAAATCATATCATCATCATTATTACATCATCATCATCATCATCATCATCATCATCATCATCATCATATCCCCACCACTACCAACGCTGACATCATCATTAAAATGATTAAGTTAACATCAATGTCATTACGACCACTACCTTTAGCTTCATGATCATTAGTAATACTACATCATCTTCATAACCACCATTACCATCATAACTGTGATCATCATATCAGTGGTATTATTACAATCATCATCATCATCATCATATCCTCACCACCACCAAGGCTGTGATCATCATTACAATCATAGTCAACATCAATATCATCACCACCGCTATCTTTAGCTTCACGATCATTAGCATTACTATCATCATCCATTACCATCATAACTGTGATCATCATATCAGTGGTATTATTACAATCATCATCATCATCATCATCATCATCATCATCCCACTATCACCTCCATCATCTTCAACATCACCCTGATTTTTGCCACCACCATCCTCTTCATCATCCTTACTACCTACATCCTTATTAATCTCATAATCATAGTTATCTATCTATCTATCTATCTATCTATCTATCTATCTATCTATCTATCTATCTATCTATCTATCTATCATGTTACCAACATCCTTGGGGAAATCTATTACAAACATGCACCGTAAAGAGTTTGCTCAGACTTGGTTTGGCGTTTTGTTGCCTTGAAGCAACACTGGGCATCAATGGAACTTATTTAAATTTTTTAAAGTATCCAAATTGAGTGTTGACTTTAAAATGCAAAAAATCCATCATATTTATTTTAATATAACCGATTACAACAATTACAACAATGCAAGTAATGATTCAGTTTCTTGCATATTAAACAAGGCATCCCTTTTCTGGGGTGGAACTGATTGGCAGGTAGAAGAGGACGTCTATTTGTTTTTAATAGTTTTTGTATTTAAATTAATTGTATTTAATTGTATTTATTATTATTTAATTGCTATTTTAATTTCATATAAATAACGTATTACTTATTATTTATTTAAAGCATGTATTATCTTCATCATTTATTTATTTATTTACTGGCATATACAGTTTGTGAATTTTTAGTGAATGAAATCTTGTTACACGAACGCACGTTAGCGGGGAACACTTTCCGTGTGGAATGAGATGTGTTTGGTTACAGCGATGATATATGTGCTCATTCTGAGGGGTAGATGGAGAAGCACATGTGCACACAGAGATTTTTTCTCTCCTCTCTCTTGTTAATGTGTTGATGGCAACAGCTGGCTGTGAAAGATTTGAGCTATAGCAGCAACTGCTCAGACAAAGTTTAGACTAGAACTCTGTATGTGGGTTCGGGGGTGCGTGGGGGTGCGGTGTGGATGTGTGGACCTGCATGTGTATGTATATACATCTGTGTATATGTGTATGGATGTGTATGTAATGCTTTACGAGTAAATGGCCGGTAATGATGCGGGCACTCATACGCCTCATGCACCCATACGCCTCAAACAACCATACGCCTACTACACCCATTCGCCTCATACACCCATACACCCCATACAGCCATACGCCTCATACACCCATACGCCTTATACACCCATACGCCTACTACACCCATACGCCTACTACACCCATACACCCCATACAGCCATACGCCTCATACACCCATACGCCTCAAACACCCATACGCCTACTACACCCATACGCCTCATACACCCATACACCCCATACAGCCATACGCCTCATACACCCATACGCCTCAAACACCCATACGCCTACTACACCCATTCGCCTCATACACCCATACGCCTCAAACACCCATACGCCTACTATACCCATTCGCCTAATACACCCATACACCCCATATAGCCATACGCCTCATACACCCATACGCCTCAAACACCCATACGCCTACTACACCCATTCGCCTCATACACCCATACACCCCATACAGCCATACGCCTCATACACCCATACGCCTCATACACCTATACGCCTCATACACCCATACGCCAGAAACGCCTCATACACCCATACGCCTCATACACCCATACGCCTCATACACACAGACGCCTCAAACACCCACATGCCTCATACACACAGACGCCTCAAACACCCATACGCCTCAAACACCCATACGCCTCAAACACCCATACGCCTCATACACCCATACGCCTCATACACCCATACGCCTCATACACCCAAACGCCCCATACACCCATACGCCTCAAACACCCATACGCCTCATACACCCAAACGCCCCATACACCCATACGCCTCAAACACCCATACACCTCATACACCCATACGCCTCATACACCCATACGCCTCAAACACCCATACACCTCATACGCCTCATACACCCATAGACACATACGCCTCATACACCCATACGCCTCATACACCCATACACCTCATACACCCATACGCCTCATACACCCGTACGCCTCATACACACAGACGCCTCATACACCCATACGCCTCATAAACCCATACGCCTCAAACACCCACATGCCTCATACACCTCATACACCCCATACACCCATACGCCTCAAACACCCATACGCCTCATACACCCATACGCCTCAAACACCCACATGCCTCATACACACAGACGCCTCATACACCCATACGCCTCATACACCCATACGCCTCATACACCCATACACCCATACGCCTCAAACACCCATACGCCTCAAACACCCATACGTCTCATACACCCATGCGCCTCATACACCCATACGCCTCATACACCCATACGCCTCATACACCCATACGCCTCAAACACCCATACGCCTCAAACACCCATACGCCTCATACACCCATACGCCTCAAACACCCATACGCCTCAAACACCCATACGCCTCAAACACCCAAACGCCTCATACACCCATACGCCTCATACACCCATACGCCTCATACACCCATACGCCTCATACACCCATACGCCCCATACACCCATACGCCTCATACACCCATACGCCTCATACACCCATACGCCTCATACACCCATACGCCTCATACACCCATACGCCTCATACACCCATACGCCTCATACACCCATACGCCTCATATACCCATACACCCCATACACCCATACGCCTCATACACCCATACGCCTCATACACCCATACGCCTCATACACACATACGCCTCATACACCCATACGCCTCAAACACCCATACGCCTCATACACCCATACACCCCATACAGCCATACGCCTCATACACCCATACACCCCATACAGCCATACGCCTCATACACCCATACGCCTCAAACACCCATACGCCTCATACACCCATACACCCCATACACCCATACGCCTCAAACACCCATACGCCTCATACACCCATACACCCCATACACACATACGCCTCATACACCCATACGCCTCAAACACCCATACGCCTCATACACCCATACACCCCATACACCCATACGCCTCAAACACCCATACGCCTCATACACCCATACGCCTCAAACACCCATACGCCTCATACACCCATACGCCTCATACACCCATACACCCCATACACCCATACGCCTCATACACCCATACGCCTCAAACACCCATACGCCTCATACACCCATACGCCTCAAACAACCATACACCTCATATACCCATACACCCCATACACCCATACACCTCATACACCCAGACGCCTCATACGACTCAAACATCCATACACCTCAAACACCGATACGCCTCAAACACTGATACGCCTCAAACACCCATACGTCTCATACACCCATACACCTCATACACCCATACGCCTCATACACCCATACACCTCATACACCCATACGTCTCATACACCCATACGCCTCATACACCCATACGTCTCATACACCCATACGCCTCAAACACCGATACGCCTCAAACACTGATACGCCTCAAACACCCATACGCCTCATACACCCATACGCCTCATACACCCATACGCCTCATACACCCATACGCCTCAAACACCCATACGTCTCATACACCCATACACCTCATACACCCATACGCCTCATACACCCATACACCTCATACACCCATACGTCTCATACACCCATACGCCTCAAACACCGATACGCCTCAAACACTGATACGCCTCAAACACCCATACGCCTCATACACCCATACGCCTCATACACCCATACGCCTCATACACCCATACGCCTCATACACCCATACACCCATACGCCTCATACACCCATACACCCATACGCCTCATACGCCTCATACACCCATACACCCATACGCCTCAACCACTCAGTCTTTTTTTCCCTAGTAGTTTTTATTTCCACTCTTTAACTTTATTAAGGTTACACATCCTTGCGGACTCATATTGTTGAGCGATGCTCTCACAGTGGAGGGATGGACAAAAACACCCATGGAGTCGGAGCTGCTTTTAGAGTGGAGCCTAATTTAAGTGCTGTTTATCTGAGGGCGACGGTACTGGTGGTCCACAAGGCCTTGCGTGGTTGACTGGAGCCCCACTTCCTCTGTAGCATTCGATCATGTGTTGTCGTTTAGGCTTTCGTCTTCCTTACAATGAAACACCTACCCTGTTTTTCCACACACTGGCCACTTTAGTAGAAACACCTACCCTGTACTTCCACACACTGGCCACTTTAGTAGAAACACCTACCCTGTACTTCCACACACTGGCCACTTTAGTAGAAACACCTACCCTGTACTTCCACTCACTGGCCACTTTAGTAGAAACACCTACCCTGTACTTCCACTCACTGGCCACTTTATTAGAAACACCTACCCTATTCTTCCACTCACTGGCCACTTTATTAGAAACACCTACCCTATTCTTCCACTCACTGGCCACTTTATTAGAAACACCTACCCTATACTTCCACTCACTGGCCACTTTATTAGAAACACCTACCCTATTCTTCCACTCACTGGCCGCTTTATTAGAAACACCTACCCTATACTTCCACTCACTGGCCACTTTATTAGAAACACCTACCCTATTCTTCCACTCACTGGCCACTTTATTAGAAACACCTACCCTATTCTTCCACTCACTGGCCACTTTATTAGAAACACCTACCCTATACTTCCACTCACTGGCCACTTTATTAGAAACACCTACCCTGAACTTCCACTCACTGGCCACTTTATTAGAAACACCAACCCTGTACTTCCACTCACTGGCCACTTTATTAGAAACACCAACCCTGTACTTCCACACACTGGCCACTTTATTAGAAACACCAACCCTGTGCTTCCACTCACTGGCCACTTTATTAGAAACACCAATCCTGTGCTTCCACTCACTGGCCACTTTATTAGAAACACCTACCCTGTACTTCCACTCACTGGCCACTTTAGTAGAAACACCTACCCTGAACTTCCACTCACTGGCCACTTTATTAGAAACACCAACCCTGTGCTTCCACTCACTGGCCACTTTATTAGAAACACCTACCCTGTACTTCCACTCACTGGCCGCTTTAATAGAAACACCTACCCTGAACTTCCACTCACTGGCCACTTTATTAGAAACACCAACCCTGTACTTCCACTCACTGGCCACTTTATTAGAAACACCAACCCTGTACTTCCACACACTGGCCACTTTATTAGAAACACCAACCCTGTGCTTCCACTCACTGGCCACTTTATTAGAAACACCAATCCTGTACTTCCACTCACTGGCCACTTTAGTAGAAACACCTACCCTGTACTTCCACTCACTGGCCACTTTATTAGAAACACCTACCCTATTCTTCCACTCACTGGCCACTTTATTAGAAACACCTACCCTATTCTTCCACTCACTGGCCACTTTATTAGAAACACCTACCCTGTACTTCCACTCACTGGCCACTTTATTAGAAACACCTACCCTATTCTTCCACTCACTGGCCGCTTTATTAGAAACACCTACCCTGAACTTCCACTCACTGGCCACTTTATTAGAAACACTTACCCTGTACTTCCACTCACTGGCCGCTTTATTAGAAACACCTACCCTGAACTTCCACTCACTGGCCACTTTATTAGAAACACCAACCCTGTACTTCCACTCACTGGCCACTTTATTAGAAACACCAACCCTGTACTTCCACACACTGGCCACTTTATTAGAAACACCAACCCTGTACTTCCACTCACTGGCCACTTTATTAGAAACACCAATCCTGTGCTTCCACTCACTGGCCACTTTATTAGAAACACCAACCCTGTACTTCCACTCACTGGCCACTTTATTAGAAACACCAGCCCTGTACTTCCACTCACTGGCCACTTTATTAAAAACACCTACCCTATTCTTCCACTCACTGGCCACTTTATTAGAAACACCAACCTTGTACTTCCACCCACTGGCCACTTTATTAGAAACACCAACCTTGCACTTCTACTCACTGGCCGCTTTATTAGAAACACCTACCCTGAACTTCCACACGCTGGCCACTTTATTAGAAACACCAACGCTGTACTTCCACTCACTGGCCGCTTTATTAGAAACACCTACCCTGTACTTTCACACACTGGCCACTTTATTAGAAACACCAACCCTGTACTTCCACTCACTGGCCGCTCTACTAAACATCTCTACAATTAAAGACCACAGTTCAGCTGCAGTTCATCTGTCGATGAACAATTCAGCCACATATCTGTCCTGTAGTTAATTACCCAGAAAGACAAAGACAGATCAGCGATCACTGATAAAGAGCTAGGGGGTCCCGCATCAACGGGACAAGCCATAGCTCTGTATTCTATGGGGGCTGAGGGGTTTCTAATAAAGTAGCTGATCAGATTATGGGCACTCATGGTTTTGTCTTCAACAGTAAAACAGACAGGTCAAACCACTTCTGTATGGGAGGTGGCTGCCATTGCTGAGTCTTTATTGGGGAGTGTTGGGTTGCCCGTGTGTGTGTGTGTTGGAACGCCAGCCATGTGGTGCTGAATGGAGTAAACTACACCCTGGGGGTCTAGAACAGGATCGAGTAGACTGAGACTAACAGCATTAGTGTGTGGCACAGGGTAAGGGTGTAAATCTCGGGCCTTGTGATTCTATTGGATTACGAATCTTCAGGAAAGGACTCGATTTTAAAACAGCAGCTAAAAATAAAGCTAGTAATAATAATAATTACACTGCATCTTTTAAATACGTGGTCGGACTGCCTTTAGCGTTGTTTCTGACGTGCTTTGGCGGCATTTGCTTCAGTAACCTTATTGCCTTCGTCTCTGAGGTCTTGGTGAACCACCTGAAGGCTAACCACTCTTTATAGACACATCCCAAAATCCATTGATGGGACTGATCAGGTCATTGAGTACATTCAGGTGGTCAGTTGATATGAAACGCTGCCTCCCGAGGCTTGTACAGTGGGAACTATGCATGAAGGCCTCATGCCCACCCTTCTTACCCTGGTGCATCCATCACTCTGAAATGGGTTCATTCTGGGCTCATTAGACCACATGATGTTTTTCCTTTGCTCCAGAGTCCAAGCCTTATGTTCCAAATAGCAAAACGAAGCCTGGCCACTTTATTAGAAACACCTTCCCTATACTTCCACTCACTGGCCACTTTATTAGAAACACCTTCCCTATACTCCCACTCACTGGCCACTTTATTAGGAACACTTGCCCTGTACTTCCACTCACTGGCCGCTTTATTAGAAACACCAGCCCTGTACTTCCACTCACTGGCCATTTTATTAGGAACACCTTCCCTATACTTCCACTCACTTGCTAATTTTTTAGGAACACCTACCCTGTACTTCCACTCACTGGCCACTTTATTAGAAACACCTTCCCTATACTTCCACTCACTGGCCATTTTAGTAGAAACACCTGCCCTGTATTTCCCCTCTCTGGCCACTTTATTAGAAACACCTTCCCTATGCTTCCACTCACTGGCCACTTTATTAGAAACACCTTCCCTATACTTCCACTCACTGGCCATTTTATTAAAAACACCTGCCCTGTATTTCCCCTCTCTGGCCACTTTATTAGAAACACCTTCCCTATGCTTCCACACACTGGCCACTTTATTAGGAACACTTGTCCTGTACTTCCACTCTCTGGCCACTTTATTAGAAACACCTACCCTTAACTTCCACTCTCTGGCCATTTTATTAGAAACACCTACCCTTACTTATACTCTCTGGCCAATTTATTAGAAACACCTACCCTTAATTCCACTCTCTGGCCACTTTATTAGAAACACCTACCCTAACTTCCACACTCTGGCCATTTTATTAGAAACACCTACCCTTAATTCCACACTCTGGCC
>JAMWET010004384.1:162500-170000 GCA_024036415.1 Prochilodus magdalenae
GTTCTATTGTGTATCTACTGCTTAAATCCCACTGCCTAAATCCACAACAACTGCATGGCCTCCACTAACTTAATCACAAACCCACCAAGCTCTGCTCCTCTGATCTTTCGGCCCCCAGTATATCAGCCCCACTGCTACCGCTTTCTCAGTATGAGTGCTCCTGTCTCTTAGTCCACCCTCTCGGTCATGCTGCCTCTACTGGCCACTTCCACTTTCTTCACGCCACCATGTCACATGTGCAGCCTCCACTTTTTCAAACCCATTTTTCTCCATTATCTCAGTCCCGTTCCCGTGCACCACCTCAACCTGTGCTGCGTTCAGCATCTGCTGAAACCTGCACAGCTCAAGGCATGAGATCTTATTATTCGAGACAGTCCACCACAACAAAACCCCATATTTGTTCTGCTGCTCTCTGCTCTCGAAGCTGCGCTGAACACATCCACACATGCTCTCCAAGTTTGCTATTGATTAAGTACAGTGCTCTGCTTTGTGCCAAGACTGCAGACACATGTTGTAGTGTGCACATGTGTGTGTGTGTGTATGTGTGAGAGAGTACTGAGTGAGGCAGTGTGTCAGAGGAATGGCATGTCTACTCAAGGTCACACACAGCTGTTGTGTGTGTGTGAGAGAGAGAGAAAGAGAGAGAGAGAGAGAGAGATACACCACAGCCAAACACAAGGACACATAAACAGGATGCCTCAAGTGTATGATTGCACAAGTGTGTGAACACACAAGTCACACACATACACATGCTAGGCACACACACCGGCGTTTATGGGCTTTGCGTGTCGGGAGTGTCAGTTTCATGGAACCATTAGATGCCGTTCACACTTGATACCTCACATATAAACTGACTCTTAAACACGGGGTCATTCCCGTTATCCTAACAGAAACCCGGGGCTAGTTTAACAAAGCTGGGTTATTCACCGAGCCACAACACTGGGCTTAAATCGACTGAACCCTGGATTTTCCCTATTCCTTATTTTACCAGACTACATAACCATGAAGCCTGAGCTACAAACTGTACAGTGCCACAAATAATTCTACAGTGGCCATCACGCAAGCCTGCACAGATGCTCTAGTCATTTATTCTATCCTTTAATCAATCATATCATCCAAACAGCATAGTAACTTAAAATTTACAATTTTAGATTTAGTTTTAACGTTGATTCCGTTCAGACTTGTCTTAATAAACTGAAGTACAGGACAATTCAATCAAGGAGATGGCACATAAGATGCTAAAGGCTAGTGCCAGAATTAAAAATGCTGCACCATTTAAACTAGCGGCTAGTAAATGAAAAGATAATAACGAAACCACAGAGCTTCTGATATATATGCACTGCAGTAAGATATTCAGACAGGGATTTTTTTCTTTCTACGTTTTCCAACCAGCGCTGTAGCCACCACAAAATTTAAGCCACCACTTAAACACAAAATGTGAAATGTGATAGCCAGTACAGCCCGTGTGCAGTTCTGGGCTACTGTAGCCATGTTGCCATAGTACCCCAACATAATAAATTACTGTGGAGGTTTCGTTTGACTTGTGCTACAAAAAACAAACTACCAGTCGGTGATTGCATGAAGACATCTTGTTCACTTCGGTTTCAAACATTCGTCAGCCTGCCGGAAGGTGCTTTGTGGACAAACTGCCCAAAACTGATAAGTGTGAGTACAGTTGTTATGGCAGCATATCGCTGCTGTCCAATGAAAAACATTTATCGTTTTTTTTGTCGATTTGAACTTTTATGCATCAGTTGAACACAGCAGCTGCTGTTTCCACTGTGTGGAAATGTGACGATGAATGGACCAACAGAAATGGCCCAGAATGGCTTAGAAGGATGTCTGGTTCCATTGACTTACATTATAATTTAATGAGGTTTTCCCTGTAAAGTTACCATTATGGTCATTATGGGACGATCTTTCACATCTCCCTCCCAACTAGCCCCACCAGTGACACACTCTGCTATCTCAGATAACCCTGTGTTTCAGTCAGAGGTATATTCATGTGTGTTAAAATTTTAAATGAATTCAAATGACCTAAAGCTTTTATCATTTGGGCTTTCTTTCCTGTCCACTCTAAGTACCAATTAGACCACAAGGGGGCATGCTATTGAACCAGCTTAGCATAAATAAAGCAGATAAAACACACACAACATAAATAAATAAAAAATATCAACATACATAACACAAGCCCTCCAAAGTCATCTGACCACATACGTAGTTGAAGCACTTAAACACCATTTGCTGATTCCAGTTTTATGTTTGCTACAGTGCTAGAATTTATGACTCACTGCAAATCATGTACTGTAACGTAGACCGTACAACAACACTTATCAGATCTATTCTATAAACAACATGAGGTACTGATTTCTGTACATTAGCTGACCAGTGCCAGTGTGACGTGCTTTGCTTGAAGCTGGAACCAATTACGATGGAACCACAGCTATCGGTGGAAAGGCACGCGAGAAGCTCTCTGAAGTGAAATCAGCACGAACGGCCAGCCGCCACGTACCGACTGGGAAACACACACTGGGACACGTACACACAAACACATTCTCTTTGCCGCGAGTCAGTTGCTAAGTCAGTTGATGAGTCAAGTGTAACTTTCGCCTTGAGTCACTGTTCATTCTCTAGTGATGGGATAGATGGTGCGACCAGCTTCACCAAAGCACATTCACGTTTGTGTCATGATGTGAAATGCACAGATGCCCACCAGATTCCTAACAGACCCCGACATCCATCGCCGGTGTTAAGAACTCCTGGTTCTTTGTTCTGGAGAACCCTAGTGCTTCTTTCCTGGGCAGAGCACAAGGATGGTAGGGTCCTGTTTGAGAGTCTTGGTTCCTCCAGTGTGTGCCTTGTGATGATCTCCTTCAGTGACACTCATGAGGTGGGCGGACCCACTCTTTCTATTTCTGTTCTGGTCATTAAACTCTATAGAAGCTTCTTTATATCATGATATAAGATACCCACAATGTACCTCACTGCAAAGAATGATATCATTGCATTATTTCTTGATATTGTTCTTCTATATGACTCGTTTTAAGTAATTTAACTCAAATTATGTCGCTATTTTGACAGATAATTTTGGCTATTTTAAGAAATATCATTACAGTCAAATTATTTCCCCCAAAAATGAGATAATTGGACTCGGAACAAGTACATAAGTGTTTTTCAAAAACTGCATAAAAGACATAAAACACACAAAATACTTTACTTAAAATAAAAAAAATGAATACGCTCATCATCAAACGCATAGCTGCATAAATAGCTGCACCCAGAAGAAATCCGTCGACAGGAATGAAACTTGGTGTGTAGGTTTGACACCATGAGATGTGTGAATGATTGAAGTTTCCCGCTTGTGCATGTGACGTAATCAGGGATGGGCCTTATTGCTGTACATGACTGACCCAACAGCAAGCACTGATGCCCTTCGTGGGTCATCCTGGTAGTGCAGCACCATTGGCAGATGGCTGTATGACGCAGGACTACGTGCACGCCGACCGTTACAACGACTGTCCTTATCTCCACGCCAACGTCACCAAAGACTGCAATGGTGTCATGCCAGACTAGATGTAGCTCAGCGGATAACAGCACTTCCCACCAAGGAGCCACCACCACATGTGGAAGACTGGGGTTTGAATCCCGGTCTGGGTGACATGGCTGTGCTACACCAATAAGAGTCCCTGGGCAAGACTCCTAACACCACACTGACCTGTAATATGATTAAGCTTGTAAGTAGCTCTGGATAAGAGTGCTAGCTAAATGCCGTAAATGTAAATATCATGGAGGGACAGTCAGCGCCAAGAAGAATGGTTTGTTGTCACACGCCATAGAATGTCCAGAAGGCCTGATGTCCCTCCACCTCCACCCCTACCAAAATTCTGGAATATTGTGTCACAGGGAAACATCAACACCTCTACAACACCATGCCGACAGGTCTGACTTGTTGGGTTAGCCATACTGAGAGACAGACTTCTGTATGTGTAGCTCAATAAATATTGATCATATCAGTCTACATGTATCATCAGTTATTGATCCAGGTAGCCTTTATCTTTTTTATGATTAGTCAGTAAGTATATAAAACATATATACATATATACTATATAGGATCATTTTACTTGCCAAGATTCCATTGTTTGGCCGACCAGGCAAGTAGTTTTAGCGGCGTTAGGTTTTTTTAGTTTTGCACTGCTGCTATGAAGCTGACGTAGCTAATGCTACTTATAAAAACAGACCTCAAGATGGCTGCCTCTACGGTTTGTTGGCTACCTGGCTTACACTCATCCATGCATTAAAGGTAAGAAAGCCACATTAGCATTTCTATATGAGATTCCTCAATAACTGGACCCAGTTTAAGAGGAACCAATTTAGAAATGGAGTTAGCACAATGCTAATCAATGAGATATACGCTTCTGTAGCGTGTTAGCCAAACCAAATAACTTGAAACGCCCAACACGTCTGGCCTAGTGAGTGCAGTTTGTGTGCAGTAGTGTTTTTGGCCAAACTCTTATTATTTTAAGATTCTTGCTTTCTCAGTGACTGGGTCTGGAGTCACTCTTTTCCTTCACTCTTTCCGTAAGGCTACCAGCCAGAATAGCTGTGTGGGTAAGCCCGTTTCTCGCTCGGCGATGACTCTGCCGGATCAGCGTCTGACTCAGCTCCATGCTGCCAGAGAAAACCTAGAAACAACCTGTGAAAGAAGAAATGCAGCACATATTTTACAGGGTTCCCTTCGGAATGAGTAGGCGGTGATTCATGTTTTCTGAGCAAACCCGGTCACTGGATATAAATAAGGGTAGAGAAAAAGAAAGGAAAAGCAGGAAAAAAAAAAAAGCTAACTCATCGCTAAGCATTTCCAGTTGTGGTTTGTTTGGAGTTGGAGGAGTGATGCGGACATTCGGAGTGCCAGAGATGACCAGTCACGGTCACTGCAATGACTCCATCTGCTTTGAATGCGAAGGCACTGTACATTCTCAACCCCTACCTTAAATCTATAGCTTGATGATGTACAGTTCAAGGCTTTAGTTAGCTTAGCGCTACTACATTGCTGGATATAAAGAGGGCACTAGCAGAAATTAGCATTATTGTATAGGTGTTATTTTTTGTTGTTCTTGTTTTTGAACTGATTTTCACACTTGTGGTATTCAGCTATATATTATAACCCATAAAATTGGACGTAATTTGTACATTGCTTAGCTAAAAATGGATGTTTTTCATAGGATTTTGCATGTAGCCCCTGCTTATTCTTTGCTTCCTACATTCTTTTTGAGTTTACTTGTAGTTTGTAGCTAATCAGTGCAGATAGCTTTTCTTTACAGCTAGCTACGTTCCATTATTTGTAGAGATCTGAAAGATATGAACACTGCCCTGTTGAAATAAATAGCTGGTTTATGCTGGTTACTGTTAGCCTGGTGCTGGTATAGCTGGCCAACCAGCATGGTAGTGCGGTAGTGTAGTTGGTTATTCATCAAAAGCTAACATGTGCTGCTCACTAGCATCACAAGCAAAACTTGTGAATGCTAATATTACTCGCCTGGTTTCCCTCTTGGATAGACAATAATGAAGAGACAGAAAGGAAATGCCATATATGATGAACTGTCAAATGTCTCAGTTTATTATATTTATATATATTATATAAGTCCAATGTAAAAATAACTTGAACTTGATGTTTATTAGCGGTCTCACAGCAATGCTATCTATGTAGCACAGAAGCATATTACATTACATCTACACCATGACCTTACACAACAAAGGGCAAAGTGTGATGGGTCCAGTGTACAAGTCTTTAGCCCTGGAGAGCAGTAGCAAACTTTGGACACCAAATATGTACTGGCTGCATTTGGAACACAGTACTTTATACTGGAGGTCTTTTAAAGCCAATCTGGGAGGAGCCTGCTGTAAGTCTTGATTTTAAATAGTTAATAGCACAAAATATGATAAACTATGTCATATATATGTTATTTTCCAGCTTATACTAGCTGGAAAATATTATCCAACAGAACACTAAGCACGGTGGTAAGTCGCTCTGGATAAGAACATCTGCTAAATACCTTGAATGTAAATATTAAATCATTTACAAGCATATGCGGTATGTGTGTGTCTTTAAAAATCACCAACAAAAACCAGCAAGAGCGTGTCAACAGCATCACCAGCTGGTCACCACCATAACCAGCAGAAACCAGCAAGAGCGCATCAAGAGCATCACCAGCCGGTCACCACCATCACCAGCAAAAACCAGCAAGAGCTCGTCAACATCACCAGCTTGTCACCACCATCACCAACAGAAACCAGCAAGAGTGCGTCAACAGCATCACCAGCTGGTCACCACCATCACCAGCAGAAACCAGCACGAGCTCGTCAACAGCATCACCAGCTAGTCACCACCGTCACCAGCAGAAACCAGCAAGAGTGGGTCAACAGCATCACCAGCTGGTCACCACCATCACCAGCAGAAACCAGCAAGAGAGTGTCAACAGCATCACCAGCTGGTTACCACCATCACCAGCAAAAACCAGCAAGAGCTCGTCAACAGCATCACCAGCTGGTCACCACCATCACCAGCAGAAACCAGCAAGAGCGTGTCAACAGCATCACCAGCTGGTCACCACCATCACCAGCAAAAACCAGCAAGAGCTCGTCAACAGCATCACCAGCTGGTTACCACCATCACCAGCAAAAACCAGCAAGAGCTCGTCAACAGCATCACCAGCAAAAAACAGCAAGAGCTCGTCAACGGCATCACCAGCTGGTCACCACCATCACCAGCAAAAACAGCAAGAGCTCGTCAACGGCATCACCAGCAAAAACCAGCAAGAGCTCGTCAACAGCATCACCAGCTGGTCACCACCATCACCAGCAGTAACCAGCAAGAGCTCGTCAACATCACCAGCTGGTCACCACCATCACCAGCAGAAACCAGCAAGAGCTCGTCAACAGCATCACCAGCTGGTCACCACCATCACCAGCAGAAACCAGCAAGAGCTCGTCAACAGCATCACCAGCTGGTCACCACCATCACCAGCAGAAACCAGCAAGAGCTCGTCAACAGCATCACCAGCTGGTCACCACCATCACCAGCAGAAACCAGCAACAGCTCGTCAACAGCATCGCCAGCAGAAACCAGCACGAGCTCGTCAACACCATCACCAGCTGGTCACCACCATCACCAGCAAAAACCAGCAACAGCTCGTCACCACCATCACCAGCAAAAACCAGCACTGTAGCTCATTTTCTCAATCATGGATCCTGGATTTATAGCCCCATCATCCTTGTGCATCGCCATCTGCAGGAGCCTGAAGTTACTACCTCCTTAAATACACAAGATAAATATTTTTTGTCCAGTGTGTATATATATATATATATATGTTTCTGCTACATTATGTTTTGTGCACACACAGACCCGACACAACCAGCATGCGGTTCCCTCAGGTCCAGACCAGAAGCGAACGCTGGAAACTTCAGCCCATTTGGAGCAGAACCCTGTTTTCTCTTCACCTC